>VZTQ01009747.1:0-37396 GCA_013400755.1 Pelecanoides urinatrix | reverse complement strand
GGTTAAACCACGACACCTGGGTACCATGGTAAGATCTTTGCTAGAGTATCTGATGAAGGTAAGTGACATACATTCAGTGAGTGGACACATTTCAGTTCCTCCCATCTCCCCGTCAGCTGTCAGACTAGAGCTCATGTGTTGGGAGAAGAGGGTGGGTACTCACAACATGTGAAGAGTCATAACAACCTGTTTCAAATTGCTGACTGATGGACCATATCTGGCATTGAAACTTAAAGTGGGCTTCCTATCTGTGATAGCTGACCTGTCACTGTTGCCACAGAAAGTGTCAAGGAAACACAGAACATAGTAGACACTGAGAATTGATGACAACAGAGTTGTTGATGGAGAAGAAAGAATGAATAACAGCAGACAGGCCTTGTGTATCAGACCTTTGGAAGTTATATACGATGAGCTTCACTGAATCAGCTTTCCACTTACAAATTTTCAGGATACTGTGGGTTTACAAAAATTATTTGATAAGGTATGCGTTATACCTACACAGAAAAAGAGGCTATCCTAGTAGAATGGGAAAAACTCTTTTAGTGGTTAATCATATTGCTGAGCAAGTCCTCCTTCTTGCCTTCCTAAACAGAGGTCTCTGATGATATCCTTTAAAAAAAAATAAAAAATAAGGCTGTGCTATATGAATTTCTGAACATTCAAAAAATAATTGCCATTCCCCAAATTCTAAAGGGTACAGCCAAAAAAAAATCACTTTAATGCACTAAAAGTCTAAGAAGACCAAATACTCCTGTAATTTCATTATCTTCATGGGAAATATTATATTTATCATGTAGAAAGGTGGAATTTTGGAAGCTCAACAGAGGCTAAAAATCTTTTTTTGTTTTTGTTATTTTTAGGAGTACAAAGTGAATTAGAGAAGCTACAGAGCAAAACGGGGATGATTCTAGGAGAATCTGGACAAAGAGGTTGGAAAAGTGACAACATAGTCAGAACACTGAAGGATTAACACTTCTGGGGAAACATCCAGCATAGAAAGGAAACAAGAAAGCACTTCCCCTTAGGGACTACACGATCTTGGGCTAATGAGGTAGAGCTCCTTCAAGAGAGGAGACTTGTCTGAGAGAAATAATTATAGACCCCGCTAGGAATAGGACAAGGAGTCTCCCACAGAGCAGTAGTTGCCACTTCTCTCAGCCTTGAGATCACACTCAACTTCTGTGATTCCCCCCTTCCCACTCTCGGATCAGGAATCACTGCAATAAAGATCCTCCAGAAAAGCATCTTTTCAAGATGGTTTCCCTCATCCAAAATGGAAAACCACAGAAATTTTCCACCCTTTGAAATTCAGGTAGGAGTTGTTTCCCCCTTGAATTTCAGCAATAAAAGAAAGCTGGCAAAGGGATAGGAATTAGTCTTCAAGTGTGTCAACTGACCACTGTAAGCTGGGAAGACTTACAGAGAGAATGAACTTTCAAGAAAGTATTAACTCCTATAATATGATGTAGGTAGGGGATACAGTTTCACTCAACCTGTGTTGCACAAAGACCTTACCTTTTTATCTTTGGTGTAGAGGATTTAGCTCTCAATGGAGGTAAGCTTAACTGAGGTCTTTTATTAATTCAAAACTCGTTCCTTCACATGGCTTCTTCTTAGCGAAGAAAAAAAAATGTTTGGTAGGGAAAAGTACGAAGTTAAAGGCTGGTAGCTGAAGGCACTAAAAAATCAAGGTTTCATGGCTGTGGATGTCAGAGATGCTCCCAGCAGCTGAAAGGAAAGGTCAAGGACTGATCACCGATAATTTTTAGTGGCTTTTGGCCTCATCCTGAGATATGATCTCTGCTTACTTTAAAAGAGTAGGGTAGGGCTTGCCAAGGAAAATAGAAATGCAGAGATTCACAGTCAAATAGAGTTGGCAGCATGTGTCCCTAGAAACAAACATTTTAATGAACACTTCAATACCATTCCTATACTCAAAACTCTGTAAAAGGCTGAGCTAACTGTGTGTCACACATGTGATAACAAAATGCAGCCAAATAGAAACAGAGTCTAATATCAGTTCTGTAAACAGTAAAACAAATAGAATATTTTTGGTCCTTTTTCTGAACCACAAAACAGACTGGAGATTCAGTTCATAAAAAGCACCAATTATCCTGACTCAAGGAATCCAAGGATACCTCAGCAAATGCACATTACAGAAAAGACAGTCTGCCCATATGCATTCTGGCAAGGTCTCAGGTTTTTGGCTGACTTGACTGAAGGAACCGGCATGATTACAACCCCTGAGTAAAGTTAGGTAGTGTCAGGAGTAATATCTCATTCTTCAAACAGATGAAGAACTAGATTGTGCTGTTAGAAAAAAGCAGTAAGCAAATGAGGACACTGAGAAATATGATTGTGGGGCAACCAGAAATTATTTAAATTCCAGGAAGCAAATCCTGTGATTTCAGCTATCTTGGATTCAAAAAGGATTTATAAATAAAGTAGAGAAGCTTGCCTGCTGCAGGCTCCCGGGATATCAGAATGCAAGAACACTTCCACTCTAGCACAGAAAGGACATAACCATTGTGCAGAGGCACAAAACCTTCAATTCCTTTCAGACACATTTAGCTATTATCCATACTGAAGTACTAACCTTTCTCACCTTTGTGCTTCCTTGCAAAGCATGGCAGGCGGCCAGTGAAAGGATGTCTTTAATGATACCAGAGTCTATTGCAAAACTCAAAGACTTTAGAGATTACAACAGCCATAACTAGTTCCACACACAACGTGTCCCAGAGGAGTGTGAAAAGTGGGGATGATAAAGGAAGAATGCAACACAAACAGTGCTCAGGAAATGTCACAGTAAAAAGATGGGAGTTTGAAGACATAAAAATTTCCCCTCAGAGCAACAGATGACCTGCTTACCCTCAGCACAGTATTCAGAGTGCAGTATACAGCCACAGTACATTTCATAACCCCCCAGAATAACCACAATGAATCACATTGAGCTTTACATCTATGCTTGTACTCAGGTTATCTATCAACTCTGTTTTACATCCCTGCTGTGTGCCAAATACAACATCCTAGAAACAATACTGTCTGCTTCACCTGGTGTTATGTAGAGAGACTATGAGGTCCCTTGTACTTACAGCATAGAGTAGTGACCCACTAACTGGAATTGCCATGATAGGTGCAGGTCACACCCAGGTTTTCCTTTCTCTGTCCCTCCTCTGAATAAAATTAGCATCATTCTTTGAAACATCTGTTATAATGGACTCTGGAACAGGCTATTACAGTGTAAGCTCCCCACAGGGGCATCTTCTTCCTCATCTGTCACTAGCAGAGTTGGCTGTGCCCCAAGAAAGCAGGATGCTGCGTTTTGCAGCTGGATTTCCCAGGGAAGGGACCAGATCTGCAGTGAACAGTTCTCCCTGAATCAGAAAATGCCCCTTCACACATGGCAGCAGGAAGATCGTCTCACAATGCTCTTTTCTGTAGTATCTAAGGTTATTAACCTGCTGTAATACCTGAGTGCTATCCTGGCTTTTATTCTGTAACTGTTACAAGGTGTTATTCATTCACTAAAGGTTAGTAGCTGGAGTTTAAAATCATCTATCAGAAAACAAAACCCATGCAAACGTTTCTAAAAAAGGCGGTGTCTGGTTTTGGTCCCTGCTCTCTGAAAGAGGTTAGTCACAGTCAGGCTTGTTCACAACATATGCCAAATTTTTCTACAGACATGAGTGAGTCAACCTTACTGTTGTAATCACCTTTCTCAGCAATGGACTCACTCTGGTTGTTATACGTCTGAAGCATTTACGACACTAACCCTCACTGTTGGCATTTTCTGAGAAGGTTCAGTGCCACAGCATAGTCTTTGTCTTCCTAGTAGTACCCAAAGTGTTACGCTGCATGATATTCAAGTCAAGCACTTGACACAAAGCTCCTCCAGAGGTACTGTGTGTGGAATGCCATAATAATTCCAGAGATAGCCAAGAGACACAGATATTTTCTCCTCCAGTCAGCATGATCTAAACGAACCAAAGACTGTGGGGAAGAAGGGTAATGAAAAAAAGGTACCAGGGAGTCTGGGTTCCAGTGACAGTACTGTGATGCTTAATTACACTTACTGATAATTTCCAGAGGCTGCAAGCTCTGAAAACACACACACAAACGTACACACACACATACACATGCACAGAGGAAAATCTTACAAGTTTAATAGATTATTAAAGGACATTTTCTATTGGATTTATTCACAAGGTCTTATCTCTGCCTCTGAAGACACTGTGCTAAAAAGTGGAGTTGCCACGAAGGAAACATTAACTCCTCTGTGCTCCGGTGATCATTCACCCAGGTCTGGAGAAGGAACCCGTCTGCACTGCTCCCAGCTGCTTGCCCTGCCACCAACACTGTCCCACCCCACTATGTCCCCCTCCTGCCCTGTCTTCTCTGCTGGCTCTCAGATCCTCTCCCTTCTCTCAAAGGCCAAACACGGGGCTGTGCAAAAGGGCATGAGTCACCAGTTACCATTGGGTCACTACCTGTACTTCCTCCTCAACCATCATCTTGGTTTTACAGTGCCAAACATGAACGTGCAGACCCATATTCGGCCTTTTTTCCAAACAGCACAGCTCTTCTTATCCTGCCTGTAGATAAGGCATTGCCTCTCAGTGTTACTCACAGCTGAGTAGCGGTACTGCTTCAAGGCAGCACAGCTTTCGGACATAGCATAAGCATCTTATTAACGGAGGTTCTCTGTAAAGACGCCCCAAGTTTGCTGCTGAGCCAGCACAGGATTTAATATGCAAAGATGTAATCTCACGTACCCACAGGCTGACCGGCTTCCTTCCTGCGGCTACGGGGTGCAGCCATCCTGGGGCTGCCCTGCGCCCCTCCCCACTAGCCCCAGAGCCAGCAGCCTCGCTTGAAGGAGTCCGTGTGGGGTGCCCTCTTCTTATTTCCCTGAACCTCCAACCCGCCCTCCACATCAGTCTCCCTTCCCCTGTCATGCTGTAAGACACAATAGCCACCCACTGGCCCTGTCCCCAAAATCTGCTACTGAGTTTGGGTTTGAGCAGGGACGGGGAGATTGCAGAACAAGACTACTCCTCATCCCTACTTTTCTTTTATGCCCACTGGCACACATCCCCACTTACACACATTTGTACTCCCTGTGCCTACCCGTTGTTCTCTTTCTCTCCAACACTGATTACAGAGCCGTAAGACAAGAAAAAGCAACTGGCTGGTCAATAAGCAAACACTTATCTTTACATCATCTCACCCATTTTCCTTCCCATTTCAATCAAAAAGTATCTAGGAACTATTCTGGACTTTGAAATAATTTATAAATAAAATGGAAGAGTTTGCTTGCTGCAGGCTCCTGGCAGATCAGGACACAAAAGCCACATGTAGACTTCTCGGGAGTGGATTAAACCACCTCTCAAACCAGATTCTGTCCATGAACTGTCACTTGACCACCACAAGTATCTTGTTTACATGGCTCTGTTGGAAGGATTTTCAGTTTTCTCAAATCTCCTGTCTTCTCAGTTTCAAGCAAGAGGAGTTCAAGAACCTAGCCCTGAATTTGCCATAAAAACTGTATTTATTAGGGTTTGTTCTCCAGTCATGTTTACAATTCGCAGCTAATAGCTGTATCTGTCGTGGTTTAATCCGGCAGGCAGCCAAACACCACACAGCCGCTTGCTCACTCCCCTTCCCCCCACAAGTGGGACGGGGAGAGAATTGGAATGGTAAGAGTGGAAAAAAACTCATGGGTTGAGATAAAAACAGTTTAATAGAACAGAAAAGGAAAGGAAAATAATAATAATAAGAGCAGAAGTAGCAGAAGGAATAATGATAGAAGATACAAAAAGAGTGATGCACAATGCAAATTCTCACCACCTGTGCTGGCTGACAACCAAGTAGCTACTTCCTGGAACACGCCTACCATTCATATACTGAACATGACATCACATAGTATGGAATACCCCGTCAGCCAGCTGGGCCAGTTGTCCTAGCTATGCTCCCTCCCAGCCTTTTGTGCACTTGGGACAGCATGGAAGCTGAATGTCCTTGACTAGCAGATTACTTAGCAACAACTGTAAACATCAGTGTGTTATCAACGTTCTTCTCATACTAAATCTAAAACACAGCACTAGGAAGACATTTAACTCTATCCCAGCTGAAACCAGGACAGTATCTTACTGTGATAGGTGATGTGCAGAAACAGAGTAGGAGCCACATCTGAAAATCTAAAAGCAAACAGAAGGTAGGTGGGAGGGAAATGCCAAAACTCAGTACAGAATGCACTGCTGATACTTCGACAGCTGGAGAACTAAGACAGCAAGATAGGCAGCAAGTGGCTGCAGAGGACAACTGTGGGACAAAACTAGCGTTAACCCTCACCCATCTACTGTCAACCCTGCATCTGCATGCCACGTTCCTAGTTACCAAGGTTCGGGAAAAAAGTCTAAGGCTGCAGTTCTCAAGCCTGTTTATGTAAGTAAAACAGATATTGGATCAACCTCTCATTTGTAAAAGCACTAGCCACAGATCTCACAATTCAGTTTTCAGCATCAGCTACCCAAGTCCCTTGTGACTCTCAACAGAAGCCTGTATCAGGTTCAGTTTTGGCAATTCTGAAGATCAGTAAGCCCATTTATTTAAGACCTTAAATATTGACTCAGAGCTGAGCAAATGCTGAGTCCATCAGTAAAGCAATGACAATTCTTGTACTGAAATGAAGGCTTTTTTTACAGCTTGTCAGGGGGAGTTTAGTCCGCTATCGCTTCTTCTGGTAATGCTGAAAATATATTCCTGCTAATCAAAGCAATTGATTACATCATGGTCAGAGTGCGGGTACTAACAAAAACAACTAGAAATTTCAGACTTGGATAAGAACCGTGACTTCACTTGAGATTAATGTAATTGAGTTACAATTATCTTAAAAGAAGGATGATGAATATCGGATCTTACATTTTTCTCAAAATCCTGAATGCGTCCAACCAGTTTTTTTTTCCCATAGCCACATAGGTTTCTTTAAATGTGAAAAAAGGAATAAAATGTTTGTTTTAATCAAAGACCCACAAGCAGTATTAGAAACCTTGAGTTCTCCAGAAGAGATTATGACTGACTCTAATATGAGTTATAGTACAGGCAATATTGCTTCATCCCGTATTCTTGCTGCCTCAGGGTTTTTCATCCATGGCAATGCAATGAATGGTGCTTTCCAGGGACTGCATCATTAGTTGGTATGCCTGCAGCTGTTCTAAGACAATGACTCTCCTAACTTAGTTTTACTAAAATGACAAACTGCTGCTAACCTGCTGTTGAAAACTCATACAATATCATACAAACCCTGTCATTCCACTTAAAATGAGACTCTCCTCAAAATCTGCTATAAAGTTGTGCCCTTGTTTCAGGTGATAAAATGTGCAAATCTCAAAGAATTTGGACTGAATATATCTTTAGCATATACAAAATACCTATTGCTTCAGGATTTAAATTACATATATAAATATATATATGCATATGTGTGTATATATAATTTAAATTTAAAATATACATGTGATATATATAAGATATATATTATATATAATGTACATTTTATATGTATACATATAAAAAATTTAAATCCTGAAGCAATAGGTATTTCTTTTGTTTTTTACTTTCAAATGCTGTTTCATTATTGAATTTGACTAAAATTAATCTTAAGAACCCATTCCTACAAACACAAAAAGCTGCTATTTCAGCTAAAATCTTTATAATTTTTTGTAACAAATTTTTCATAACCAGAATTCATCCTCCCCCCAACCTCATCTTGGTTATGAGACTCAAGAAAAGTTTTGTTTTGCCACACTGAGCATTCAGCTTTTCTTAGGATACACTCTCATAATCCACTCAATAACTCAGCTGATGAGTTCTAATTTAATAATCTAAAGTAACTTGATTACTTGCAAGCAAGCATATACTACATCATATTTATAAAGTGGGATGTTCAGTGATATGGTCAGTTTAGAAGCCCTTCTTTGAATCTGTCCTAATCTGAGTCATCTTCCTTGAATATGGTACAGGCTTTCCAAAAGAAGTCCTACATACTGCTGTGATAGAAAGCGAAAAAGTAGTTTAACTAACTCACCTCTTCTGATACCCACAAGAACTGACTAAACTCTGATTTTGGGCGATATACAACCTCCAACAATATTTACCCTCAACTACACAACATGTTTTATCACTTCTCAGACATCTTAACATCTGTGTTTTCCATGTCCACATTATATCAGTGGGTTGTCATCATCCTCTGACTAGTACACCCAGTGCTGCTTCTTTGTCATTTTCAATTAATAACACCTTGTGCTATAAAACAGAGGCTCCTTCTTCGTAAGCATGTAAGCTTACAGTTAATGCTATTACATTTCAGCCCACTTTCTTTGCTTCATTCTTCAAACTCATTTGATGTTTCTTGCATAAAACCCCAGGCTTCTCAGAACAGACAATATTTCCCAACTACACATCATCAGCAAATGTAATGAACATGGTTTTCTGTGTAGAGGTCATGGAAGGAAAGAGGGAAGGAGGGAAGGAAGGAAGGGAGAAAGGAAGGACGGAAGAAAGGAAGGGAGGGAGGGAGGAAGGAAGGAATGAAGCAAAGAAGGAAGGAAGGAACGAAGGGAGGAAGGAAGGAAGGAAAGGAGGAAGGAAGGAAGGGAGGAAGGGAAGAAGGGAGGAAGGGAGGAAGGGTGGAAGTGAGGAAGGAAGGAAGGGAGGAAGGCAGGAAAACTCAAGAAAAAGAAGTACATTATCTTTTCCTCTTTTTTTTATGTATTAGAGTTCATAGGATAGCATGAGTGGAGAGGATGAGGAATAAAAAGATCTTTTGACATATTATTAAGTTGCTTATGGCCCTATTAAAACAAAGAAATCCTCATTGCGGTACGGTAGGGTGTTCTGAGCTCACAGCAGATCTTTATAAAAAGTGGAAACAAACATACTGTAGAATAATACATCTACCACATTCTATCTCTGTTCAAAAATACACACAATTGTAAAAAAAAATGCCATTGCCAGTCACAACAAACAGCTTGTGTATTTCTTTAAAAGAGTCATGGCTACCAGAAACAAGAAAGCAACTAAGGAAAATGAGAAAAAAAGTTTTGCACAGGGCAAAAACCAGAAGCTAAAAAAAAAAAAAAAGTGACAGTGAAGAGGAAACAAGGCGTTCTTCACAATGAGAAAAAAACAGGTTCGAATGCAAGTGAAAATAATTTTTCAGTAGAAATATTGAATGTAACTATGCCAAAATATTTTCTGTAAACTGTGCTGAATTTCAGTATAAGAGATAAGTTTTAAATATTTAATTTGCTGAAAGGTATTTTCTCAGCCAAGGGAAAAGTCACAATTTACAACTTCCCTAGAAATCAGTAAGAGAGTCATGTAACCTTCCATACATACTAAACCGTGGTCAGAGCACTGGCATAAATTCTTATCCAATCAGCAATGTCTATAAAGCAATTGCTAATAAATGGATATAAACACTAAAATGTCAATAAAATGCAGATTTAAGAAGGCTAATATTTAACATTTCACCATTTTGCAATGACTCATTCACAGTTTTACTCGAAGAGAAATTTCTGTACACATCTTCATATGGGAAAAATTACAATAGAGAAAAAAGTATTAGAAAACAGTTTTTTGCAGAACTTTCAGGGTTTGTTGTTTTTTTTTTTTTCCTCTATATTGGACAGTTGCTTTTGGTCATAAAAGGTAGACTATCTCAATTTTCCTACATATCATTCTTGTTCTGTTGGCATAATGTATTTATCTTGAAAGATTAAAAGGAAAAAAAGGTCATTCACACATGCTCATTATCTAGTATTTCAAACCTGAGATGATCCCCAAAAAAATTTTGTTACAAAATATTCAAAATTCCTTTGAAAGAGATGCTTCAGAATTTTTACCTTCATGGGAGAGCCCAAACTTCTCCTTGAGGTAAGGTTTTTGTCCTACAAATTTCATAACTTCTAGAATGAGAAATCTGTTTTTACCAATTCATGGATGAAAACCAGCAACAGCTGGGAGCTGAATTTAACTTCAGAATATGGCACAGAATCTCATTGCATCTCTTTATACTCTCCTCCATCTCTATCAGGACAGAGAACCCTTCTGTGGATCTATGCACTTTCTACCTATTTCTTATAGCATTGGTTATAACATGCATTTAGTTTCTGAAAGTTCTTTTGTATTGCTGAAGCTGGAACCACCACTCTCCAGGCTTTTTACATCCCTGGGTAGCTAACCAAGGATTCATAAACCTTGGTGGGCCACTGTGCTTTTATAACCTCTGGATTAAACTACTCAAACGGATGCAATTTAACACTCTAACATCTCCCAGAAGCCACAACAACTGTTTGATGGTGCGCTTGTTGAAGTGACTTTTGTCATGTGCAGCTGTGTTGTGACACAGCAGAACTTTAATCTGCTTTTAAATGCAGTTTGAAGTATGTTGGCTCTCCTTTAGAAAATCTCATCTGATTAGCTATCTCAAAAAATTACTCTCTGTGGGCTCTAACATGACAGCAGAGATCAACTGAAGCACTTCCATGCATGGTCTACAACCCATCACCTAGCCTGTGGTCAGCAGAGATGACCAGAGGCTAATTCCCTTGAAATTAAAGTGAGTTAGGAGTGTAAAGGGAAGCATCCCTCAGAAGCTGAAAGTAAGCTATTTCAGAGAAGCGTATTATACACGTCCCGCTACACTTTCCAAGAACACAAGCTTGTGGGCTTATTGTGGATAGGGCACAAGTCACCAGCTGGTAAAATCCCTGTGCCCAGTTAATCACAACACTCATTGTTTACAGTCCCTGTGGGCATAAGAGGAAGTTTCTTACTGAGACAGGCACAGTGGTGGGGTTGCTCTGAAAATGACTAAAACAGGAGGTCAGGCTCTAACAGTCTGTCAATATTGTTCACTACGAACACATGTAAAGTATCTCTATAACAGAAGCATTAGAAAGCAATCTCTAAGATTTGCCCAAGACCAAAACAATATTGTTTTATTCTTAAAATAAAGGGAGATACAATTCTGAAAATATAGTCAGCTTGCTATTATGTGCAGGTGATGTTTATGACATGTGGATAAACTATATGTAGATGTCTAAGTCAGGTGGGTCCAGGTCAGCAAGGCATATTGACTTAAACTCACTTAGCTTAAACGCAATGTCCAGTGAATGTGAATATTCTGCTTCCAGATCTGTCTTAGGTCCAGAGAGAATGTTGCCCATGAGAGGCTAAATCAAATCTAAAAGGACAGTGTTACTTCATTTTTTTCCTTTAGCTGGACTATTTGAGCTACTTGTTTTCCTGGGTGGTAAAAGTTAAGTGTAGGAAACCTAGTAATTTCCACCATATACAAGAGGATTTTCCAGTAACACTCTACTCCTGTCCACGGTAGAGCCACACTATTCCTTAAAAATTATTTTTAAAATAGTACAACACAGCTACCCTAAGGCTTTACAAATTAATTCAGATGCTCTTTTACAAAGCAGCAGTGCATTAAACTATGCTGGAGTTGGCTGTGAGTAAGAAAAAAAGCTATCAAGCTACGGTCATAGTACCCTTCCTTTATTTAAAATCCTATTTGCAATCTAAGTCACTTGGAACAATGGATAAAATCAGAGAACACTGCATGAGGAATGTGTTTTTTCACCAGCTGCTCCTTTTTATCTCAAAAAAATTGCTTAAATGCTACTCAGGGAGCCTCAAGAGAGTTACAGGGTTTGTGGTCTAGTTGTGTACTTTTCAAAAGAATTTCTGCAATTTATCCAGCATGACATGCTTTTTTAGGTAGGTAGGTGATCAGAGGTTGTTTTATGAAGTAATTAGACAATTTGTTCAACATTTGGAACTAGATTTGGATGAGTATTTTTTAAAATTTCTTTGATTAAGGCACACCACAGGAAGAATACAATTGAAGTTGTTGCTGCTTCAGGTGAAAAACGTGCGTAATTGATAGGACTCTAGTCTAGTCCTAGTAACAGGAATTGACCATCCTGTTACTTAACTCTAGATGCATTTACAGTTTTAAAGTACTAAAGATCAGCAATGTTTTCCCCTCACAGCTAGCAATTGTTATGTTTCATTACAGCCATACATATCCTCCCCGTTGTCAATATCAGTGGATTTACAGATAATTAAATGTTGACAGGAACAATTTCTCAATACCAGGATTAGTTCTGCAAGCTTCCACAAATCCGTTGACAAAGAGCAACACACTCAATATGAAAATTTCTCAGATCTGGTGTTAAGATTACCCAAAATTTGTTCCTTGAGTTGGTATATTTTTTCATAGTTTTTCTGAGCATATTGTGGTTTATTATCTGGTTGTGAATGGTTGTTAAGATTAGCAAAACTGCTGAGTGACACTTAATTTCAAGGCCATAAAATTTTAGTGGTCCCTACTGTATGTGGCTCTGGCATCTCTAATTCATGAAAAGAAGTTTAACTTCTCTTCCAGAAATAAAACACAGCAGTGAAGATCCTATCGTTTTATGTCTCTGGACTGTCAGGTAAAGCTTATATATATTACAGCGTTTATCAAATGGCAGGCTTCTGAGAAATAAAGGTGACAATTAAGTGAGTTTGAAAATTAGATGAGTGAAAATTCCAGAGTCACTGTCCATATACTGATTACAATCAAACGACTGGAAGTTGTTTGTTGTGTTAATATGAGAATACTCATATCAGGGCTGGGGGTGTCGGTAGACAAGTAAGTATTTTATGCTAACTAGAAGATGAAGAGTTCATCTCTCCATCTGTTGAGACCTTGTACTGCACGCAACCTGGAATTTGCCCTAGTACAAGGTCAGCCGAGCCAGATGAGCAGTTTGGCAAGAGCCTGGAATCAAAGTCCGTGCTTCTGCAGCACAGTGAATTTCATCCATATGAATCCATTTGTAAGTGTCCAGATTCCACCTCTGCTAAGATCCCAGTCTAAGTATAAAGAAGGGTTAGAAATGGTGTATTTATAAACTCACAGGCACACATGTTTTGTAATCTTCAATAATGGCATTAGTACACAGGTATGTAAGGCAGAGTAGAAGCATTTCACAGAATCACGGAATGATTTGTGTTGAAAAAGACCTTGAAGATCATCTAGTCCAACCCACTGGTGACAAGTACAGCTGGCATTCTCTGACATTTGCCTGGCCAACCCTGCTTCCCATTCCTTATCATTTTTGCAGACTTGAACCAACTATATCAGGTGTCTGCTCCTTGTAGGATTCAACAAAGAAGGTTTAAATAGACTTCTCAGTGCTTGGGGAAGAAAACATCTTCCACATCACAAAAAGAAGGATTGTTTTTTTTAATTGAGAAATAATAGTTTACCCTTTTGAAAAAAAAAAGCCAGTTAGTGTTTGAACACTAAAACATTGCTCTCAGCATAGGTTTTGCTTTGTCTTCTCCATCATAATCCTAGTGCTTCAGAGACCTTAATTATTTGAATTTGACAGCATCCCCAATTACCTGGTCTTATCTTTGCTTTACCCCCTAGGAACTAAGGCCCAAAGAAGTAAAAGCCAAAACTGTCAAAAGCATTCATTAATGTGGGGCACCTAATTTAACAGCATTGGGCCATCTTCCTCCTGAACACTTAGCATTTCATGGAACCTTGTACGTTCGAAGCACAAATTTAAGCGATTTCAGCCATAGCTGTGTTCTCAAGGCTTCCACAGATCTGCTCCTGGGTATCTCATGCTGAGAGCACAGAAATATAAAACTAACTCACAGTTAGTGGCCAACTGTGAAAGAGCTGAGTTTTTGCTCTTGGCTCTGTGTGAATTTGCTTTGCTTTTAAAAAGGACTAAACCAGAGCATCACACTACACAAAGCTGATTCATTTTTAAAGCACAGTTAATCTTTTAGGCTAACTACTAGTGGAAGGAAGAACTGGGGGAGGCCAAAAAATATTAGTGAGGTTTGGATTTGCTTGTCTATTTGTTTTAGAGGAGCTCTGTGCAAAAGCAAAGGGCTGGAATATGTCTGCAGAGTTTGAGCAGTAGGTAAAGAAAAAAGTATAAAAAGGAAAGAGTGTGGGGGAAGTTCGGGTGAGGGCATTCTTTTCCCTCCTTAACATCTCTCATGAACCTTCCATCTCCCATTCCAGCTGATCTGATCTTTGATGATCCCCTGTCCCCACAGACCGACTTAGCTGCCTGCATTCCCCCGGCTACCTCTGCAGCAGAAAGCAGAGGGCCAGAACAGACTCTCGGACGGGATGTGAAATGGGATGTGGGAATAAATGGCAAATGCCACTGCAGGAACAATCTCCCCTCTCCCAGAAACACACAGCACTGCTTTCTGCTCCCTTCGCAGCAGCAGCAACAAGCCTGGCTCTATGTGAGACTGTGCAGGCCAGAGGCAGAGCCTGGCTGCTCAGCAGGCTGGTCCCAGCTTCCTTTGAGAAGAGACAGAAATTATATTGGCAACAAAGCTAAAGACCCTTCATAGGGTCCTAATATAGCCTTTCCAAGAAACATTTCATTGCAATTTTTCCACTGTAGGTAACCACATACTTTGCCTGTGCCCAGTGCTGACTTTGTCTCCAAATGCATATCCAGAAGGAAGGGCAGGTGGGGTGAAGAGCAGAAAACATACTTTTTTAATATAAATGATTTTGGATGCATAGACACCAAACACATCCAGCAAATATTAGCAATCTCAAAGAGCCTTGAAAAATGCCATATCCCAAAGTTTAAAAAAATTAAACTGGCATTCAGTCTGCTCTGCAGGATCTCTTCATCCATCTCTGACTAATATTCACCAGAATCTGTAACAGCCTTCACCCCAGATTCAAACAGATAACACTTCCATATTAAAGTCTCTCATTAAAGTTAAGAGATGCCTTGATCATGTAAAGTGCATGGGAAAGGAGCATCATGGAAGAAGGATTACTCTCTCCTTTCTTGTGTACTTCGTAGTGAAAGTAACACCATATGTCACAAATACTCAATAAACCTGATAGATAATGTCCTCTGCCTGCAAAGAAACATGCAAGAAGACACTTTAGAAGCCTCAAATTTATTTATATCTATTGATTCAGCTATGTTTTCACTTTGGTGCTTTGAGAAAAGCAGGACTGTCCAAAACTGGAAGAGACTGTTAAGGAGATGGTACCACATGAGTCCAAGTTTCCAATTCCTTCATCAGGTTTCTGCTGTTACTGTACATCTACAATTATTATCTCTTTCTATAGAGTTATCTACTGTGTTGTGTATTATTAATTTCATATGCAGCAGAGCTTGGTAACTTTGTGGATGTTGTGCTCTGTCAGAAGACATTTGGGACCAGAAGATGCTACGGAGCTTAAGCTTGTTAAACTGCCTATGACGTGAATGAGAGCTGCTTGCAAAGATGAGAGACAGAGGATGACCTCAATGAATACAAAATAAAACAACTTTAAAAGAAGATTTGCTTATAAGAAACCGCACCATTGACTGGCTGTGTAACTTGAAATTGTCTATGGAGATATATATATGCATATATAAAAAGAGAAGAATGCTTAACGCATCTAGCCTTGAAATATCAGTAAAAGCTCAGGAAATGCTTGAACTTTAACTTTTTATTTATTCCCTTTGAGGAAATTCTAGAGATTTTTGAAAAGTTGATTTTTCAATAGAACAGAAACATTATGTATTATAAATTCTCCCCCCCATCATTCATTCATGACAAATTGCAATAACATGTTTATGGGAAAAATGTTCTCAGTTCAACAACCAACCTTCTTTTCTCTGTTCCACTTTTAGTGCATGCTCCTACAGTCCAATTTACATGTATTCATATTGCCTGTGTTTTTTCTTTATCTGTTTTAGCTCCCCTCTCCTTTCCTCTGAATAATTTGAAGTTGGTTGCCTAAATGTGTAGTGTATGATCACACATCTCTTCATAAAGACTGAATAAAATGTCATTTTTAGATGCACAGTTCTACCAATTAGGATAAATTGTTCCTTTTCTCTCATCAGGTTCCAGTATGTAATTGTTCTAGTATTTCTTTTACAGTTTGAACAAACTTATTTTACTAAGAATTGCAGTCACTTCGTACATCTCAATTCTTACCTCTATTCCCTTTCTGATTATCTGCATTTTGCTGTTGCTTACAAGCCCTTGAATCAGAGTCCCATCTCTCTCAGCACTATATCAATGCTTAATACCCTGCTTTTTCTGACAAACTTGGAATATAATGTAGCAGGATTTTATATCACCAGTATTCATTTTGACCCCTATTTCCAAAACCTTATTTTTGGCTGCTTAAAACCTAGCTAAACTTGAGCTGGAGCAAATTTTCACCTGCCATTTATAGGTAGTTTAAGACGATTTTTTTAAATGCTTCAGTAGATTGTCCAAGTTACAGATTCAGTTCACGTCTCCCTTTTCCTCCTCATAAGTGCCAGCTGTCAGTGAAGGCTCTATGTAAATTTGTCACTCTGCAAACTAGGGCTCCTTGGGACCTTCTCTGCCATTCCAGCTCTGGGCTGCTGTGGCCTGCTGCAGGCTTTACTGGAACAGAAGTCTGGGGACATGAAAGTTCGAACAGAAGTAATTTGTTTCCTTATATTTCCAGTCTAGCTTCAACCTACTGCACCCTCTTTCTTAAACTGGCTTATAAGATGATGCCCCCTAACTGGAAATGCAGGCGGAGAGAAAAATTGAAAGGAGGAAAAGAAACTTTTCCAACAAGCTTAGGAAATCAGGACAAAGACTGAAAACCGCGATGATGGTGGAACCAAGAAGGAAATGGCATTGGCACTGAGTGTGGGGAGGAAGTGGGAAAGCTGAGCTGATGTGGGGAGAGAGAGAGCAAGACCTTTATATAAGAATGAGACTGGGTGAAACAGAAATCAGGAACAGGGAGAGAGTCTATCACAGAAGAATAAAACAGATTAGGAAAGTGGAAATCTGTAAATGACTGGGTGAAAAAACTGGAACTGGAAGCCTGGAGAAGTAAGAACACAAATAGCTTAGCAAAAAGATTGGAGAAGAGGTAAGACACTGAAATATGAGAAGACAGGCTGGCAAAAAGGGAACGTCCCAGCACATGAGCCCTTGAGGAAACAATGACCAAAGATCTTGCGATACAGTACAGGAGCTCCTGTACTCACCAGTCCTGTGGCATCAGCAGCAGCAGCTCTGCTGCCCAGGGACGCAGCACCCTGCCCCCCTTGAGCACAGGTCCGCACAATGATAACAGTTTGTCATATTCCATTAGCCACTTTATTAATTCAAATGGGAAAGGTTTCCACAGAGGATGAAGGGTCCATCCTTACTGATGACCTCAGTAGGTATAGATACAATGCCATACGCTTTAATGAGCTGAGTGTTTATCTTTTAAAAGTCTTACGCAGCTTATGCAAAAGTAAACTAAGTATTTTTAAAAGACCGCAGAAGTAAATTCTCATAGATTACAAATTCACCAGTCATTTATATATAAAATATTTTCATTCAGCCTCCTCTAATATTGCAACCATATATTACTTTTTTAAAGGACCCTGCCTCACTCACTATACTGGAGTACTAATATTCTGGGAACAGATGATATTTACGTCCCGAAGAAGACCCACATATACAATACCTGTCTCAGTTGTTGTAGAATGGTAACAGAGCATGGCAGGGACATATAAAGCCTTTCTCTTGGGAAATTGCCTCTACCACAGACTATATGCCCTACATGGCACAAGAGCTACCATATAGCGGAAGGGCAACGTAATCTCCTCTGATATCTTTCAATCAATGACTTTCAAATGAGAGTCATACCATGCTCAGCATTTTTGCTGGTGTACTTATGAAAAATCCTGATAGAAAACTTGTAAAGTAGTCAGGAAGCAGCCTGCAAATTAATTCATTAACGAGTACTAAAAATTTTCAAAGAGGGCTCTCAGTTTAATTAGGATTCACCTTTTCCAATGATATAAAATCAAAGCGACCCAGTTTTACTTTGACTTTATGTTCTAACATTTTATATAGACACATTTAAAGCAGTTTCATAGGGCATCTGCAAAACTTTCTGTAAGCTCTAAATAATATCCTTCAGAATGAATACTTAATTTGGGCTAAAATCCACATTTTATATATAACTGTAAAATTTTTAGGGACGTCTGCACTAGCAGAATATATGTTATAGTCAACAGAATGAGGATCTCTGCCTAATGTGCAGCAAACAGAGCAGTTGACATCAGAGGAATACAAACCCTTTCTGTCAAGGCACAGGCTAAACCTACAGACACATATCTCTCATAAGTTTAATTTATTTACATGTAAAATCCGGTGATTTTCTTCTTTTTGTTCCACTCCATGGAAAGGCTGATTTTCAGGGTTTTCAGTCTTCATCCTCTGATTAAGGACTTCACAGCATTTTGGTGTGAAAGTTAAGATGTAAGGAAGATCCCTCTACATTAATGCCACAGTTTGGAAGACATTCACCAAACATCTGGGTATTCCAGTCTCAGTATTAAAGTTCATTCTCTAAGAACTTTGTTCTTACTGAAATGAGCCTGCTTGCTTACACCTTTCTCTGTTACTTTCCCTCATTCTCTTTGATTTCAAAACTGAAAGGTCTGACCCGGACCAGAGGTACCTTCACAGAAGAATGCCCAGTGTCAGCCTATTTCATTCTCCACATCCCTTTATCAACATGTGCCAAAGGAATCTGATCTTTATTTTCTGCTTAGTTCTTCTTATTTTGCTCAACACCCATTCATGGCATGGATAGACTTTCAGCTTTATACAGCCCACTAATGCACGTTGAAAATAAATTGCCAATATTGGTATACCTGTAATAGCATCCAGAATTCTCTAAAAAGCCTAAAATACTTCCTAAAGTACTGGGCCAGACATAGTTCTATATTGCATGTTTGGCCAGAACAGTGTAGTAGAAATGCCCATGATGCTTTTATCACTGATTTTTAATAGCATTCAGGAAAGTTTTTGAAATTAAGCAAACAATTCTAAGCTCCAAAAGCACATTGTGATTGATGAGGCAGCTCGGCAAAGTTAGGTTTCTACCAGAGCAGTGAGAGAATGAGCATGAATGAGATAAGTAAGTTTTATTTAAATTTCACCTGCCCTCCCATGAGGTCTTACACTGAACTTTATTACATTAGTGGCCTAAACGTTCTGCTAAACAGCTTAGATTTTTTTTTTCAGTCAAAGAAATTTAAGTGGAGATGAATGTGACAGATGTATACCAAACACCGAACAGCATAAAGAGAAAACATCCATGAACAATGTGGTATATTTAAGTCAAATTGAAATTGATTGGTCATTGCTGAAGTGGAAAATGAATACAGGTGGTAAAGTAATGATGTACACCTTCTAGTATTTGTGTGGACAGCCACTGACAGACATGCAAACAAGCAACTTGAGGAATACACCTTCCTTTTGAAGCTTTTCTTTTGCATGTAAGTTTTCATATTCAAAAAGTATAAAGAACATGTTTTAAACAGAGTGGGAACTGCTGTAAGAAATCTAGACTTTCCCGTGCCATACATTAGATAGTTTTAATTGTATTCAAAGAAGCGATCTGTATGGTTCAGCAGAAATGAACGTTTCAGATCTCACTACGTACCTATAACATTCTTTCCTTTGCACATGAGTCAAGGCTGATTTCATACTCCCACCTTGCTGTAGCAGAGATTTGCCACTATGTACGTAAGTGACATTTAGAAACTGTGACAAAATCCATTTATATAGATATGAGATTATATATTAAAGTAAACATACCACTGTTCAATCTAAATTCAGATCATTTCCATAACTATCTATTCACAACAGAGATTCTGAAGGGTTTTTTCAGTACATTACATTACAACAAATATTCCTAAAATAAGGCCTGAATAAAAGACCTAGGGTAGCACAGCTTAGAGAGGGCATTTTCAAGTGGTGTAAGAGTATATTAGATTATTTGACCTTGTTTTCACCTGTGCCTCATATTATCTGAGGTATAATAATGTGGTTACAAACATGACCATGTAGCTAACTGGATCACTCTGACCTTGTAAAACCATTAAGGTCATTTACAGTACATGTAGTGTATTCAAATACAACCCCACATGGCATTATCAAGGCTGCAAACTTAAAGTGAAATAAATGGAACCTAAGATTTTGGCATCAGGTTACCTGATTTACATACCATACCTAAACAAAATAAAAATATTACATACATGCAGTGAAGTAGAATTAGTGTTATTGCTACAACCTTCCATCTTCAAAATGTTGATTTTGGTGATTTGCTCTGAAAAAAGTCTTGAAGCCATATAAATGCAAGCTTTTGCATATAATTACTTACCAATATTTCTTTCAGGAAAAAATAATTACAATATCAAATGTTTAAATGACTTCAAATAATGAAATGATAATAATTGTTCTTACATAATTTTGCCCAAATAATTATTTAAAACCCTGGACAGGCTTTGGAAATAGGCCATGGTCTCAAGGTCTGCAAGTCCAGGGCTTTATGCACATCAAAACTTAACCTTGTTAAGCAAGTTAAACAGTTTGAATGCAATGAATGTGACAAAATCAGCCTTCTGTTGGCACAGGGTTTTACACTGATAGTCATGTAAGAATTGGAACCATTTTAGGTCATATTACAAGACCAGTCAATACACATTAATTAATATACATTGAATTCAGTATACACAAAAAGGGAATATCAACACAACTGACCTACTGCAGGTCTATAACTCTGTAAACATGCCAATTCAAGGAAGTTTGTTTTTGCAGCTTTACCTATTTCTACCCATAAATTTAAAAAATTTAGTTTCCAAAATTTTGTTCATAAAGACATACTTACACTGCAGTTACTGAAATATGTACATCCACATGTTGCTTCTTTCATGATTAATTTCAGCTCTCAAAATTTGGTTTTATTGAAAATATTTCTGGAATTTAAAAACTATTAGGCAGCAGCATTTCCATGGAGAATATTTTATCTTCTTCAAAATTTACGTAAGACTGAAGTATTGTTGAGTTCTTTGGCCAAATAGAGATTCTGCCCCAGAAATGATTTTTGACATTCCTCTTCAGCTAATGAAGTAGGAATTATGGATGCTTTCAAGCAATTAGAAATGAGAGCAGTCAGTTTAACCAATTGCTAGACAGCTGGATGAGAGTACTTATCATGCTGACCTGTAAGCCAACATAACTACACACAAAGGTTGTAAAAAACCTCAGCTTAAAAAAAAATTTACATTTCTCTAAATTTCATGAACTCTTTAAGGAACAACTCAGGCAAAGACTTGAATTATAAAAATACCCCATTTCCCTACTCATCTTCATACCATCTACAAAAAGTGGTTTTAACCTCTCAGAAAGTCACTGAGACTCACAGGACAGGTCAGACTGTCCTGCCCTGTCAAGTGCTTGTTTGCTCATGTCACTCAGCCACATCCCAAGAGGCTCAGGATGCCAGACCTAGGGATTAATGCTAGGAGCCAGACTGTGCAAAGACTACACTACAGAAAGGTGGGAAGCCAGCAACAAGACACACAGAAGGGCGTGTAGGCAATGACGTGCACTTCTGCTCCCATCCCCAAATAAACACAAAACTGACACTCCTGAATCATTACAACAGGGTCCTACAGAAAAGAAATACTGTGAAAGCACAAGAGCGAAAAGCACTGGCCCAATTTCTCTATACCTTTCCTCCTTCCTGTCATGGTTTAACCCCAGCCGGCAACTAAGCACCACACAGCCGCTCGCTCACTCCCCCCTGCTGGGCTGGGGGAGAGAATCGGAAGAGTAAAAAGTGAGAAAACTCGTGGGTTGAGATAAAGACAGTTTAACAGGTAAAGCAAAAGCCACACACACAAGCAAAGCAAAACAAGGAATTCATTCACTACTTCCCATTGGTAGGCAGGTGTTCAGCCATCTCCAGGAAAGCAGGGCTCCATCACGTGTAATGGTGACTTGGGAAGACAAACGCCCTCACTCCAAACGTCCCTGCTTCCTTCTTCCCCCAGCTTTATATACTGAGCATGATGCCATATGGTATGGGATATCCCTTTGGTCAGTTGGGGTCAGCTGTCCCAGCTGTGTCCCCTCCCAGCTTCTTGTGCACTCCCAACCTACTCGCTGGTGGAGTGGTGTGAGACGCAGCAAAGGCCTTGACTCTGTGTCAGCACTGCTCAGCAGTAACGAAAACATCTCTGTATTATCAACCTTTTTTTCAGCACAAATCCAAAACAATCCTGTACTAGTTCCTATGAAGAAAATTAGCTCTATTCCAGCCAAAACCAGCACACCTCCCCTCCCTGCTGGAAGCCAAAGGAGTGAAGAAATGCAAACAGACTCTTTCAGAAAAGTCTGGTGAAAGACAGGTACTCAGACGAGGCATCCACGCCATCAGAAAACAGAGAGCAATTTGGGATAGGATGAACTGTTTCCCAGGTTTGCCTCCTTCTCATTCATCCTAGATATCTACCCTTGTATCCTGCCCCTCTCCCTCATCCACCTAAGTTAGACTTAGGTAAGGTAAGTCTGGGTACGAAGTCTAGCCAAAATGTAATTTCCATAGCATGAGAGAAAGAGAGAAACAGAGAGAAATAAAAAAAAAAGGAACATATAAACTAAGTGTTACACTATTCTTNCCTACTCATCTTCATACCATCTACAAAAAGTGGTTTTAACCTCTCAGAAAGTCACTGAGACTCACAGGACAGGTCAGACTGTCCTGCCCTGTCAAGTGCTTGTTTGCTCATGTCACTCAGCCACATCCCAAGAGGCTCAGGATGCCAGACCTAGGGATTAATGCTAGGAGCCAGACTGTGCAAAGACTACACTACAGAAAGGTGGGAAGCCAGCAACAAGACACACAGAAGGGCGTGTAGGCAATGACGTGCACTTCTGCTCCCATCCCCAAATAAACACAAAACTGACACTCCTGAATCATTACAACAGGGTCCTACAGAAAAGAAATACTGTGAAAGCACAAGAGCAAAAAGCACTGGCCCAATTTCTCTATACCTTTCCTCCTTCCTGTCATGGTTTAACCCCAGCCGGCAACTAAGCACCACACAGCCGCTCGCTCACTCCCCCCTGCTGGGCTGGGGGAGAGAATCGGAAGAGTAAAAAGTGAGAAAACTCGTGGGTTGAGATAAAGACAGTTTAACAGGTAAAGCAAAAGCCACACACACAAGCAAAGCAAAACAAGGAATTCATTCACTACTTCCCATTGGTAGGCAGGTGTTCAGCCATCTCCAGGAAAGCAGGGCTCCATCACGTGTAATGGTGACTTGGGAAGACAAACGCCCTCACTCCAAACGTCCCTGCTTCCTTCTTCCCCCAGCTTTATATACTGAGCATGATGCCATATGGTATGGGATATCCCTTTGGTCAGTTGGGGTCAGCTGTCCCAGCTGTGTCCCCTCCCAGCTTCTTGTGCACTCCCAACCTACTCGCTGGTGGAGTGGTGTGAGACGCAGCAAAGGCCTTGACTCTGTGTCAGCACTGCTCAGCAGTAACGAAAACATCTCTGTATTATCAACCTTTTTTTCAGCACAAATCCAAAACAATCCTGTACTAGTTCCTATGAAGAAAATTAGCTCTATTCCAGCCAAAACCAGCACACCTCCCCTCCCTGCTGGAAGCCAAAGGAGTGAAGAAATGCAAACAGACTCTTTCAGAAAAGTCTGGTGAAAGACAGGTACTCAGACGAGGCATCCACGCCATCAGAAAACAGAGAGCAATTTGGGATAGGATGAACTGTTTCCCAGGTTTGCCTCCTTCTCATTCATCCTAGATATCTACCCTTGTATCCTGCCCCTCTCCCTCATCCACCTAAGTTAGACTTAGGTAAGGTAAGTCTGGGTACGAAGTCTAGCCAAAATGTAATTTCCATAGCATGAGAGAAAGAGAGAAACAGAGAGAAATAAAAAAAAAAGGAACATATAAACTAAGTGTTACACTATTCTTATACCCTCTCTTCCTTTTATTCTTTCCATATTAAGATACAATGTAGATTTAAAAAACAAACAAAAAACAATAAACTTTACCCACAAAGCCAAAAAATTATTCCATTGAAAGGCTAGTTGATAGCGGGTAAACTAGAGCTATATAAATAAGGGATTTTTTCAGATCACTGGCAAAAAAAAAAAAAAAGAAAAAGAGTTTCTTTAGGATTGACTAGCTAACATTAATCCAATGTAATTTTTTTTCTATCCTTCCGTTACTGAAATTGAAAAAAAAAAACAAAAACCCTGGTCACTGTGAATTAGGAAAAAGAGAAAACAAAGGATTAAAATGGTAGATTCAGTGGAGATGGTGGCTGACTGGGTGGGAAAGATTATAGCGGGTCCAGCTAAAAATAAGGTTCATCTAAGAATTTTGCTGGTCTGGGGTAGAGATGCTACAGGTTTAGAGACTTGGAGCTGGTCTTCCTACATTCCATGTACCTGTCTTTCCTACTAGTCTCCTTGAGAAAAGAAGAGGAGAAGAAGACAGAACACCATCACCGACATTTAGTAAAACTGGCCTGATATGGGGGTTCAATTTCTCTAGACTGTTCATGAAATTTCACTGAAGTGATGTTTTTCTATCCTTAAACTATTAAGAGGAGAGGAAGAGGGAAAAACAAAGAAGGAAGACATGCACTCACCACTCAGTAGATGCTTTGTCCTGGTAGGCAGATTTCATTATTTCCCTTGTCATCACATTAAGAGATAAAGTTTTCAGTATACTTTCTATGCAATGGTCATCTTGTGGGTTTGATGATTTAGGGACAGTACTTTTTTTGTTCCATAACAGGCAAAACTATTTGTTTCAACAAAAAGAGGACCTATTCTAGGGAACTTGCTTGGGTGAGACCAGACTCTTAAAATTTGTCATGTGTTTTCTGAGAAGGACCTGGAACCCTTACACTGTGGAAATGCATTACAAATGCCTCAAACACTTAAACTTTAAAAATTATATCTATATTTTTTTTTTTTAACTGAAATTCAGTGCTAAGTTATTTCATCTGGGCAGAAGTTGAATTCAGGGTCAAACTTGTCTCCTTCGAAAGTTCGATTCACCTGCTTTCAACCAGGAGCTGCAAGGAAATGGGGAAGAAAATTAATACAAAATTCAAGCAGTTTATTTCCTGGAAATTGTAGTGCCTTTTGGGATACATTTTTAAGGTAATGGGATTTTTAGGCTGCAGCAGAGCTGACAGCACAACGGTGGCTGTACAGATGTTTCTACCACCCCAAAGGTCATTTACAAACTGCAGTAACTCTAAAATATCACTTAACTGATGATGGATGCAAGTGCTCCTGCACAAAGTTAAATAACTTTGGTATCAGAATCCTGAACTCTGTAAATTGCAAGCTGGCTATAAAATGAAGGAACTTCTACGTCACAATGTGCGTAAAGGAGTTATTGAAAAAAATACAAGTACTGCATCTTGCCTGAGCTAATTGCTGATGTGGGCTAAAGAACTGCTACAAGCTGAGATTGTGTGCCTTTTGTTTATTAACACAGGAAAGCCCTGAGGGAAGGGGAGATACTGTTCTAGTTTGGTTTAGAAAACAAAAATATCTGTAAGAATAGAACAGAACATTTGTACACATCCTGTGAATAGCTTCTGTATGAGGGAAAAGGATGTGTTTAGAGGTTCTGTACTAAGAAAACAACTATGTGTTTTCAGCTAACAGTTACCTAATCAATGGAGGCAGGCCCAAATTTGAAAACAGGTTTTGTAATGCATATATGCAAAGTCATGGAAAATTCCCATAGCTAAATAAATTGCAAAAATCATACTCCCTCCTTCCGTCAAAACCCCTATAGAATAGAGTAGAAATTAAATAAGTGGAGTTCTACAGAAATGGTATGGGTTTCTGAACAAATCACAGGAGAATCTACAGCATTTAAAGATAAATCAAGGTGTCTGGAATAAAAAAAATTATCTAGGGGCTCTCAGCTCATTGGGCCTTTAATGGAAAGTCTCTCACTGACTTTAGTTTTAGTTACTTTACCTTAATGTGAAACAACCCATGTTCAACACTAATAAATTAGTGTTTTCTCAGGTTACAGTGATTATAAATCCATTCTACTGTGTAGGCAAGGAATGAGTACAATTAGCTGAGTCCCAGGGGCCCTCAGAACTAGCTTATAAATCTCTGCACATTCTTAAACTGACAGTACTTTGGCAATCACTACTGCGAGGGCTCTAAGGAAAGCCAGAGCCTGCAAATCACTGTATCGCAGGAGTACTGAGAGGAAGCTGTGCGTGTTTGCTTTGTCTGAATTGGATTGCCCATAAACTATGCACAGAAATATGGCCCCCATCTGTTGTTACAATATGATTTCATAAGGAAATTGATTTGAAGAAGTGTTATTTTGTTAAGGAAAAGGAAATGAGTAGCACTCTATAAGCCTAAGTTGCATTTCTCCAGAACATTTTTCTCTGCAAGTACCTTGCCGCAAATGTCTTCATACACAGTGAAATACTATTTTCCAGTTACACTTCAGCATCAGGACTCTACCCATTCCATCGCTACAGATACAACACTCCATCCTGTGCCTTGCAAACAGCTGTCAACCAAGAACTTCTGAAAAAAGTTTGGGAAGAGAAATTGAGACTTACAGATGTAACCTGACTCAAGCTAGAAAAAAATTAGCAATGTTAAGGCTTTTTGCAATAAAGTATTATGCTGCCAGTCTCTTACAGTGTCCTAACCAAACCATGTCCTCTCAATCAATTTCTGCAATCTCTGAGACAATTTAATTAAATAATACCAGTAACCTGAATGAAAACGTAGGACTACCATTTAGATTCACAACTAATGCAAATACTTTGCAGACAACACCAAGTTGGGTGGGAGTGTTGATCTGCCCGAGGGTAGGAAGGCTCTGCAGAGGGATCTGGACAGGCTGGATCGATGGACCGAGGCCAACTGTATGAGATTCAACAAGGTCATGTGCCGGATCCTGCACCTTGGCCACAACAACCCCAGGCAACGCTACAGGCTTGGGGAAGAGTGGCTGAAAAGCTGCCCAGAGGAGAAGGACCTGGGGGTGCTGGTTGACAGCCGGCTGAACATGAGCCGGCAGTGTGCCCAGGTGGCTAAGAAGGCCAACGGCATCCTGGCCTGTAGCAGAAATAGTGTGGCCAGCAGGACTAGGGAAGTGATTGTCCCCCTGTACTTGGTTAACTCATCTAATGGCTGAGGTTTCCTTCTCTTCTGCATTTTTCATGTCTGTTATTTCATGGAGGGTTTAAGACTCCAATTTATTGAAACCAGGAGGAATAAAGGATTGGAACCATTAGATAGATACAGAAAATTAGCCTAAAATTAATTATTGCAGCTCTTCTACAAAAAATTAAAAAGACAACTGCAGCAACAGTAGAACAGGGAGCTGAACTATATCCCTATATACATCTTTTTTAAAGATGGAGGAAGTGAAACTTAAATCAGACACTACTTTATGCATGGGCCAAGTTATCCCCAACTGAAAGCTTTTGTACAGAACAGCCATTGAAATGATCAGTGCTCAGAAGTGTCAAGTTATACTTAGGAATAAATGTTTGCAGAATCAGGATCTAAAACATCTGTCTCTAAAGTAATTCAAGGAACATTAGTCACACTAATCTTTTTCAGATTTCATTTGCACTTGAAGAGATATCTTAAAAGTATTCAACCAACAACAAGCCAGTTGTTATGAAATGTGCTCTTTGAATCAAACTGTACTAAATATCACTAAAGCAAATTCTAAACAGGGTGGAACAGCAGAGTATTATAGGATTTATGTTTTCCCCTGCAAGTTCTCCTCTTCTACAAATTATCTGGATAACTTACTTGGAATAAAAAGTACTCGAAACATCTGCTTCCATGTCATGATCTTAACCTTCTCATGAAAGGTCACCCAAATTTGTAAAACAACACAGCAAGGATTGTCTATTGAAGAACTTGTATCACTTGTATGAATCACTTTTCTTGACCACCTTAGGAAGGGTGTTGCCAGCAGGTTGAGGGAGTTGAACCTTCTCCTCTACTCAGCACACACTTGGAGTGCTGTGTCCAGTTCTGGGCTCCCCAGTACAAAAGAGATATGGACAGACTGGAGAGAGTCCAGAAAAGAGCCTGGAGAAGACAAGGCTCAGGGGAGTCTTATCAGTGTATATAAATATCTGAAGGCAGTGTATATAAATATCTGAAGGGAGGGTGTATAGAAGACAGAGCCAGACTCTTGTCAGTGATACCCAGTGACAGGACCAAAGGCAGTGGGCACAAACTGAAACACAAAGGTCCTGTCTGAACATCACTTTTTACTGTTAGGGTGGCTGATCACTGGCACAGGTTGCCCAAGGAAGTTGTGGAGTCTCCATCATTGGTGATATTCACACCGTCCTGGGCAACCTACTCTAGGTGGCCCTGATTGAGCAGGGGGTTGGACAAAATGACTTCCAGAGGTCCCTTACAACCTCAGCCATTCTGTGATTCTGCAATTCTGTAAGTTTCCTGGTTAAGGAAATGTTCTTTACTATGACACCTAATATTTGGTGTCATATTTGGTGTCGTATTGGCTTCAGAAATACAGCTCATAAGCCTAGGCTAAAACCCCAACCTACTTTCAGAAAAACTGGGCAAAAATGTTTTTTTTTGGTCTGAAACTCACTACCTTGTGTTTCAGGAGAGTAGTGCAGCCTTATGCTTATCGTACTACTTGCATGGGGACTACTTGCCATAATCACAGTTGAGGCTGAACATCATTTGAACAGGAATGCAAAATTTAGGGGATAGGAAATTAAGCAAACCACAGATTTTATCTGTTTCATGAACACACAGCAGTCTTAGAATCTCCTCTCTTCCCCTGCTGTTAAGCATTTTGACTAAAGCATACTGAAAAACCCCTGCATAAAACAATATGGGAGGCAGAGGTTGGAATTGCACTGACTTCCCTCCCAGGGGAGTGTCCTATATGACAGGATTGTGTTATTTCTTGTTGTCTTTACCTCCTGCCCTTCAAACCCTATATTTCTCCCCTTAAAATGGAGAGAATATTAAATTAAAAAAAAAAAAAAAAAAAAGAGGCATGAACTTGGACTACGTGGATCTAATCTCAAATCAGGGCTGAACAATGACGAATAAAGGTTTGAATCCTTCCCTGTTGGAAACAGGATTTTTATCTGCAATCAATGATGAACAACTTACCTCCAATGGGGTAATATTGGTCTCATATTTGAATGACCAAAATATTTGAAATGACCAAATATTTGAAAGACTACTGTGCTTCATGCTTGGGGCATTGTGTGATGTGTTATACTTGCTTATAACATCTTTTCCACATAAGGCCCCTGAAAGTACTTCTGTGGAGGGCTACCTTGCCTGGGAAAGCTGAGGAGCAGACAGCTGCTGAGATACTCAGCTTTGCTAATAGAGTAGCAACTTCACATACATAACTGTAGGATTTTAGCCCTTTGTAAGTTTTCTAGGGAAAGTGGAGTTTCGTATAAGTATGATTTTTGGGTAAGTCTGTCTGTTGATCTTATCTGGAGTGCCTGACATCTTAACAACTCCAATAATCTCAGTATACACACCTATTTCTGAAAAGCACAACAGGTAGCTATAGCACCCTGGTCTGATAATAGCATAAAGTTAGCAATAGAGGATTTCCCTATTTGCTATTCAGCAATACATTTTATTTTTCATCTGTATGTTTCTGTATTGGAATAAATCATCCAGAAAGGTTGTGTAGTTTCCATCCTAGGAGGTTTTCAAGACCTGACTAGATAAAACACTGAGCAACTTCTTCTGATCTCAGAGCTGCCGCTGCTTTGAGCAGGTGGTTGGACTAGAGACCTTCTGAGGTCTCTTCCAGTCTTATTTTTCCTATGATCCTATGTAAGGTTGCTTGCTTTATCTAAATTTTGCAGTAAGTTTTGCTGGTGTTTGTGCAAAGGTTGTAAGTAAAGGATAAAATCTGACTGTTCTAAGGTTGAACCCATCACCAGGGCATCTCACTGTAAGTGTAACTTTATTCTGATAGAAAATGTCTGCTAGTATGGTCCTTTATTTATGTTTCCAATTCATAGAAACATACAATCACTAAGATTGGAAAAGACCTCTAAAGTCATCAAGTCCAACTGTCAACCCAACACCACCACGCCCACTAAACCATGTCCCTAAGCGCCTCATCTACACGTCTTTTAAATACCTCCAGGGATGGTGACTCCGCCACTTCCCTGGGCAGCCTGTTCCAAGGCCTGACCACTCTTTCAGTAAAGAATTTTTTCCTAATGTCCAACCTAAACCTCCCTTGGCACAACATAAGGCTGTTTCCTCTCGTCCTATCACTTGTTACTTGGCAGAAGAGACCAACCCCCACNTGTGACCGGTCTCCAGTTGACTGGTTGTTTGACCAGGCTGGACAGAATAAACTCAAGGCAAATTTTGCAATGGATATTTTGTCTGTACAAGCATACACAAGCAGTGTATCATGGGCATTCACTAGCTGCTTCAAACTATCATTTGCATTTTGAGTTCTGCAAATGATCATCTGAGTTGCATGAAGCAGCTCCTGGTTCCCTCATTAGATGGCAGAGACCTGAAAAAGAAAGGCTGCCAGATTGATTTCAAACTCCTTATGCTTCTGCTAAGAGAGCTGGAAAAATAAACTGGGAATTACCACATTAAAAAAAAAAAAAAAAATTCCTTTCTGTTTGTCTGAGTAAATTAGCCCAGCTGAAGTGTGCTGTTCAGAGGATCTCTTTTAATACAGAAGATGTATACATGTCAGATCTCTTAGCTATTTACTATGCTTTATATACCATATCCTTCTGTCACAATGTGCTTTACCCACATAAACATGGTGTATAGTGCTGCAACCGTGCAGTTGCACTTGATGTCAAGAGCTTGCTATGCCTTGTTTTTTTGCTTGATTAATTGCATCAACATTTAGCATTTGGCCTTGAGACTGGGGAGCCTCAGTCATGAGTTTTCTTAGCTCCATTTTGAAAGTCTTTCTTATGTCTTGTAAGAACAAGCCATCAACTGGGACTGCTACTGCTACTGAGAAGGAAATTATTAGAAACCACGTTTTAAAAAACAGTTTAGCATAAACCCCTAACCCTCTGACAAGCATGCTGATGGTGTGTCCCTTGTCAGAGTAATATGATTTTATTCTGATTCCAGTTATGCAGAATGGTGAGGACCCTTTATGTGAGAGAGAAGTGGGAATGAATGGCTATTAGGAGGGGTGATGAGCCAGGTGAGAGCACATGAGTGAGGGCTAGAGGTGGACAGTTCTGCACCAGGGGGAGAGAAGTGAGGGGTGAGCGAGAGAGGGGGCAAGGCTTTTTCTGGATCTCAATAACAAATACCCAACAACAAATGGCTTAATAAAATAGCTGTTTTAATAAGATAGAATAAAAAAAGGGATACAGATGTTGCATGAAATATCTTAAGTCCTTTCAGATGCTGGGAACTCCATGTTTGTGCAGCATTGGATGGATGGGATCTGCGCAGCATGCTGTGGGAAAACCCATCTGGGGTTCATTTCTCTCACCTCGTCCCTGTCCTCCTGTCCTACCCTGCCCAGTGCAGAACTAGACCAATGTGGGCGATGTTGGTCAGTGTTATATGCTTCTCAGCAGTGCCTCATGAAAGGACAAAGACAATGGGCATAAACTGAAATACAGAAAATTCCCTTTAAACATACTAAACCCTATTTTTTACTGTGAGTGCAGTGAAACACTGGAACAGGTTGTATAGAGGGGCTGTTGAGTCTCCATGCTTGGAGATACTTGAAACCTCGTTCGCTCTATGCAACCTGTGCTGACTGAGCCTGCTTTGAGGAGAGGGGCTGGACTAGACTGTCTCCAGAGGTCACTTCCCACCACCCCTGTTCATTGATTCCGTGAACCAGAGTAATAGATGATTTGTAGCCTTGGCAATCTAAGTCATTATCAAGACAAATTTTCTAGACAGAAGCAAGACCTTTTAGTACTCCAGCTAGTATGTTACCCAGCACATTAAAAATTAAAAGAATGTAGGATGTGCCTGAACCAAATTATTCAAAAGACGAGAAATGTAAGTTACGTGACTGCCTTAGAAAATATTTTTTTGACACTTTTATGAAAATTGATTTCTCAAAGGTTCCCTGATATCCTTACCCAGTCTTTTTAACTCTTTAATCAGCATTACTCATTAGATCTGTCAGCTATTCTAATCACACAGTGTATACAATATCGCTATCTCCTTGCAGGCACAGATTTTGACACAAAAAGCAGATGGTTAAAGATTAAGTTTTATTATTCTCATTTTTATAGCTAGTGAACAAACAATGAGATTCTTCTTACTATTAACTTTGAAGTAGTAGGTTTGAAATATTTTGGTGTCTTTAAGCCTCGAAAAAAATCTTCATAGCAATTTATGTATTCAAAGCACATGTCCAAGCAACTCTGCCTGCAGCTGTGATTACACAGCAATTACTTAAAAGAGACTTCAGGTATCACAAGTTGGATGTCCAGATAATGCACTTTCAATGTCCAGTTCTGAAGATTTTTGCTTAAGTAATTTGTCCTTCCTCATATACCAACTTTGTGGCAGAAGCAGGGAGAGAAACCAATTTCCCAAGTTTACATTTATCTTCCTTAACCTCCAGAGTCTTTTCTCTTCCTGCCACCTCCGTTATTCTCTGCATAATACTCAACTTCCTTTTCAAATGCGGCAAGGACCCAGGTACCTCCACTACACAACCTTAATTCATCCCAATGCACTGGACAGATGTACCCTGTCCAGTAAAAGATACATGCTGTCTTTTGGAGGAAGAACTGTGACCATTGAATAAAGAGATCATCAAGAAGTGCACAGTCAGAAAGCTAAATTATACTTGTGCTAACAACCCCCGTTGCCTGGGCTGTGCTAACAACCCTGGCCATTACCGAATACTTCCTTCCTGCCCTGTGCATGTGTATGGAGAAATCCCCTGTGCTGCTCGACATTTAAAACCAGCATGAAAGGGAAGAACCATACAGCAACAAACTGAGTTCTTCTCCCTTAAATCAGCAAGGGTTTTAGATCCTCTGCTTCCACCTTTTAAGCCAACACACAGCTGTAGCTGTAAAATGCTTCCATATGGAGCAACCACTAGATGGAGAGAAGCTGTGATCTTTGCTACCAAGTTTCAGTGATTTGTTGACCACAGAGAAATGGCAAGGCACCATCTCCTGAGCAGCTTTGCAGCAGTAACTACATACTACTTTTTTCATAACCTCAGCCCTGCTTATACGTTTTGGTTCTTCTCCTATCCTCATTATTTCTTGTGGTTAGTGTTCTTAGGCCTGACTGAAGTTTCAGTTTCTTTGTTCTTGGATGCTTTGAAACTGTCTTGATTTCCACTAAATTCTATAGGAATTTTGACATGGAGTTCAGGACAGTCAGAATTTTATCCAAATATACAGAATTTTTTTTTTCCTACTTTTAGAGTGATCACACTGGTCAATCACACTCTATATGTCTAAATTAGCACTCTTCTAGTGGTCCTCAAGGACCTCAGGCTGGTCCTCAAGGAGAGATTTTTCCTAGGATATCAATTATGTGCTCAGTAGAGAAAGGGAAAAGAAAGACAGACAAAAACAAATGTGAGGAGGTATGCTAACTCCCATGGTGTATCCCTATGTAAGTTCCACTTACACCAGAAGAAAGGCTGCCAAAAAAATCATGCCAAAATAACCCCCACTTAAGACGAGGTCCCTAGCAGACAAATTCCATGTATATTTATAAGAACAGCTTGTGATGATAGTTAGATTTCCCAAGGTTTTTGAGGGGGAAAAAAAGACTCCATGCACACAGAGTGCAAGCAAAAAGAACTCTAATGCTTAGTTGTTCAGTTCTTTTTGCTGTACAGGAGCAGTATTTATTTTAAACCCTATTTGACTTGATCGCACTTCCAAACTGAAAATATCTTTATTACCTCTTACATGCGTGACTCAATCACTATTTATGGTTTCAGTTTAAAAGTCTTCCTTTGACTTCGCCAGTGAATTTCCTATTTTTAACAGTGTTGCCAAAATCTTCGCTCTAGGTATAAAATGATAATGACTTTTTAAATAAACTTTCATCTAAATTGTATTGCCAGCATTTGCCTATTCTTTCAAGAATTCTGTGGGCCAGAATCACATCTAAGTTATGAAAATCTATATTCATTTATTTAGTTTTTAAATAAAATTACCCAGAGTCTTTTCTAAAGTTGTAGAGAACTGGTGGGTGCAAGTTTCTGACAGAGTCAGTCTCATAGGAATGAAGTGAGTCCTTGCTAAACTAGCAGCAAGACTAGTAGCAATAGGAAAGGACTGTTTTGAAAGCACCAAAGCTGAGTTCCTGTTTATAGTCAGCAGGAGTAAAACTAGAATAGTTTTCTGCTGCTGAGGAAGAACAGGAACCTTCAATAACCAACTAATTTTGAGTAGAGACAGAAAATAGACTTGATATGCCCAAGATCTTTGATATCTTTTATGATTTAAAGTTTGTTGTAAATATTCTCTTATTTGTTACTTTTAAGCTCACTGCCAGTAACCTTCAGGAATGCACTCTAGTTCCTGTGCAATAAGAGCATGTTCCAACCAACAATAATGCAGCTCCAGATTGAGCTAATTGCTGGTAAAGAACACGTCATCAGTCAGAAGTCTCACTGTCACCTAGCCAACCTTGAGCATTTTTGTTCTTTTGCAGGGGCCATTCTCCTTCACTCACTTCTGCTTCAAGACCCTTATTTCTCTTTCTGCTGAAATGTCTTTATAAGGGCAACAGCCCTCATTTATACATGGAAAAGGTATAGTGGAGAGTGAAAAATAATTTCTGTGTAAATAAAGATTTTCAGGAGTGTTTAAATGACTCAGGAACCACAATCCTCACTAAATATAACACAAGGGCTTATGAAAGTACCCATCTATTCTTTCTTTCTTTCCCCGGGAAATAGAGGAATTTCTGCTGTTGGTTGTATAGACCCAAGATTAGTAATGAGTGGTTCAATGTTTCTTGAAGATGAAGGACACATCTGCTGAAACGTAAAATAATTGAAGTTATCCCAAGTCAATGCATATGAAAAATATTTTGTTTCACAAAATGGGTTACATTTTCCTGCTGACGAAGTTCTAATCTTTCCTAAACAATCAGTATATGATTGAACAGAAACAGTCTGAAGTGAATATTTCATTGCAAGCAATTTTTCCCCTCAGCTGTCCTCAATAAAATAAAAATTACTCTGAGTTGCTTATAAAACTAAAAAAAATTTGGTCTTTTACACTCCTGTTGTCTTGTAGGTTTAATACAAACATTCATTCCGGACAACAAGCTACAGTTGCCAATGAGCTCTATCTCAAGTTTAAATGCATCCCCTGATCAGTCTAAATAAATTTCAAGCATATAAAATTTACTTTTGTTATGTTACTATTTTGTCTTATAAATGTTTATAACTCCATCATAGGTATAAGAAAAATAGCAATAGTACTCCCCCGAGTAACGATTTCAAGTGTTGCTCTGTTACACAGTAGTTATAAATGAACACATTCTTCTCAAGTAATTACTTAGAAATACTGATATTCTTTCCCTGTTCCTTGTCTGACATCTTAGAACAAAACATCAATCACCAAATTTCCATGGATTTTTGAAAATAACTATATAGAACCTCTGAGAAAAAAAAGGTTTCACTTCCGTCTCTGGTAACAAAATGTGTGTCACCCGTTCCTATTATAGAAACCTACATCACAGAAATCGACGTGGAAGACAAATGGTATCATCTCTGCTGCAAGGCAGCACTTCCTGAATAAATATTTGAGAGCAGTAGACATAACAGCACTGTGGGACCTCTTATATTCCATATAAATATGGATATATTTATCAATTAGTTCTCATACTAAATATTGAAATAGGTGGTGGAAAGCATTGCCACAAATATTCTTAGGGGAAAAAAGTTATTTCCTTCTGTTTTACAAAGTATGACGAGAATAACCCATGTGTTTAAATAACATTAATTTTGAATAAATTTTCAGTTTTGTTTAAGGAAATCTTTTTTCAGTCTTATGTTAATTGTACTGTTAGTAGTCTGAATTCCTTTTGGTAATATTTAACTTTATGCAAATCTCAATTCAGTTTCATATCTTAGCTCATATGATTTCTTTTTCTTCAAGCTATCAGTTAGGCTATATTAGTCAAGTATTTCAATTACTTTTGGGATCTGATGTTTATAGTTAAATCTATTGGTATAAAAGGGAATCTGTCTTCTGTTTTAAGTCCCACTTACACATATTTGTTCTTCCCACCCTTTTTCTTCCCATTCTCTCCAATACTGATGATTACCACTTTCATTTCAAAGGAAAAATGGGGTGGGGGCAAAGGGCAGTTCTTAAAAGTCAGGTTGGAAATTAGCTAGCAGCTATTTTCACAGGATTTTTTTCCAGCTTTTTAAGAGCACTCCTTCTCTAATTAACAGAAGACAAGGATTGTTTCATAAGACAGGCTTATGAAAACAAACCAGACAAAAATTCAATAAGGTGCTGTGGGGATATCATGGTAAAGGAAATCTTCATATCATTTTTCTTTCACAAGAGGACCAATTGTGCAAAACGTTGCCAACAAATCAGAAGGGAATAAGCTGCTTGTTCACTGAGGATAGGACAAGTACTAATGGGTTATATTACTGAAGCGTGGGACATTTAGGATACCCCATAGGATAGCAAAGTTAAACTGCTGAAATTTTCTTCAATGGAGGTTTTCTTTTCTTTTTTTTTTTTTTTTTTTTAAAAAGACACTTGCCAAGCCCATTTGTCAGGAAAAGCAGAGCAGTCCTGCTTTCATGAAAGGAGTAAGGGACTGGAAAGGCTTTTGAAGCCCATTCCTCTTCAAACTGAAAAAGGCTTTTAGTCTAAAGTTCATCTATTTGCAAACTTTTTTTTTTTTTTTCCACAAGATGCAGAAGAACCACATTTTTAATTCTATGTTTTTAGGACACTATTCCCAGTTTGCTGAAGCAAAACAAACAAGCGGTACTTGTTCAGAAGACCATTATGTGGAGCCCACGCACACATATCCCCTCCCTGAATGGCGCTGGAGCCACAGCTGAGAGGCAGGGGTAACCGGGGGAGGCTGCAGTGCCTCCGGGAAGCCCCAAAACTCCAAAGCTCAGCATGACTCAGGGGCGATGTGGCTTCTGCCTCTTGCATGGTCCGGCAGTGGGAGCGATCCCTCCCCTGCTTCTTGTCTGGATAGATTTGCCCTTCCTTCCCCCCAAAACCCATCTCCCTGGCCAGCCTGACCCATTCCTCACCAGCACTGCTGCAATGAGCCATAGCAGGCATGGAGTGTCTGGCTGTTAACTGAAAACCTCCAGGGGAGTGTATGTTTTTCTTTACCTTGGCTTAAAGGCAGTATGGCAAGACATGCCGTCATGTCATACTTTCTCATCGAGAGGGCTTTAAACT
>VZTQ01009745.1:107500-163303 GCA_013400755.1 Pelecanoides urinatrix | reverse complement strand
TGTAGCTCTTCCCATGTCCACTATGATGTCCATCATAGAAGGACAAGTCAGGCAGAACTTACCCTTGGTGATGCCATGCTGGCTGTCTCGAATCACCTCCCTGTCCTCCATGTGCCTTAGCATAGCTTCCAGGAGGATCTGCTCCATGATCTTCCCAGGCACAGAAGTGAGGCTGACAGGTCAGTAGTTCCCAGGGTCCTCCTTTCTACTCTTTTTAAAAATGGGTGCAATATTTCCTTTTTTCCAGTCACCAGGGACTTCACCTGACTGGCATGACTTTTCAAATATCATGGAGAATGGCTTGGCAACTACATCAGCCAATTCCCTCAGGACTCTGAGATGCACTTCGTCAGGTCCCATAGGCTTATATATGTTCAGGTTCCTCAGGTGGTCACGAACCTGATCTTCTCTTACAGTGGAAGCGACCTGCCTCCCCAGTGCCCGTCTTGTGGTCCATCCACTCAGGAGGTGTGGGAAGACAGATTACCAGTGAAGGCTGAGGCAAAAATGTTGTTGAGTCAGCCTTCTCCTCGTCCATTGGTACCAGTTTGCCAGTCTTGCTCATCCGGGGGGTACACTTTCTTTGACCTTCCTTTTCTGGCTGACATACCTGTAGAAGCCCGTCTTATTATTCTTTGCATCCCTTGCCAAGTTCAGCTCCAGCTGTGCCTTGNGTGCTACTTTTCCAGCAGATGTCGGGCTGATTGAAGTCCCCCAGCAGGACTAGAGCCTGCGAGCACGATGCCTTCTGTAGCTGGAGTAAGACGGCTTCATCAACAGGCTCCCCTTGATCAAGCAGCCTGTAGTAGACGCCAACCACAAGGCTCCCTTTGTTGCCTCAGTCTCTAATTCTTACCCATAAGCTTTTAACCTGCCCGTGGCTATTCTTCAGAGGCAGCTCTTCACAATCTACCCATTTCTTGATGTTGAGGGCAACCCCTCTACCCCTCCTTCCTCACCTGTCCCTTCTGAACAGCCTGTAGCCATCGATAGCCGCACTACACACACACATGGGATTCGTCCCACCAAGTTTCAGTAATGGCAACTAGGTCGTGGCTTTCTAGCAGCATGGTGGCTTCCAACTCCTCCTGTTTGTTGCCCATGCTGCGTGCGTCGGTGTAGAGGCACTTCAGCTGGGCTGTTGGCCATGTCACGTTCTTAGAGGAACACACCTTAATTTCTTTGAGGTATTTCACTGGTGTTCCCTGTTGGCCCCTATTATCTCAGAAGCCCTCTTTCTGAGTGATCAAGCAAGACTTTGATCCCAACAGCTGAGAGGCCCTTGGGTAAGCTTAAAATACATTTATTCTTGGGTAAGTGACTAGAGCGTGCAAAGCACTGATAGCATAACACACCAGGCAGACAAGAGCCAGTGGGTAAGAGAAACTTATCTAAATGGACCACCGACATTCTACTTCAAAACATGTGAATGTTGGCAAGCATAACAACTTTAAATCTCATTCCCTCTTTCTGTAGTTCCTCTTAGTGAATTTGCTATTGTAGACAAAAGAAGTAGTCTCTGTTTCCATGAGATAATGCACCTGAAATCCCCCAAAGTAGTCCGTAGTCTCCCAGTTTCAGTGCAATTCTCATTACAAGGACATAGGAGTTTTGTTTTTGCTTTACTTTACTTTGAGATCAAGGATTAAATTCAATTTTTTCTTCATACATAGTACTTTGGAGAAAGCATCAAACCAAGACCACATTTCTTAAATATGGCCTATAAATGAATGGTCTATAAATGCTTATAAATGCATAGTGGTGGTTGTGTTACCAAAGCATGTACAAAGGAGTAGCTGCAATTCTGTGTTGTTCTATAAAGAACTTCCTTTTACAAGTGCTGTAAGTAAATGTAGCAGTGGGGTGGGAGTGCCCTCTTGTGTTTACAGCAGAATGATCTTCATGGTCATCCCATTCGAAATCACAAAGTGGGGAATATTTATCCACCCCTGAGTCAAGCATCGGTCTCCCAGACTGGCTGTGTGTCAGGAGTACATGTCCGATCAGCGTTGCAAAACAGATTGCTTACGAGTTCAAACAAGGTTTCAGCCTCTTGTCTTGTCATGCAGCATCGTACAACACATTTCTGCTTCACCAGCTCTTCTGCTGCAACCTTCAGAAATCTCTTACTGTGCACAGGCCCATGGCCCCGTCCTACGCAGGGTGTGGAGGAACATGGGCAGGAGCCACAGGTTGCCTCTCCACACGCTCTTCCCTCCCAGTACTTGAGAGGTGAGTCTTGCCTCTGTTGCAGAAATGTGGGTATAAAGTAAGAACAAGTTATTGCAGGTCCTAGCGTGGTCTCTGGTAACTTGAAGTGGGGAGACAGGAGGAGAGGGATGTATTGAGCTGGACCCACAGGACTCCTGGAAGGAGAGGACACATGTAATTTCTTAGTCTGCTTCTGCCTACAGCCGCTCTGGTGAGCTGGTTAAGGTTTTCTAATGCTTGGACACTCCTGGTATAATACGTATGCATTATGCTAGAGCTATCTTGTTTTATCCCTTACTTGCATGTAAGAGGCAAACCCTCCAATCAATCTGTGTCACAAACTCCCACTGCAGTCCATGGAAACTACATAAACATGCCAATAAACTGCAAGATCTTCGAGAGAAATGAAACAAATCAATTAACATTTCCTGAAGTGAGATCCACTCCTCTCTTCATATCTACTTACGCAGGAGTAAGTGCATGCTTGAGTAACCCCAGAAAAGAAGAGAAAGAAAAATAAAGAAAGAAAAATGAAAGAAATGTGACAAAATAGTTGTTTTAAATGCTGTGTTGGCACAACGAACTAGCATAATTTCACGTAGATTATTTGATACCTACAATAGAATAAAGCAGCACTGATGAGCTTCCTTCTTCAATAGTGCTTATAAAGTTTCTTTTTCATTCTTATAAAATAGAGCACTGTCATGAAAGGATTTTTTTAGTTCAGATGCTACAACTTAGAGCACACTGTGGTAGCTTCTGAAGTTCTCTTTGCTTTCCATTGTTTTAGAGGAGTAGAGAATTGCTCCACAGCTCCTATTGAGTTCAGCAGAAAGGCCGTACCATGTCAAGTCCATGGATGAGTAACATCTGTATCACCTGGCACTGTACCCAACACATCAATAAAAAGCTTTTGGTGGACTCTTTCCCACATGGGTGCAACATCAGGAATTGCCAGATGGGCTAAGTGGGATGCCCACAGCTAGAAGAGGCCATGTCAAGACTGAAACACTTAAGACACCTACAAGAAACCTGGGATTGTATCTCCTACAGATGGTCTAGGAGGAGGTGAATATGAAAAAGCAGGTAGGTGCTCCTGCCACTGGTAACAAGTGGTACCCAGGCACTGTGGTGCAGAGTCCTTGATGGGGAAAGAACTTCATCATATGATCCCTCCAAGGAGGATGGCAACACTCAACTTGTCTGTATGCAACCAGCCCTTTTAATCTTGGACACAACCCTGGTGCAGGGCAACTGGCACTAGCCAGGGACACACAATAACTCTGGTAACAGTGACAGCTCCTGTGGGAATGCTGCACTATGGCAAGTGTTAGTGGTTTGCACTGTGCATGCAGCTGCCAGGACCACTCACCAGCCTTTCCACCTACCCATCTGGCATCCTGACCTCCCCTAGGCAACACCAGGCTGTCCGTGGGCAGCGGGCTGCTTGCCTCCCCCAAGACCAGCTAGTGACCAGACCTTTTTATATCTTGGACAATATCATGGGCTTCCACCCAGGAGCTGCCCCAGATGAGGTTGAGGGTCAACTGCTCTTCCCTGGTGGCCTGCTCTCAGATCTGATCACTGACCTCTCTGAAAACTCCCCCAGCACTGTTTTTTTAGAAGGAATAGAGAATCTCAGCAAGTGCATCTTCTGGTCATCCGTTCCTGGCTCCCAAAAGGGCCTGGCTCAGGGATCCCAAAGGATGCTGGTGGGAGTGCACCCTGAGACTCTGGCAGCAACTGGAGATTAAGGAGCACCGGGGGATTCATGTCTGTAATAGGCCCCCAGCTCAAGCTTCATACTGCAACTTCTCTGCTCTGCAAGGGCCCTGTGTTTAGAAACACTGCGTGCCCATTACCCCTGGCAGGGCAATTGCTTCTTGTCACATGAACCGCATAAATAAATCTCATGTGCCTGTTAGCTGCATATTCTGTAGCCAAGCAGAGTATGTTCCCAGTGCTGACAAGGAGTGGCAGCCTTGTCCCATACTTTCCCTACACAGCGTATGTTAAACTGAGGACCAGAAAACAGGATGGCCTTGTCTTATTCTACTGTCCGCTGTTGACCAGGCAGAGAGAACATGCAACTTCTGAAATGCCCAGGTCCTTCCCCTGAGCCTGGAGAGCCTGGGTGAGCTCCTTTGAGTCACGGGGACTATCCAAGAGAGCCCAACCAGGCAAAGCAGGTTAGAGTGTAGAAGGGCCTTCAGCAGGAGGCACCTTGTCTGAGTGCTTTATGGTAACAGAAGTACGCAGCCCCACCACAACAGGAGCCCAGCTACCAGCTCCAGTCAGGAATATCAGGATAGGGAATGTGTGCTTTTGTGTACATGGTAAGAGTTTGCAATGTTGTGAGTTCCCTGTTAGGAAGTCGGCAATATATTAGCTTACCTTTTCTTCAAGTTTACAAATTATTTACACAACTGAAATGGCTGATTTGTGTTTTTTAAGGAATATTATCACGGTTATAGGATTAACTACGCTACCCTCCTCTTTCTGTTCTTTACAAATACAGCCTCCCACCTTCAAAAACCAGACAGATTAATCTTACTTATCCTGGGGCAGAGCATCACAATTGTCTTGCCCTTTAGTAGGGCCAGCCACGAGCTGTACTGCTCTGAATATCAACTGTCCACATTATTTAATTGTATTTAGATAGATATGATTTCTTCCTTACACTAAAAGAGTAAATAGCAGCAAACAGTAGAACAGCAGACATCTTAAACCTCAAATATTGTTTATTTTAATGGCAGAATTCTTGCATTCAGGCATAGTTAAACAGGTGCTACACTGCATTTTGGAGGGATCGAGCATGAGGTTTCACATCATATTTATAGCTGCCTAAGTATTAGCTGCTGTCAGGGGACATCACCCTGCTCAACTCTTCCCCAGCCCAGGGTGTGTGCTCCCACCACTTCCCTTCTGTTAAATCCAGTGGTTGGGTGGTCACAGTGTGAGTCAGTTCAGGTGGCTGATTTGCTAGAAAACTAAAGCTGCAAAAAAAAAAAAATTGTTTTCTATTGAACCAGGTAGTTGCTTGTAGCAGCATGATGATTAGCCTGTAGTGGTGACAGGGGAGGAGGGAAGAACAAAGTCACCCCTTTCAGCAGTAGCTCATAAGTTCTACTTAACTGTCAAGTTAAAACACACCTATAGAAAGTGCTGCTTGATCTCTCCCTGTATGAGAAGAACTGAGCCGCTAAGAGCAAGATACACTCACAAAGCCTTCTAACACACTATCCTGTTCTGGAAAGCTTGCTATTTTCAAGAACAAGACAACATGGAACCAAAATTCTGCAATAAAAGTATTGAGAAATACCTGTGTCTATGCAAGTTTCATAGAAGGAAAGACTTAGGCACCATCCAAAGTGAAGCCTTGATGTGAAATTAGATCTATTAAAATTATTAGCACTGTAGATAATGCAGTTACATTTTCCTACATCTTTACTATTTTAAAAAAAAGTATGTGTTTTAATACATATACTATAAGTAAAATAATATGTATGCATATTTTATTTTCTTATTTTATGAAATGAAACATTCTAAGCAGTTAAAGAAGTTTCCAGGAAATCTCCACTTCAAAGGGAGTGCCTCTTTCTTACCCAGAGATCTGTACTTATCATATCCAGATTCAATTCCAGATGCCGGAATGCAGTTTTACAACTCCTATTTTGTTGTAATAGTCCACGTGATACTTGGTTTTAGAAAGAGAAAATTGAATATGTGTTGTTGTTCCTGATTCTGTATAGGGTGTGATTACAGCATATTTTAATTGTAAGCAAGCCTCTGAAAGATGGCAATATTAAGAACAGTTTTGGTTAAAAAAATCAAATAGCTCAGCAGCCTTGTCTTCTCTAAGAACCAGAGGCAGCCTCTTGTTAAGGAACATGAAGATGTATTTCCTATTTAAAAGTGAATTTGTCACTCAGTTTGTCAAGGCTCTATAAATATGACAGAAAAGTCTTTTTTTTCCCTATGCCTTGTTAATGAATGAAATGACTGCAAGTGATATTAATTAACAGCTGGGTACTAGAGCTATGAGAAGAATATTAAATAGCAGGTTGCTCTTCTCCCATCTTTCCACAGTACTTCCACATTAATGCTTTCATCTCATTGAAGCCTGTTCATTTCATCTGTTAAGGGTGAGCAAAAGCCAGTAAGATAAGCAGCAACTATATAGCAATTAAATGAAGCATATTATCTTTCAGTAATATGCTGTTTATGCAGAATAACATAAAAGAGATTTGAACACTGGGAGAAAGATGATGTTTCCAAGCACTAACAAAGACTCAGACTGAAATTTCAGACTGAAAAGTATTTTGGGGCATACTGAAATGCTGCTGAAGTTCAGGATAAATAATGCTTCTGTTAAACAATAAAATAGTTACAGTTATGTACTCCTGGAGACAGCACACAGACGTACATTAGTAAACAGATGAAAAAAAATAGCTAATTTAACTGAAAATTATTAATATTATTTAGTTTGGCTGTCTTAATACACCAACTGTATTGCTTCTTTTAACTAACTAAGTGCAGAGGGTTTGGGTTTTTTTCTTGTATAAAGCTTAGTTATGCTTTACCATTAATTTTAGCCATATATGAACTGATTAGATTATGACAATAAAGCCATTGTACATTTAGATACTCTATCTTTGCAGCAGAAAACCCAAATATCCACCACAGCTGTACTCAACTTCAGAAAGGGAGATACCCCAAAATGAAGATGCTTGTTAAAAACAAAACTAAAAGGAACATCTATGCTCATTAAATCCTAGCAAGTGGTATGAAGACAAACTGAGAACACTATCTTGAAGGCACAAAAATCACCATTCAAGAAAGACTTGAAAAAGGGCAAAGGAAGCCCGCAACAGTACATGCCATATATAATGGCATAACATTGCCATATATAACAGTGTTTAGTCTATCAAAACTAGTAACATATCCCTTTTCAAATTCATGAGGTGCAGGAAGTCTGTTCAGAGAAAATTAGGCCGTGCAATTGCATTAATTTTTTGCTCCTGTGTTCAGGGCGGAAGATCTGGCGAAATTCCCCACACCACACTACTTTTGAGGCATTCATCAGAGAAGTTGCTTCAAACTTCTTGAAGATGCTGCAGCTTCAACAGGATCAGATGATGCTCTAGAGGAACCTAGTGAAACATGTGAACTGCTAAATGTGGTGTGTGAGCTCTCACTTGAAATTGCTCTGGTGCTAAAGAAGGGCAAGTAGCAAACAGGATTATAATGTTTTGAAAAGGTTCTAGGGAAATCCAGGAAACTGCAGCCCACTAAGCCTGACATCTGTACCAGGCAAGTTAGTAAAAAGTTCATATAAAAAGTAGTATTAGTCTGCATCTGGATAAATATGATCTGTAAGACAAAGGTCAGAATGCTTGGTAAACTCACACCATGCTTCTCATCAGCAAGCATGTAATAACGTGATCTAGTGCATGGATTCCCTAAAGCCTCTTAGCAAACGATTTTAGGCAAACTAAGCAGACATGGGATAAGAGGTAAAAGATAGGCAACAGAGGGTAGAATTAAATGGTTCATTTTCATGGTGGCAGAAAAATACCACAGAAATCTGCATGACCTGTACTGGTGAACTTACTGAATTGATCTGAAAAAGGTGGTATGCAGAGGGGTAAAAAAATTAGTAATCATTCATTCCTGATGCATAAATAGCTGCAGGAGCTTAAAAAACTGAGTGGGTATAACAGCAACACATGAAATTCAACATAGATCAATATAAAGCACTGCTCATTGAGAAAAGCAAACACAACTGCAAACGTAAAATGATTGGCTCTGACTTTTATTGCTCAGACATGAGATCCTGCAGTTATGACAGACAGTTCTGTGGAAACATCAGCTCCATGCACAGCCATAGTCAAAAAACCCCCGCAAAGTTTAGGAAGTGGTAGGGAACAGAAGAAAACGGAGAACATCATTACACCTCTGCATAAGCCCATGTTGTACCTGCTTCTTGAATACAGTGTATACTCTGGGGCTCTTATCTGAAAAAAGAAACAAGAAAAAGTTTGGAGAAGAGCAATGAGAGTAAGGTCAAAGACAGGAACTGATTCCCATATGAGGAATGATTAAGTAAACGAGATTTCTTCAGCCTGAAGAAGAGATCGTGGGGCAGAAAGGGTGCTTAATGAGGGGATGACTGCAGAGGGATGGATTGCCCACTGCTTCTTCTAAAACTGTGCAATGAGCTAACAGACAGCAGGTAAAAAGCAAACTAAAGGAGGTGCTTTTTCCTGTAATGCTAATTAAACTGTGGTACTCCTTGCCATTGTTATTGTGAATGCTAAAATTTTATAAAGGCTCTGGGGAAGACTGGACAAATTTATGGGTAGCAAATAAATGGAGGATTGTTACATGCACACATACACACACAAAAAAACCCCCACTCTCTAGGTCTCTGAGTTTTATATTCCCACAGGCTGGGCAAATATTCAGGGAAGGATCCCTACGTGCTTGTTCTATCCCTACTCCCCTCTCTAGGCATCTACTTTTGGCTACAGTTGGAGGCAGGATACTGGGAGGATGAGGGGGTGGACCTCTGGCCTGACCCTGTACAGCTGTTCTGGTTTTATGTCTCATTTATCATAAAAAAAGCACTCATCTTTCTGTGACACTAAAGTGGCTAAAAATTCAAAGAGAGAAAGTTGAGAAGAAGTTTAAATAAAGAATTCTGGTCTCTGTAAAACATTAAAAACAGGGCCAAAATCATACGCTAAGTGAAATTGTTTCCCAACTCGTGTTTTATGATGAATAATGTGAAATATGGCAAAGTCAGCTCAGGATTTTACAATGAGTACTATCTGTTCTGAGAAGGAAGTCATTAAAGCTGCATACAATAGACTTCCTCCTGGGAAGGTGAGAAGGGAGGGGAACTCAGCATCCCAAAGGATGCACTGGTAACAACCCCAAACCAAACTGAGAGATGTGAGTCATCAAAGCTGCAAAGCTGTTGAAGAAAATCCAGGAAGTCAGACTTTAAATAGGAACAGAAGGGAAGTGGGGGAAGACAGAAATAAAGAGAAAGAAAAAGAAGAGAAAAAAAAAATTTAAAACAAGAAAAGAGAACTTGGAGAGAGTTGCCTGGAGTTGAAAAGCCCTGGAGGTAGCCACACCACCAGCCTTTCAGGCGGCATACGTTTGCGTGGGCCTCAAAAGAGGCAACCCAGTACGTCCCCAGTATCTCATAACCAGCACTCCCTTCTGCCAGTGCTTACACTGTGCATAAATGTGCAGCTGTGTGGTGAGCTAAATTCAGAAGCGATTCATCTATAAACTAACTTTATGGCAACCAGGCTCATGGCTCAGACTAGCCTTAGGATCTCTCTGGGGAGCAGAGTGTGAGGATCAGGTGTTGCTCTACAGCTTGCACCCTCATCCAGACACCTGGGATACAGGTTAAAGGTACAGAAGCCTAAAGGAGGGGGAAGAAAGGCAGCTAAGAAGCAACCCTATTTTTAAATACAATCTGCAATTGTGGTGTGCGTTTTTATTTTGTTTTGGTTAACTTTTTTCAGCCTTGTAATTGTTGCCTACCTACAATAAAAATGTACTTCACTTGACCCACAAGCTTCTCTAGTGCTAGCAGACTTAGGTGATGCTGAGAAATGAGGCACGTTTCTTCGGGATATAAAATTTGCATGCAGTGTGCATTCATAGAATCATAGACTCATAGAATCATTAAGGTTGGAAAAGACCTCTAAGATCATCGAGTCCAACCATCAACCCAACACCACCATGCCCAGTACACCATGTCCCTAAGCGCCTCATCTACACGTCTTTTAAATACCTCCAGGGATGGTGACTCAACCACTTCCCTGGGCAGCCTGTTCCCAGGACTAACCACTCTTTCAGGAAAGAAATTTCTCCTAATGTCCAATCTAAACCTCCCTTGGTGCAACTTGAGGCCATTTCCTCTGGTCCTATCGCAAGTCACTTCGGAGAAGAGACCAACCCCCACCTCGCTACAACCTCCTTTCAGGTAGTTGTAGAGCGGGATAAGGTCTCGTCTCTCGTGCGATAAGGCACTGATAGTAAACCTGTACCCTATAATCTAACAGACAGATGAAATGTTTCTTCTGCCAAATTACAAAAGCTCGTGTGCAGTAACATTGCAAGGTGCAAGGTTCCCTGCAGTAAGTGCGCACCCATGATTCTACTGCAAAGCTCACCATACAGAGCAGTACCTGCAGCCCTGGACAGACCCCCACCTATTTATAGCCTTCTTATTATCAATTGCAAACTAAAATAGTACTCATTCATGCTTTATGTAATATACTTTGGGCTTAAATGATGAATCTCTCTATTTTTCCCCCTGAAAAGAAATCCTGTTCTTCAAGAGAATAACATACGTAAAAGCCCTCCACGGCGTGCTGTAAAAAAGACGTTTCTTTATTATTTATTATTTAGTACATAGGAAAGGAACAGTAAGGAGTTGCCTTCTGTCATGGTTTAACCCCAGTCAGCGAAAATAAACGCCACGCAGATGCTCACTCACCACCCCCCCCACCGGTGGGATGGGGGAGTGAATCAGGAGGGTACAAGTAGGAAAGCTCCTGGGTTGAGATAAGAACAGTTTAATAATTGAAATAAAACAAAAGTATAACAGCAATAATAACAAATGGGAACAACAACAATGACAGAATATACAAAGCAGACGATGCACAATGCAACTGCTCACTGACCGCCGACCGCGTGTCCCAAACCGGGGGGGGCGAGCCCCCTCACACCCCTGGTTTTTATACTGAGCATGATGCCACATGGTATAGAATACCCCATCGGCCAGCTGGGTGCTTCCCCCACCCTGATGCAGGCATCACCCAGCAACAGCCAAAGCATCAATGGGCCATTAATGCTCCTTTCACACCCAACACAGCACACCCCCCAAGCTATGGGAAAGAAAGTTAACCCTGTCCCAGCTGTAACCAGGACACCTTCTTTCTTTAGGGCTAATCCAGTCACGATTAATGGCTGTGATTACTTTGCTTATCTTTAACTCTGATGTCACTAAGGAAGGGTGGGTTAACATTTTCAGTGCCATGTGGCAAACATGAGTTTTGGGGCCTTTTGAGTAGGTCACATGGATAGATAACAATGGCGTAAACTGCTTGTCTGTGCCCAAGTTCTGCTTCTGACCCTGCCTTATGCACCAGCAACTATTCCCTGATGCTTATAGCTTTGCGCTCTCTCTTCTACAGAAACAGCAGCTTGAACAAGTGCAGGTAGGAGGCACTCGGAGAAGGAGGCAACACATAGATGTTTTTCCTCATGCCTCTACAGCAGAAAAGGCGGTGGGCTGGCTGCAGCTTGCAGTCCACCATTCGGGTCACCCTGCTTGCAGTCAAGAGGAAGATTTCAGACAGGTAAAATGGGATGCCTTGGGCTGCAGAAGAAAACACATTTAAAATTTGTGAACTATTTAGTTTTCCTAGTAGTATTAATAATTTTAGGAATAAAATTGCCAGATATTTTAGCACTTTATAACTCACTTTTCTAGACTTCCTTTATCTGCTCCCAATAGTTAGACCCTTCTATTGAGAGTCCATCTTGTGGACCATTGGTTTTTGTAGTATTCTTAACAACTTGTCAAAACACCAAACAATTTTTTGAGCTTTTCTTCAGTCTTCCTTGTTTTTCCTGATTTCCTCAACTAAGCTGATTGATATACTAAACCTCAGAATAAAGTCAGACAAAAAAGTTAAGACTATTTGTAAACAATTAGTGCAAACTTCCATAAATATTATGAGAATTTAGGATGTGGTTTCATAGCAGTTTAAATGTCATCTGGACTGTAGTGCTCCTGCCATCCCCACTGCAGCCCAGGTACCGGCTCCCACTTCTTTCACTAGCACTTCCACAGCAGCACAGGAGGCCGATTCAGCTGGAAACTAAGCTGCTTTCTGACTGAGGTGCAACTGTACAGCTTCCCGGGGCTAAAGCCGTGCCAGGATTGGAGCAGCCCACTTTTAGGTTCACTGTGGAACAGCACCCTTAGACTTTCTAGAGTGAAAAACTGCAGGAACCTGTCTGTCTGTTGCGGGTAAGAAATTTTTCAGCCCCGATGACTTGTAATGTTATACAGGGATAAAGCATTGTGTGCTATTTCCAAAAAGGGAAACGGTGTGCGTGTGGTTAAGGTCTCAGAAACACCTAATTAGAGACGAAGGGAAGTTGAAACATTCAGGCATAGCTGTAGAAGGTTAACCAGTTCGAGCCTAAGGGAAGAGTAACAGACGATAGAAGAAACAAGTACTAAATGAAAAACTTGTCAGTTTGGGAGGTGGCGCTGTATCAGGTTCCTGCCTTCACTCGCTAGCTCTGCGTTTCATGCAAAAGCCCTGTAATGCAAAACGTATAGACAGAACCCGTACCAGGCGCCAGACTCCAGCCCTCCTTCTTTCCTTCCCCTCAGGGCACACCGCCCCAGCGAGAGAGGGCGGCCTCCTCCCCTTTTCTCCCCTCCTCCCGCTCGGGGGGCGGGCAGCCAAGCCCGCAGCAGCCTCCCGCTCGGCCCCCCTGGCCTGCGGAAGGCCTGCAGCGCGGGCCCCGGAGCCCGCCTAAGGCAGGCAGAGGCTGCCGCCTCCCGCCCCGGGGCAGCTTCAGCCGCCCTCCCGCCCCGCAGCGCTGCCCGGCCCCTCGCCAGCGCCTTCCCCCGCCCTCAGCGGGCCGCAGCCCGGCGCTGCGGAGAGCACGTCAGCGGCCGCGGGCCCGCCAACGGCTCCGCCGCGGGGAGGAGTGGGGTGGGGTGGGAAGGCGATGGCCGGGCACCCGCCCCTCCGCGCGCGCCGGGCGAGAATGGCGCGGCCCCGCGCGAACTCTTGGGGGTCCCCGCCCTTCGACTCGCGGGGAGAGGGGCGGGGCCAGCCTCATTCCCACCCCGCAGCGTACAGATAAAGCGGGCGAGCGCCCCCTCGCCCTCTCTCTTTCTGCGGAGCGTCCGTGGCTGCGGGTAAGGCGGTGGTGAAGGCGGCTGTGGCAGCGGTGCGCGGCGCTTCCCCCGAGCGGGGCTGGAGGGGCACCCGGGCTTCTTTTTCGTGCTTGGCTGTTCGGGAGGCTCGCCCGCGGCGCCGCTTGCGTAGTGCGTGAAGCTGGAGCTGGCGGGCCAGGCTCGCACCTTGGAACCGCGGGCAGGACGGGGCGGGCACGGCCAGGCGCAAGCCAGCCGCGGGGCCGCAGCCACGGTGTACGCCGCCCCGCTGCAGCCGCGGGGGCGAGGGGACGGAGGGGCGGACTGCATGTCCCAGCACGCCTCGCGCTCCGCGGGGAGGGAGGCGGGAGCGCGGCGTGGCCGTTCCCGGCCGGAAGCGGTGTCCCGCGGCGCGGGGCACGCTGGGGGGGGTAGTTGGCGGCGGCGGCTGGCGCGGGCGGCGGGGTACCATTTTGCCCTGGTGCGGGCGGCGCCCGGCGAGGCGCTGCTTGGCCTACGCCATTTTGATCGCTGGGCGGCCCGGCCGGCGCCGGGGGGCTCGCGTCGGGTACCTTCGGGGGCTGATGAACGAATGGTGCCCACCAGTGGCGCCAGCTCTTAATCGCTGGGGGTGGGAGCGGCCCCTTGCCAGGGCGATGCGGCCTTCCACGTCACGTCGGTTGTCTGAACTAGTACTTAAAATGCTGGCTAATGATGGTGAATGAAGTCGGCCTAAACGTCACGCTGAGAATGAGGTGTTTCGGTGAGAGGTTAGGGCTCCTTGAAAAAGGCGGGGTTGCCTTCTTCATTTGAGGTGGGGTTGGTGCACACGTTTGTGGTGCCTGTACGTGTTTCGGAGGGTTCGGCCATCGGCATCATGGAATTTTAAAACTACAGTTTCTGTAAAATCCACATATTGACCCGACAAAAAATCAAACACCACAAACTTTACATGCTTTTTAAATGTGAATCATGAGATTACTTTAACCTTTTAACTAGCGATGTTTCCTTTGTTTTGTTTTTTTTTTTTGCTAGGCAATGAGACACCAGAATAAAGGGAGATACATTTAAAAACAACCAACCAACCAAAAAAAACCCCAAAACCCTCACAAACTTCCTCTGGCCTTAAAGTGCCTTTTTTTCCCCTCTTGCAATGCTAATGTCATTGAGCCATAGTCCTTCTAGAAGAACGCGCAATACAATGAAAAAATATAGCTAGGATTCTAGGCTCTAATCTGCAAGCAAAGATTAGGAGGTGGTTGCATTCCTGTAGGAAGTTGTCGGGTGCATTCATTTCGTGTTTAATTAGCTTATCTAAGGATAGTCTGAGTCATATGTTAGATAACCACACAGTAAAATTTTTGAATCTTTACAAGCCATTAGTAACCCTTGGTTATTGGTTGTAATAAGTGAGCTGAACTCGAGATTTTCCATAGTTTAAATTTTTTTTTTGTAATCTGAAACAAAGCAAATCTTTAATGGATTGTGACATTTATTTGATCTACGTAGTGCAGAGTGAGAAACGTTATTATTGGAAGCTGCATATTTTAAGTATTGTATATGACAAAACAAATACTTTATCGTGTTTCTTTGGCTGGTTGAATTGGTAGATTTTAATACTTGCTACGTGGTTAAAACTGAATTCTCTAAATCAATTGAAAATCAGTGCTTATACTTAAAGGACTGAAACCTTGATGATGTATTTTTGTTAAAAATCCTTTGGACTGAAGTTTAGTAGTGGGTACATGCAGTTATTTCTGCAATGCTTTTAAGTGTTTTTAAGTATTTCAAGTGGATGTAACTCATAATTCCTTTGTTACTTAAAACTGGCTGCATTTCTTGCTGCTTTCTAAATGGCCTCCTGCAAACTTGAGTCGTAAGTACTTCACATTACTGCTTCTGAGACTGGAGAGATTGTCGGTGACTATTTTCTCATGTGTGTGATTTAGTGGCTTGGTAGTAAGAATCTGCTGATTTCAAGTGTTAAGTTTGTTTACTGTTTGTTTTTAGGTATGATGGAGAGGAAGTTTTCAGTGGTGTCCAATACATTGTACAGAAGCATTAAGGTAATGGCTCTGGATTTTTTAATTTTGTTGCTCTAAAAGTAACACTACATTTCTATCGTTGATCAAGATAATAAATGCTTCCATTTCTTACTCGGTTTCCATATTTTTGTCTGTCAAAAGTACGGAATGTGTTAAGTGCCAGTGGGTTGTCATCTCTATATGGCTACAGAGTGGTACAAAGGAGAAACAATTACAGTATGTTGCGTTTTCATAGTTGCAATCAAACTGATGAGTAATTATTTTATGATTTTTTTTTGTGCTTTTCACTGAGTTAAGGTCAGCCCTTAGGTCAGTTGTTCTTAGTTTCATTTCTTTTGCTTTGGCATTTAAATAAGCATGACGACCCACATGATAAATCACTTGGTTAACTTGTGCTAAATTTTACTGATTTTGGAGATGGTGTGAATTAGCTGTCTGGCCTTGGGCATGTGTTGGCGTTAATATGAATCTACGTACGTACCATATTTGAACATAATTACTGAGATAATGATCCTGTAAACTATGGATAGATTGTAGTATTGCATTGTGAATAAATGCATGGCCACTCATATATATAAATAATTTTGAAATAGAAATTTGAATGTCGTGGTTCTTCAGACATTGTAATGGTTGCAAAACGGTCCAAAACCAATTCAGGGTAATTTTTCTTTCTAGTGCATACAAAATTTCAATTTGTCAGGTATTGAAGGCTGTTCTAGACCATTATTGAATTGTATGAAAAACTGAATTTTTAGTGCTTGGTCATTGTTTCTGACATAGTAACATGAGAGGTAATGTTAGACCACAGGAAGAGACATTTTCTACTTTAAAAAATAATTTTTTTCATTTGAATTTTAGTCCTTCGTGGAAGCATCATCAGAAGTAGAAGAATACTTGGTACACACAAGTGGATTTTCCTGAAAGCTATGTATGTTTTGAATGATCAGTGGGAATAAATTAATATGATAAATAGATTAGCAAAATACACGTATGATCAAATTAGTAGGTGTGTCATTAGCTTTAAAATTGAGGTTTCATTGTATTTCAGGCATGTTTGACATGGTCTAGAACTGTGTAGGCTGGAGAGCTGGTGAATAGTTTATTTGGGTCATTGTCGGAAGAGCTGGTAAAATAATGCCTGTCTGAAGTGTTCATACTAAATCTGACAAAGATTACCTCAAGATGGTTTTTAGTTGTGAATTTGCACTTTATTGGGAGATTAGTATAAGAAAGTGTTCAAGCGAAGAAAACAAAGGGGACATCTAGAGATTTGTTAATATAAACAGGCAAATGTGGTTCTGATTTTTTAATAAAAAGGTGTATTCATTTTTTAAAGAGTATAACTGATATTCTCACCTTTTGGAAATGCTAAGAAGTAACTTCAGGATCTGTATTCAGTTTAATTTGACTCAAATGCTTATGACCATGCTTGTGGGGAAATCCACAAGAGTAAAACTTGGTTGTTCCTAATGAGTTGTGCTATACTGTGCGTGAACATGTTGTAAATGATTATTCTACTCAAATTTCTAGAGTGACATGAACAGTTTCTAATAATGGGAATGTCAGGCATCCTGATGAAAGATTTCCTGGCAACTATAGTACAACAGATAGAGGTAATTATCGATTAAGCAGCTGAAATTTTTTTAATTGTAATGTATTCTCTTTTAAGTACATCTGCATATGAAAGACGCAAAGCTTATTTTGTGGAATATATGAATGTATGAATTGCTTTGCAGTTCCCAGTCACTGATACTTAAGTGGTGAATCATGATGAAACTGCCAAACCTGATATGTTGATGAGAAACTTCATACGGATCTGGCTACTGAGATGAAACCATTTAAATAATTATTTCAGAAGTCACCTAGTCTTTCAGTCATTATACCAGTTGGTGTTACTTTTATTTCTGTCCCCATGTACAAGGTAGATGCCACCATGCACCATGGTGTGAATAAGGGTGTTGGTGCATTATTTAAACTCACCTCAAGTCCATGTTGACATGGATATGTGCTGTTGCAAAAACTAGCATCTTTAAAGAGCAGAAAGGGAGGGAGATGTTAGGCCCCTATAATTTGAGGTATCCTGCCTTATAGTGGGTAAATAACAAACATTAGCCAGGTGTTAAAAGTGCCCTGGTAGGGAAGTGTTGCTAGTGTTTGAAAGCTAGTGATGACGTTTGTGCTTTGACCTTCTTAGGACTGTTAACTTCAGGCTCACTCAGATGTGAGCATTTAGGAAAAGTAATGTTAATGATTAAAGGTGAAATTTGGTGGTGAATTATAATGAATTCTAATTCTATTAAAGCTGTTTCAGCTCCAGAGCTAAACTAATTCAGAAGGGCTAGTATAACATTGCTTTTTGCTTGCTGCTAATACATGCAGCTCGTGAATGCTTACTGTACATCAAGAATATTGGTTTCTCCAAGAACTTCATTCTTACCTTATCTGAATGTAATCTTTTTTCAACGAAATTCACTTTAATTGCACTGGTTCTTGAGTATCCACAGTTTGTTTTTATTTTAAAAGTTAAAATCTAAAGTATGAGGATGAGTTCTAATTTTCCTGTCTTACTACAACATCATAACTTTATTCCACTCCTTATTAAAGAAAGGTACCTTTAAATACCTTGCTAACTACCAGCAGTTTCTTTTGATTAACAGGCTTTTGATGTCCCAGGCTTTGTTTCTTGTGAGTGAAACTTCTTGTGCAGCAGTGCTACCTATAAAATGCTGTATTGTTTAGACAGGCAATATTAGAAGTAGGAAGTGGAGTGACTTACATGGCTGATCTAGAGAAAATTTGGAAGTAGCAAGCCTTGTTAGTGTAACTAACCAGTACATTTTATGTCTTTGCAGAGATGCTTGAAGGCTGCTTCTCAATTGAAGGTATGAATTCCAATAAATGTTATGATTAATTTAAAAGCTTGATGTGGGAATTATACTGAAAACTATTGGTATGTCTGATCAGTGAAGAACCTATCCTGAACCTGATTGATTGCTTGATGAAAAATGCATGTGAATCTAACTAAGTTTAGACTACTCTGACACCAGAACAGGTGAAGTGTTTGAAGATGATAGGCTTTCTAGTCTGTACATACCTTGAAACTCAGCAAAACTGGTTTAAATAACTAATGATAATTTTTAAATGACTGCTTTAAAAACTGCATTATTGTCAACCCTGTTTATAAGCAGGAGGTGACATGTAAACCGTTGTATTACAAATGGCATATTTGCAGTGGAGTGGGGCTTGCGTGTATCTGCACTATGGAAAACAGGGTGAAACATTTAATGATCTATCTTGACTTTTTTTAACTTTTGTTCTAGTTCAGAGGTAGTCTCAATTTTCCTGTTGCTTGCAGGAGAGTCGTATGTAGAAGAATGTGGTCTGGATGCACTTTTTTATTTAATGCTTGCTTGTTGGTGGATTTTAGCTTCTAGAGTTTTTAATGTTTTGATAGAAGCTGAGAACCAGGTATTAGCTAATTTTCAGAAATGAACTTTTTGATTCTGATAGGAGAGGGGGAATTATGCTTGATTGATTAGCTGCCTATCATAGCTCGTAGCCAAGTTGAGCAATAGCTGGGCGAGAGAAGCAAAATAGATCTTACTGTGGCATGACAGCACTGCTAAGTTCAACAGAACTTGCGGAGTACTGATACTAACCCAACATGTTTAATAATGCAGTTTGGTCTGTATGGGAGACTAAATAGATGGCAAGTTGTATTTTGAGTGATGGAAGAAAATTTTTCTGAAGTAGTAAATGTCTTTTTTTTTTTGACAGGAAAATGGTCAAAAATGTAGGAGCAAATGCTTTTAGCTTATTCAGGTATGTAATTGAAAAGCTTCTAAACATTTTCTCATGTAAAGTAACTCTGTGCTTACAGTTTGAGAATTTTTTGTATTGTGACAGTTTATATACTTAATACAGTAATTGATCAGTTGATGTAGTAAGTTGGTATAGTAATTAATTCTGTACATAGTTGGAATTTAAGAACACTTGTTCCCCAAGGCACAATGTGTGCTGATAGTTGTGCCTAACCTTGGTTAACTTTCAAATCTACATGCAAACTTTTAAATAAGTGTACATTATTGTTGAAATATGTCAAAGGACTGGAGACTGTTTAATTTTTGTATTGCAATCAGAAACCCTATAGAAAACCAGTACATTTCCTAATAAATTTTACATTTTCTGCTTTTGTCTCATCTGTGATGATCCTATCCCGAACCTGAATTCCTTGCTGAAAAACTTAATACGGATCCGGAATCTGAGACGAGACCAAAAGATTTGACTTAAACTTGCTGAGAAGTATTATAACATCTATGGGGTTTTAGGTTTTTTTACAGAAATGGTAACACTGTAATATATACAAAGTGTTGTGTGCTTACTTGCAAATTGAAATTTCTCCCTCAGATGAACCGTTTTACTTAGACCTTGTTCTCTTCTTCCAGTGATGAGTTGGAACGCTTTGTCAGTGCTGCCTGACAAATGTGGGTGATCTTAACTGGAAGGAGGTGTAACACCTGAAGAGTTTTTGTGGCTTGGAGTGGGATGCCATGCTTTAAAAGCCTGCTGAAACAGCTGCTGCAATTTTGTTTAGTGGATACTGTTTTCAGAAACTGCATGTAAACCAAAATCACTGTCTCTGCGTATTTAAAATAGCACTTTTCCCAAAACATTGAGCTGCCCTCTGTAGGAAGGATAGCATCAATATTAGGGAAATGAGTGTTAGGCTTCAATACATAGAAAAATCCCTGAAAGTATTTGCCCTTTTAAAATATCGTAAGGGTATACAGACTGATACTGAAGAACTGTAATAACTCAAAACAATGGAACTCATGGGTAGGCTGTGTAAAGACACAGAGAAAGCAAAATAGGTACACAAATTCAAACCAATGAGTCTGCTTTTTGAGGTTGGTGTCCTCCAGGAGATAGGAGGAAGTAGATGAGGTGATGGTGGTATGGAAGCATAAACATGAAACACTTGTAAGAAATAAATTCAGGTGTTGTGAGGAAAGCTGTGGTTATGGAAAAGGCAAGGTCTAAAGCTTGCATTGCTGTCTCTATCTAGTGAGGGAGAGAGGAACTGGGGTTTTATGGACTGCCACTTTAGCATGAAAAGACCACAACAGTGGAACTGCTCTTTGAGGAATACGCTGGTGATGTTACCTGCTTGCTGTGTGCGGAAAAGAGGTCAGTAGTGGGAGAAGGGAGTACACACATTGGAACTTGTGCTTTGAGCAGTCACTTGAAAACTAATGGTGCTGTGTCACAGTAGCAGCATATTTGCTGTATTCAGCAAATTGGCGCTCTTCCGCAGAGGAGTGAGGGATCATAAATTGGTCACCAAGTAAATTGGATTTTAAAGACAGATCATCATGTACATAAGATGCAATCTGTCTTAAAGCATGACTCTCAAACCTAATTGTCAGGAATGCTTTACGAAGAAAGAAACATGATACCTAAAAATTGATAGAGCTACAGTTACTGAATTATTTCAAAATGCACCAAAATACAGAAAAACTACTCTGTGCAAACAAAAATGACTGCATTGGATCCCAGCAGCTCCCTTTAGAGAGTTGGAGGAAATCCTACAGCTCATGGAATGTGCCTATTTCTGACAAATTCCACAAAAAGCCCAATTTTCTGTCGAAGCAGTATCATGAAGTGCAAAACACTACCAGTAGCAGCACCTAAAGCATTGCGAATGTCAAAAATAAGTATCCGAGTACTAAAATGTACACTAAGGATCTGACAGAACTCCAGGAGTGTATTGGTTCACTGAGCATGTCCTATGCTTTGGTTATTGTTAATAAGCAGTAACCAGCTACTTTGGCTAAAGGCTGCTCCTTTTCAGCAAGCAACTGTGTAAATCAGGTCTATTGAATGTATCAGAATCTGCAGAAGTTCACTACAGAACAGCTTTCCCTTCGTTGCTTTCAACAGGATTTATTATATTTGTTTAAAAATGTTACTGACAAGGGTAGGTATTTCCATGTGCCATGTTCTGTACATGCTTTTTCTTGAATAAAGATGAGGATGTGAAAAAACCTAGCTGTTGACATCAGGTCTGTAGTTGCCCCACGGTGTTCCCTGACAGCTTGTACTTTGCAAGAGCTACAAAGGCAATGTGGCCTTGTGCTGACTGGTACAGCACATGCTGGAGAAGTGATATTCCACGTTGTGCTCAGGTGACTGCTGGACAATGTAAACTCTATTAGTGATGATGCACTTCAGAAGTGGGAAGGGACCAGTCTCCATCTTTTGCCCACTGCAGTTCTGTGAAAAGTCTGGGTGCTGTTGACAGCATCTAGTGAAGTTACTTGGATGGTAAGTCAAAAAGTTGCCAGTCCTAGCTAGGTCAGTCTCTTCTGGAGAAAAAAAATGTTGAAGACCAGAGAAATAGGTAAAGCAGCAGCAATATTTGGTAAGTATTTTGTTAGATCTCTAAAAGGATCTGTATATGACTTGCATTACATGGTCAGAAGAGTATGTTTGTGGCACACATTTTTAGAGTGTAAAGGTACCACGTTTTTATCCTTTGGGCTGATGCTAATATGAAATACGGAAGCTTGAGGAGATATTGCTGTGTGTATAGCCAGTAAAATTGGTGAGAATGAGTTTCTCTTGTGATTTCTGGGATCAAATGAAAGACTAAAGAGAAAGTTTCAGGATTGTGGGTGGCGCTTCAGGTACCCACAGTACTTCACATCAATCTTGTTCTGTGTCTTCTAAAACATTCCTTGGGGTTGATTTCTGATCTAGGATTGACAGTACTAGGTAAGGGTGCCAGAGAATCCTGTTACCTTGCATATCAGGTGAAAAGATGAACCTCTCACTTGGCATAGAAGAAGGTAGATGTGGCCAGTGATAAGGCATATTGGCTATTAGCTGCAAACCTTTCTGTATGAATGCTCCTGTGCTTTAGGGCTGCAGAAGATGGGTAACCAATTAAAAATGTGTATTAGTAGTATTTAAGATGGAAAGAATAATACTTGTAATGGCTTTGTTGCACAGTGAGAGGGGGATAATTGCAAACCACTTGTGGATTTAATTCTGGTATGTTTTTTTGAGTCTAAGATGTTTTATACAAGTGATTGAGATAAGGAGATGTAGTTGTGAAGAGTTCTGTGACATGTGCGGAACACATGGCATGAGATTTCTCTGCAAAAGTACTTCATTAAGCCTCAGTTTTACAAAATAGCTTGCTAGATTCAAAGCTTTGGCTTACAATTGTGTAGTAAACAGCATGGAAGCACTTTGCTTTTTTGCTTTTAAGTAGTCTGGTGAAATCTTGCACTAACCATCATTAGTGTTGAACTTAGAAGTGTCACATGGCTGTTGGGCTGTGGTCCAAGAAATAAATGGTTAGACAAACTTTGTTCTGGAATATTGCCATGTATCGGTCTTAGTAACTGAGCAGAAAAAGCAGAGCCTTTTTTTGAGGTAGATGAGTGGTGAGTGGTGGGCTTACAGACAAGAGTACCCTGCAACCACAACAAAGATAGTAGCTCTGTTTAAGTGCTTTGCTGCCCTTTAAGTAGTGAGGTCCTGTTAAGGTAGGAGGTTTTGTCTGTTGCTGAAGAACTCGTCTTGCCGGTGGAGGCTGTAGATGTATAAACAGTTGCAAGTGAGTGAAACTAAGCTAGCAGTGGTTATCTCACCACAGCACCCCCGCTGCTATGTGAGTGCATTTGCTGGTGTGAAGCCTGCTTGCAGTAACAGGTCCTAGTGAACAGAAATTTCAGCATAAGCTCTGCTGTCAGGCTACCAGCCTGCAGAGGAGTGTGCTGCCTTGGCTGCAGTTATATCATGTGCCAGCTTCAGTGAGGTTGCTGCCTTCTGGTGCTGGCAGGCTCTTAATTGTATAAACTTGCCATATAAAGCTTGGGTATGAGATTTACCAATTAAAAACGGGCATTGAAATTAAGTAACAGTCAAACATGGACATGACAGAGCGAGCAAAGTGTTAGACTGCCCAAGGAAAGGTACTCTACATTGGAGAGTATTTAACTCTGACTTTGGGTCAGATGTTTTTCTGCACACCCCCTCCCACAGTTCAGAGGACGAAATTTGAGTTATAACTTGGAGCATGGATGAGTTTAACACATAAATGGTAATCTCAGGTGAGTGGAGTACAGATGGAGGAGGCCTTCGTATGCTATGTAAATGTATGTGGCCAATGATTTACATTCTCTACTTTTTGTTACTAGAACCAGTATTACAAGCATTTTTGCTTGTCTGCCCTTGTCTATTTCCCTTGGAGGTTATAAACTGGAAAAGCAAAATTGAAATGATGAATTCCATTTTCTTTGAAACATGATGTGGCTTTTTAGTTGATAGTCCAGTTGAGCTATCGGAGCTATGAAGACAGTACTTCTCTGCCATTGTCTCGAACTTCCTGCAGGCTCCGGAGGACAAAGTGGTGTTTGATGCTCAGAAGAATGGCTGTATTGAGTGGGACAAAGTCTGCCTTGCTCAGTATTCTGTCTGAGGATGACTATAAGAAACAGGAGAACTATAGAGAGCCTTTCCAGCAGTTTGCTTGGGCATTTCCTGAGGAGATTTTAATTTGTATTTGAATACTACTTGGCAATTACAACCTATCTCTCTTTAAAAAGATGTGAAACATGAATGTTATGTGGGCTGTAAAATACATGAAGCAGTGTGTATGTTAGTAATTGTGGGGGGAGGGGGGTCTTAGAAGGAAACTGAAGTAAAAGGTTTTTTTTCCTCTTTGAAACCTGGTGTCACCTTCAACTCTCACGTTAATGAAAACAGTGGTAAGCAGAGTCCAGTTAAGGCCCCAGTATTATGCCAACTTTACTGCTTAATTGAGCTATGTTGCAGGTGAAAATTTGTATTGATGTGTGCTCTTACCTTCAGTACCTGAGCTACACTTCCTAGTTCAGGCTTCTCACTAGACCAATAACCACTATTTTTTTCCCTGTGACTGGAGTTCTCAGTAACTGAAGGAACATTGCCCCAGCAATGACAGTACTATTTTTTATGGTTGCAGGTGAGAAATGATTAAAATCTGTCCTAAAATAAAGTTAAGTCATTCTTTATATATAGTGGAAAGAAGCTAGAAAGAGATTAATGGGCTGAAATGTAAAAAAATTCTTAGAGCTTATTTTGAAACTGGTAAGTTGATTGAAAAGTAAAGGTATTTTTAAATCATCTTAAGAGCATTGAAGTGGAGGAATATACAGCTACCATTTAAATCGGTGTACTTCATGTTACTTTGACAAAATAGGAAAAATTTTTCCCTAGCCTTAGTTGGTTGTTTTTTCAGTCAGAATGAGGGCTGTTGCAATACTATAGAGTCCTGAAAGAAACATTTGAGACCTAAACTTTCTAAGTGTGTTGGCTCTGTCTAGGAGTTAGGTTCATTTTCTGCAGTAGAAAATAAAGCAAATTGCTTCACTGTCTTAGTTAAGTTTCTTGCACTCCATCAGAAAAGTGCAATATTGAAATACAGTGAGTGGCAGTTCTTAATGTCATTTGGACTTCACAAGTTGAACAGTTCAGAGTATGCTTATTCATTCCCTGGTGTATCTTAGAATAAACATTTTCTGAAAATAGTCAGATAGTGTAGTTTCTGGTTCTGAAGTTTTTATTAAGTTACCTATTTGTTATTGCAAACAAAAAAGAGAGGTTTGGTTTTGGAATTAATGCTCCCCCCTCTTCCTGTTTTACAGATCATAAACCACATAAAACACAAGTTTAACGGCAGGAACAGGAGTTAACTTCAGAACATCTTAAAATAGTGTTTTATAATAAACAGTATCACAGTGCTGAGAATGTACCCCCAAAAAAACTTCATGGGAGAGAACAGTGTCTGGGTTTTTGAAAACATGTTTTTGAAGTAGTGCTCTTACAGTTGCCAGAATTAGCTTGTCTTCATTTATGTGTAATTGAACTTAACAAGTTCTGTTGCTAATGAAAAGTCAGTCAGCATCGTTTCTGCTAATTTGATGTACAGGCTGTAAGGCTGCTGAAAACCTTGTTTTCCATGTAAAGGGATCTCTATATGATGATCATTCGGCAGGGTTGACTGCAAGGTGTTTTGCTGTGTTTTTGCCTTTTTTTAACTGCTATGATGAGAAGACTGGGAATAGTATGAATACTTTCTCCTAGGAGTTTCATGTAGTTTATAGTTTTTTAATTAGAAAAGCAAGACTGAACAATTGTAGCAACTGCGAGATATATTTTCTATAAAAGTGCAGCCCCATTATGAGCCATGCTGGCTGTGGGAAAGTTCAAAGCTTTTAGTTTACAAATATGAAGGAAGATGGCTTGCTAAAAATTCCACAGATTTGGAGAGACATGGGGAGACCTCACTTGTTCTTGTGAGGATCTGAAATTATCAAGAACTGAAGAAGACCAGTGCTACTGCCTGATAAGATGGCAGGAGAAACATCCTTTTAGATGTTCTCCCCCTGTTTCTGGGGTTGTCTGAATGTGGCAGCCTATGGTGCCTATGACTTAACCATAGGGAGAGGAGATAGTCCTGTAAGGAAAGGGTAGCCTTTGCATATAAGACTAGAAATCAGGGTATCTGGATATTGGACTTTTTAAGTGCAAATCGAGTCTTAGACTATTGGAGGAGTAAAATGTCAAATACTTACTAAATGAAAGATCTTCCACCAAAAGAATCAAAAATAGAAGTTGTTGAGAATAAAGATTTTTGTGCTCAAAATCCACACTGCAGTGACACCAGCCTAACTTCCTACCCTCAGAAATGAAATGCCCTGTAGTGCTCCCAGCCTCTGGCCTCAGGGCACTGGTTCTGAGGCTGTGACATACGGTGGGTGATGTCATACTTTGGCCCTTTTGATTTTAATTTTTAAGTTCCTCTACCATGGTTATGCAGATCTTGTGAACAACGTGTCATTAGTGAGCTGTGGTGTAAGGACTGTTGTCTCCCTAATGGCTATTACCTGACTGCACTGGCTTTCAAAGGAAAAAGCCACTTAGCTTCTGTTTTGGATTGAAGAAATCTGACAGTGACCAGGATGGTTGCCTATAATGACACTGTGTTGTATCTTCACCTACCTGTGAGAGAAGAAAATGCTCAGCCAAGTAGAGGTATTCTGTTATTCTGAGGTAGTGCTCCTGGAGGTGTTTTGCCTCTTAGCCTTATCTGCTGCTTTTCCCAGGCTAGTTTGAGTTTTCTGATTGTGATTTTTTTTCACTGAAGTGTGACCAGGAAAATTTGAAAGTATTGTTGATTTTCGACTTGGAAAATGCTTTTAAATTGACAAAAAGGGTATGCATATTTGGTCTTCCTGAAGTTAAATTTCTATAGATAGAGCAGATCAACTGTGGAAACTTGGGCTATCTCCCAGCATAAGCTTTCTTATGGGCCCATGGGCCAAGGTTGGGACCCTGGTGTCCAAAACGATTGTGTAGTTCTCAGCTCTGTCCCGATCTCCTAAAGATCCTATTCCTCCTCTTCTGTACTAGTCCTGTATTGCTTTCCCCACAAGAGTTATGCGTTAAACACCCCAAGAACCAAGGCAAAAATACAAAATCACAAAAGACTACTACGTATCCATTCAGCATTAATCCGAGAACAGCTGTAAGAGCAATAGTATATGAAACTTCAGTGAAGGGAAGAAAAAAGTTCTCTGGGAAATTTTTCTGTCTGGGACTCAAGGATGTAATAATCAAATTCAAACACCTGTTGAGTTGAGAAAACAAGACCAGTTCCTGTAATAGATGTGATTTGACAGCTTTGATTTGCTCTTCAGCAATCATGGACACAGCCTACAAATAGGAGTCACTGATGAGTTAAATGGCAAATCTATGAGGAAGGATAGCTAGTGGGGCTTCAGGTTGTTTCAGAGGTGGAAGGGAAATACTTCCTTCCCTACTTCTGTGATGATGATACTGGGCTGTCTGTGCTGGAAAGTTCCAGGTAATAAAGTACAAGTTAGAAAAAGGTGGAAGGTGAGTAGTATTTTAAGTAAAGCTCATTCCTACTCACAATTACTATAACAGGGCTAAAAATCAACTGTACTTCTTTGTATAGTATTCCCAGAAGAACCATAACCATTTTTCTTGTTCAGAAAGATCTCAATTCTGCAGAAATAGGCTTTGTTGAACTTGCTTTTCTCTCCTTGACTATTATGAAGGCTGGCTAGGAAACAGGTACCTCAGATTCATTAAAAAGCCAGAATTGAACTTCTATGAAGATGAGTCGTTCTATAGCAGCAGCAAAAAAGTGTCAGCAGAATTGACATCTGGCTCTGGAAGCAAACATTCTAGCTTCTGCTAGAGCTTCCAATAGAAGTATGATGAAGTTTTAAAAAATTCCTGGGCTGCCTTTATTTCATACACAGTCTAATCCTACCTCTCTGAAATTTGGTGATAAATAATATAGAATACGTTCTGTCTTGGGCCAAGTTACAGACAGTTATCTATGAGATACTTGCTTTCTGTGGTTGGCTGAGGCAGTCTCTCCTTTTACTGGGATTTAACCTTAATATGAACTTTAAGTAGTCTTTGGGGAGCATAGACTGATTGCTTGCTAAGAAATCTGACTAGCAGCTGAGGAGTCAGACCCTGAGAGGAAATGTTGATGTGTTATCAGCACTATTACCATCAGCCTGAGGGTAGAAGAACCTATCTGTGTTACCTTGGCTGAGCTATAGAAAGCAGGTGAACTGCTAAACTGGGAATGTCTCATGTTTGTTTTTGAAAGGTTTTTGCATTGAATGTGTGTAGCTTACAAAAGTTTCCACCTTAATACCCCTCATGTCTGGTTCTAATTTTTTTGCTTAGACTAGAAGAGTTCATAACATTTTCAGACTAAAGATAGATTCTTTGGCATGTTGCTTACAGCCTCTTCTGGCCGCAGCACATCTGCATCAATACTGTTGATTTGAAATGGGTTAACAGTTTTCACGTATCAATTTTACTAATGAGGACTGATATTTTAATAGAAGTTTAAAAGGGTTAAAAATAAATGTTGGCACTAAATTACAAACATTTACCTTTTAGTATACATGAGGATCTTTGAATAAGAATTCTTTTTTGTTATTTTCCTTGGGAGAGACATAAGCTATTGCTGTAGATGTGGTAGAAAAATCTAAAAGCACTGGAAGGGTATGAAAGAGTTTAGAAACTCCTTCAGTTAGCTGTCATAAGTGATTTTAACAGTTTTTTTATGGACATGCTCAGATACCTATATTAATCCTGCTGGAACTAAGAATTGATGTATTGGCAGTAAAAATGTATATTCTCACAGTTGCATTGATGACTCCTACTGTTCTATACATGGCTCCAAACATGACTATCCATTGGTACATAGCTCCAGTTGGAGAACACCAGCTAATAGAAGTGTTTTGGTTAATTTGAATGTGTCATCAATAAACAAGTTCACAGGTGTATCAGCTGTGTATTTAACTAGTCATAAACTGATAAGAGATTTTTAAAAAAATGGATGCTGATTTAAGTTTTCAAAATTAAACTTACCTGTAATTGTTCTTACTTGCTCCTACTTCAAAGATCTAAACTTTAAAAAAGAAAAAACAACCCTGTATATTTTTACAGGATCAAAGAGGCACTTCTAAGTTTATTTTCTGAAGGCAGACTGAAAGCATAATGTTCTTCATATGTCCCCTGCAGATTACAGAATAGCAATTTATTTTTTGTAGTGCCCAGTTGCTAGGTAAAATTAAAACTTTGCTTCCCTAAAGAACTAAATTATTGCTTCTAGCAGCATAATGCAGCTGTATTAGTTTTACCATATTAAATTACAAGATTTGTTCGGGTTTGAGAACAGGTTATGTTGCCCTGCACTGCCCTGTGCAAAACAATGAAAAGATACCTGATTACTGCTACACAAGCTGGAAGGGGTAAACTTAGACACATGTGCTGAAGGTCTGTGTTAGCTTAAGATCTAATTCAGTATCTCTCAAGGCTGATATAAAAGTATAGAGTAGATCTTCCAAAAGTTTATTGAAAAGCAGCAAGCAGAGCCTGAGGTACTGATAGTAATAGTTCCTCATCCTTGTGCTCTAGTCTGAAGTTTGTACTGTAAATGAGAACTCCCTTAGTGCGCCATACTCCAGGCATCTTTTTTTTAAAAAAAGTCACATACAAAAGGTTGTATTGTTTGCTCTTGGGATCTGCAGGAACGCTGCATTTATGTAGTCACTTCTGCCTTGTACCTGGTAAGGATTGTAAAAGGGCGGGGGGAAGATTGTTCTATTCTTACAAGGACCTTGAAGACACAAGGTTATTTGGGCTCACCCATGCTTGAAAGGATTTTTAGGTTGTTTGGTTACATGTTATGCGGCCTGGAACACTTATCCTGAAAGCTGTGTATTGCAACTGCTGCATCAGGCACTTTCCCTCCTGAGTAATCAGCAATGTCATTACTAGTCAACTAAATAGGCCTGGGACATGAGCCCAGTCACTGGCAACTGATCATCCATGCTGTTAAGGGTTAATACAGTCTGACAACTTAAGCCTGTGCCAGCTAGCATTCTCTCACATGTAATATTTGGGCATGGTTTAGAGGTTGAGGTGGATGAGAGCTTAGCTGTGGGAATGCAAGCTGTGCTGTCTTATGTTTGCCTTACAGCTGGAAAACAGCCTGTGATCTGTCCCATCTACTGTATGGCTGTGGCCGCTGTGTCCATGGTGTGCTGTGCTCTCCTGGGAAAGATGCCCAGACCTGGGGGAGAATATTCTGTGGCCTGCTGTCTGCCTTCGGAGATGGGCTTAATGCACAAAGTAACTCATGTAGGGTTAAATAGATCCCAAGGGTCCCTCTCCTTTTGTTCCACCCTTCAATTGGCTTTTATAAGTGTGCCAAGTACTGGAATCCCGATGGCTGCTAGTCAGGACAGGGAGGTGTCCGGGGACTGCTGTACAGGGATGTAAGGGCAGGGATGGATGGGTGTCTGGAGCAGAGAAAGACCTAAATAGAGCAGTAAGTTCTGCATTGACACTTTCACTTGTGGCTCTACCTGGTGAGTTGCAGCTTCAGCACTTGGCTATGTCGCACTGCGCAAGTGGACAGAATAGCACTACTGTCCTGAGATGACTTTGAGATGTTTCGAAGATGGATACTGATGAGGAACACTCCCTGCAGTCCTCTTGCATGAGTCCTCGTAAGGCAGAATGTGCCAGGGTATGGAGGAATCTCTCTTCTATCTACTTTCTCCAGCCTTTCCATGCTAATTTGATGAAAACAGGGCGGGGGGGACACAACTCTCTTGTCACTTCTTTGCTGAATGTCTTGTCTCCTCTTTCCATAGAGCTTTGCCAGGTGCTGACCTAATGGTGACGCTCATCTGTGTAGGAGCCTTAAAGCATCAGATGCTCAGGGGGACAGGACAGAAAAGGCAGTAGTAGTTGTGTCCTAACTATTGCTTGTGTAAAGTAAAGCGGTATTTTTTTTTCTCCTTCAGACTGGGATGCCTCTTCCCTCACCCTTGATAAGCTTGTGAGCTATTTGTATAGGAAGCCTATGGTTTATAGGTCTGTAGTGGGATAAGGAATATGTGATTAGAGGGAATCCGGATGAAGAGGAACATTTGCATGTATACTTCTGCAGGAAGTAGGAAGGATTTGTGATGAAAGGAACCGGCTAATGATTGTGTGTTCTGCTTGCTGTAATGACAGGGTATTTGTGCTGTCAGACTGAAGAGTTAAGACCAACATTCAGTCTCCAGTAGTGGGTATTAGCTAACGGAAAAATGCAAAGAAAGGGCAAGTGTAGATACGATGGTACTTTCTGGTATGCTCCCCCAGCCTCCACTAACTTTTGCCACAGACTTTAAATTGGGGTGATATCTCTGCATTTAATAATTTTAGATGGGAGTTTCTTGCATTAATTAGGGTAGTTACTTTGGTGTTTATGGAAATACCTACTGCTTCATGTGACAATGAATTCCCCAGCTTGGTTGCAACTGCTTTTTTTTGCTTTGCTATCTGCCAGTTTGATTTGGTGCCTCCTTGTTCTTCTGTTGGAAGAAAGAGTGAACTACTGTTCTCTAATTTTCTCTGTGCCACTTCTGACTTTATAGGCCAGTATTATGTTCCCTCATTTGCCTCTTGTAAGCACAGGGCATTTATAGTTGTTTGTTACAAGGCTGGGCATCTGGTTTCTGAGTGATAATAGTCAGTTTGGAATGGCTTTAAGTTGGCATTTTCACATACACATGGAAGCAACTTCACTGTTCCGTGTGCATGCAAAAATAGTGTTCTCCTCCACTCCTCTTTCAATACTTACACATTAACCTACAGTGTACTGCAAAATACATTGAATTCTAAAATGATTGCTCTGAACCTGTGGCTGATAAACAACTTTTAAAATCCTCTAACTTAAATTAGAAAAAACCTAAAGGTATTAATGGAATGTGAACTAAACTACCTTCTGCTGTTTCTGTTGTGCCTTTCTCTTACAAGGACAGCTATTTGGGGAGGGGGGTTGACATTAACTGGAAAGAAGAAAAAGCAGTGATTGGTATTGGAAAGCAGGATTTAAAAACAGATTTTGCAGAAATAAGCAGTCCAATACCCTGTCTTTCACTGGCACTGATGCTGTAGCACAGCTGTAAAGCAAAAGGGAGAGAAGCAGTTCAGAAAGAAGTTGTTTCAAGACCTTCAGTCCATATATAAAATTCGACACCAAAAGAATTCCTGGAAGAGCCCCGTTCCTCCTCATTGCCAGGCTTGTTCTCTGCCTGTGACTATCTGAGCAAATATTTAGCAGAATGAGGTGATTTCAACCTCAAAAGCTCTGAAATGTTTGGTGTCAATTCAATAGGAGTAGACTCCTAATCCATATTGTAAAACTAGAAGAATTAAAAATCAGTGAAAAAATTAGTTACTTTGGGTTTTGGATTTGGGGTGGGGGGGGGAAGTCTTTCCAAATCTCGAGAAAGAAACATCAGTTAGTGCATAGAATTGTATTTGTAAAGATCAGGATAGTTAATCGTATCACAGAATCAATCCATCTGCTCAAGCAGGGCCACCTAGAGATGGCTGCCCAGGACCATGTCCAGATGGCTTTTGAGCATCTCCAACGATGGAGACTCCACAACCCTCCTGGGCGACCTGTGCCAGTGCTCAGTCACCCGCATAGTGAGAAAGTGTTTCCTGATGTGGAGATGGAACCTCCTGTGTTGCAGTTTGTGCCCATTGCCTCTGGTCCTGTGAACCATAATCAGTGGACTTGCAAACACTTTCTTTGCTGCTTTTGTTTTCCTGACTTAGCTGGAAGAAGTGAAGTGTTTGAAGAGTTAGCAGGGTCAAAGTTAGAGCCTTAGAAATAGTTTAAATAAATGGGGGAATAACTTTGATTTTGTTTTAATTAGTGCTACCCCTGCCTCGTTTTGGAAAAGTGAGAAGATGCACAAAGGATGTAACTGGAAGGAATGTTAAAAGAAAATATTACCATTACTTAAGTTTAGTCTGTCTTTGCTGAAATCATGTAACAATTTTATATCGTAAGTTACTTTTTAGAATGGAAGAATTCTCAGATCCGCATTAAAACTGAGCCATTCAGTCATACATGAAAAGCTTTTTCCTAAAGAAAATTTCATATCTCTGATTCATCTCCTTTTGGTTAATTTCTGACTTGCATTTTTCTCTTAATAGGCACAGGCCTTGTATTTTGTAACTCAACCCATCTTTTAAGACATAGAGCCTCTGACTGATAGAATGAAAAAATTAAGACTTTTAATTAAACAGGTATTTCCCTCAAATAGTCTTATTTTACCAAGGATCTCACAGGGCAAATAGGCCAGTAGCCAGCTGTGCACTACGTGGAATAAACTGCAGTCTGCAGTCCTTTCCTGAAGTTAGATATCCTTATAATATACAGATATATTAATATCTTGGCAGTCTTGCCAAGGAGGCTAAGAGCTAGGAATGGGTTGGCAAATGTATTGCTGAGAAACCCCAAGAGTGGCTGAATCACTTCAGAATTGTGCTGTGGCAGACGGAGCACAGGGGGCTTGTTTCGTTATTACAAGCAGTGATATTTGCTGTATGACTGGAGTGATCTGTCTCTCTAATGCTGTAGCTGGTGCACTTCATAGCTCAAGTATAGCCAATTCTATAGCTGAGCCTAAATTTCCAATGCGTTCACACTTGGGAAAGGCATCATAGAAACTGAAGGTAAGATTCATGTTGAGTCTCCTAGATTTTAGGGTATAATTCTTTAACTGTACATAAGTAGCTCAAAAGCAAAAATTAGACTTTTAATCTTACAGTCAAATTTATTTTTCACTGCTTTATCTGTGCAACTCTGTAGTTGGTCTTGTTATGGTCACTGGTTTTACCATGGATGTGGTAAGGCTTCAGTAAGGCTCTACAGTGGTTACAGTTGGACTAGAAACAGGCAGGGGTTTCATATTCCAGGAAAATTTAGGAATTAACACAACTTTAATTATGGTGAGAAGCTGTCAAACTTTCAGGCATGTGCAGTGCAACTCCTCGTGTAAATCCAAGTCACCAGAGAAGTGCCTGCAAATGTTCTTGGCAGGGTATTTTTTTCAATATATACTCTACGTGATTCAATAAAAAGAGAAAGAAAACTCATTTTACAATTTCATGGATCTTTTCCTGGGCATACCACTTTTGTCTTTGTCCTACTGATATTAGGGCTAATAACTGAGCTATATTTAGAGGAACTGCATGTCAGACTCTTGGTTTCCTCCTTTCTACATAAAATTTCAAAGGATCAAATAGCTGCAACTGACTCTGGGTCAGCTGTGATTTTAAATAAGGGTGCAAATCTGCTTGCTGCGTTTATCCTAGTCTTTTTATTGTTTTTACTTCCATTTTATGGAGGAAAAGGGAAGTGCATAAAAAGTTTTCCCTCTAAAAATGGGCTTGAAAGTGGAAATTACTTTCTTGGGAGTTTGCCACCTGTAGTCAGTCAGATCCACTGACCGAAAATTTTAATGAAACATTTTCCACTGTTTTCATTAGTTCCAGAGAACAAATCCATTTATGAAATTTAGATATTACTCTGGCTCACATCTGTATTGTAAACACCTTCTGTAAATGTCTGAAAAGAACATGTTTTGGTGCAGTATTTTCACTGAAAAACGCTCTCTGAATTTGTTTTTGAGGATATTACTCTCATTGCCCAGCTGATAGCTGTATTTTTGCAGGAAGTTATTAATTTTTGAAGGGAGCAAAATATTCACATTTTCATAAAGAATATCATTAAAAATACCACACAAGTTTGCACTAAAAAATTAGCTTCTGTCTTACTATTTTTTTCAGAAAGCTTCATTTTTTTTAAACATGGGAGGAAAAGTTTGAATAAAAATGACTTTTTAATTACATTTTCAAATTATAATTAGCTGGAATATTTGATAGTGTACAGCTGCCTTGTATTTGTTGCTATTTCAGACTGACCTGTGGAGTGGTTGAGTTTTTAACGAAGTCTTACTGCATCAAGTACTTGAAGAGATGTTTCATGTCTTGCTGAATACCAGTTTTGTGTTTCACATACTCACATGCTGGTGTGTGAGTATTTGTTGACAGTGAACCCTATAATTGTCTGTGCTTGCTCTGCTGTGCAGGTTCAAGTATTATTAAAACATTGGAGGTACACTGAAGGTGTTTGGCTGGGCTAAGGGGCAGCAGTAGTCGGTCAGCTTGTTGCTGAGCTGCCTTTCAGGAAGTGAGTAATATTTTGTGTGCCTTCCTTTCGCTGTCTTTATCTGGAGCTAGAGGTCTGGCAGATTGTAGTAGGTTGGTTTCCAAGTTTCCTGTGCGAAGTGTGCAAGCGAGATGCGTTAGGAGCTGGAACTGAGACGTCTGCAGCAAGGGACCTGCATTTGACAACGTCGTGTGGTTAGACCCACCTTCTCCTGGGGCCAGCACCAGAAAGTTAAATCGGACGCCCGAAGGGTGGCTGTGGGGCCAAGGCCTCCTTTCTCAGGCACGCTGTGGAACTCCGGTTGAGCTGCGCGACACCCAAGACCGCGCTGCTGCCATCCCCACCCGCCGACCACCCCTCGGGCCCGTTTCACGCCGCCTCTTCAGCGGGTTCACTGCGCCGCCCCCGCGCAGCCGCTGAGGGAAAACTCCTCTCCGTTTCCCCTTGGGAAAACGCTCCCTCCGCCCGACGGTTACGGAGGTGCGGGTCGGGCGGCGGCCGGCTGGGGAGCCCGCCTTGAGTGGGGGGGGGGGGGGGGGAGGGAGAGCCCCTTGTACCTTGTACAAGGAAGGGGGTGAGGCGCCTCCTGAAAGCGGGAACGCCGAGCACGGCTGCGGCGGGAGCGGAGCGCTGCCGGGCTCCCGGCTGGCCGGCAGCCACACAAAGCGCCGCTCTCCCCTCCCTTTGTCTGCGTGGCTTTGTCTCCTCCGTCCCCCCCCGCCGCGGGCCGGTACTCCCCGCCTCCGGCCGCGGCGTCCCCTTTGTGCCACCTGCGCGCCGTGGGAACGGCCGCTCGCCCAATCCCCGGCCGGCCCGGCGAGCCGCTCCGCCAGCGCCGTTTTTCGTGTGGCGCCCGCACAGGTGCAAGGGCGGCGCGGAAGGCGCCGGGGCGTCCCCCCGCGGGGCTCGTGCCGCCGCCGCCTCCCCTCTCGGCAGCGCACTGCCTGCGCGTGCGCGAGGGCCGCGCGCCCCTGCTGGCTGACGCTCCACCCAGGGCGTCGCTCCGCATGGAACGCAGAGCGCGTGGGGGACGGAGGGGAGGGCAGGAGACCGCGCGCGCGAGGGCGGGGCGGCCGGCCGGGCGCGCGCGCTGTCGGGCCGGGGCCCGGCTGCCAGGCGCTGCGTGATGGGTGGAGGAGCTGGCTGCCTTCGTGGCCGCTGCTGTCGGGCGGGGGGCGGCCGGGCTGGGCCGGTGCCCGCGCACTAGGCCCGGCAGCTGGCCGGCGCTGGGGAGGCGGTGGCGGCTGAGGAGACCCGGGCCGTCCCCGCGCCGGGCGCGTGGCTCTCGCCTCATTGTCCTGCCGGCTCCGCCGCTCCATTCATTGCCCATGAGGGGCTGGGCCGGGCCGGGCCGGGGGGAGCCGCTCCGCAGCGGGACGAGCCGCGACCTCGATGCCCGGCGTGTGCGGGAGAAGGGGGGCCGCTCGGGTCTCGCGTGCCCCCGGTCACGTCGTGAGGCGGTGGGCGGCGGGCAGCGGCGTTTACCGGTCGGGAGACGGGGCTGGCGGCGGGCCCCTGCATTGTTTCGGGGAGAAGTGTGACCGGGGGGTGGTGGCGGGGCCGGGAGGAGCCGCGAGCTCCCCGACCGAGTGGTGAAATCGGGCCCGGGGTGTTGCAACCGCTCTCCAGGGGGAATAGGGTGAGAGGTGGGGAATGGCTGGGACTTGGGGTGGGGGGGAGCCGCTCCTCCTGCGGGAGTGTGGCGGAGAGGGGGGGAAGTCGGTCACTGGAGGAAGTTGTAGGACATCTGAACGCGCAGAGCACGTGTTTCCATCGGGCTCATGGCGGCTGCCGCTGCCGCCGCCACCGTGGGTGGGTGCGGACTGGGAAGAGGGCTTTGTTCCTCTCGCTTGCCCGGCCGATACCGGAGTGGAGGCGGGAAGGGATCCCGGCCGCGCCTGGGGCCTGGAGAGGTGGCTCGCTCCGGCGGGCAGCGAGTTTGCAACGGGAGGTGGAGGCAGCAGCGGGTGTCAGTGACGGTATCGCGGTGGTAGCGGCGGCTGCATGTGGCAGGTTTGCTCTTCCTCCCACCCCCGCCATTGGCTTCTTGCTCCATTTCTAACTTGTTCAGAGCCTCTTAGGGAGTGTGTTAGAGAGACAGAGAGAGGGAGGTGAGTCAGAGTGTCTGGCTGGGTTGTGTAAAACCTGCAGTGAAAGCTACCCCACCCCCGCTAGGCAGTGGTGTTAGGGCTTTCCTTTGTGTTAATGCTTCTTTTGAGGAATTTAGTGCGTCTTCCAAAATTAAAAAGTGTCAGGGAAGNCCCCCCCCGCCCCCCCCCGAGCCGAGTGGAAGGGGCTGGGGTTGGTGCCAGCAGCGGCGTGAGCGCTCGAGCGGCCGCCATTTTACGCCAGCTCCAGCACACTGTCCGGACACACCGAGGGAGCGGAGAAGGGGGGCAGCTCCTCAGCACGCCGAGCCGCTAGCCGCGCCCCGAGCCCCTTCGCACGGCGTTTCACCCCCGCAGCGACAGGTCAGGCGCTGGGCGCCGGCGGGCGGGCCGGCGGGCTCGGGCTCGCCGCGGCTCGGAGCGGCGGCAGCCGCCCGCGGAGCGNGGGGGGAGCCGCTCCTCCTGCGGGAGTGTGGCGGAGAGGGGGGGAAGTCGGTCACTGGAGGAAGTTGTAGGACATCTGAACGCGCAGAGCACGTGTTTCCATCGGGCTCATGGCGGCTGCCGCTGCCGCCGCCACCGTGGGTGGGTGCGGACTGGGAAGAGGGCTTTGTTCCTCTCGCTTGCCCGGCCGATACCGGAGTGGAGGCGGGAAGGGATCCCGGCCGCGCCTGGGGCCTGGAGAGGTGGCTCGCTCCGGCGGGCAGCGAGTTTGCAACGGGAGGTGGAGGCAGCAGCGGGTGTCAGTGACGGTATCGCGGTGGTAGCGGCGGCTGCATGTGGCAGGTTTGCTCTTCCTCCCACCCCCGCCATTGGCTTCTTGCTCCATTTCTAACTTGTTCAGAGCCTCTTAGGGAGTGTGTTAGAGAGACAGAGAGAGGGAGGTGAGTCAGAGTGTCTGGCTGGGTTGTGTAAAACCTGCAGTGAAAGCTACCCCACCCCCGCTAGGCAGTGGTGTTAGGGCTTTCCTTTGTGTTAATGCTTCTTTTGAGGAATTTAGTGCGTCTTCCAAAATTAAAAAGTGTCAGGGAAGTGGTTACGATTTTTTTTTTTTTTTTTTGCAAGAACAGGGCTGTCTGTTGCATGTATTGTCACTTGAATTGTGCTACTTGAAGATATTTCTAGCTTAATTATGATGCTTATTGCATTTGAACAGATATTCGGAAACATGGCTACTGAACATGTTAATGGGAATGGTACTGAAGAGCCCATGGATACTTCTGCTGCAGTTACCCATTCTGAGCATTTCCAGACATTGCTTGATGCTGGTTTACCACAGAAAGTTGCTGAAAAACTAGATGAAATTTACGTTGCAGGTAAGATGTAAAACTTGCAAAACCACACTTAGAATATTTATTGGATTCTGCTGTCTTTGGGCTAAAATAGCAACTTTTTGTGGTTTCCAAAAGTATGGGAACTGCAGTCTTACCAAAATCTGTGGATATTTTCTATTCAGTGCTGTAATTTGTCGTAGTATTTTTCAGAGAAAAGTCTTGGGCCAGGCCACTTGGGCTGAGGGGTGGGAAGGAGGAAAAGTATGCAGGTGACCATAGCAACAGCTGGAATAGGCAACAGATGATTTTCAGGAGGAGTAGGTGATGTGGTCTCTGTGCATTTTTTACAGTACTTGTAGGTAACTGTAAGTAACTGAAGCTTTGGTATTCATCTTCTTATGTAAATGACACTTCGTGACATAGTATTTGGGCTTATGGATGCAAAGGTTATTGTGTTGGTTCTCTCAAGCATGGTAATAGCTAGCATTTTTTAAGCTTGATTTTTGGATTGTGGTGGTCACTTTTAGTGCTGCAGTTTATTTGGCTTTGTAGTCTTCTCAAAATGTACCGAGCTACCATTGCCAGGCAAGCTAAGTCAGGTTTTGATAGATCCTTCTGAATTCAGCTTCAGGATATTGAAAGTTAACTTGGCCCGTGTAACGCATGGGTTTCACAGAAGTCAAATGAATACGTAAATGCAGTAACTGTTACTCTGAATCTTAGCTTTTTTTGACACTTTTTGATGAAAAAAAAGGTTAAATACACTTAAATATTTACCTTTAAAAGGACTAAGTGATTTCTTAGGCATAGTAACTTATGTTGATCAGTGATTGATTTAGGGGTCACTGAAGTGTGTTACATGTGTTGAAAGTGGTTAAACAAAGATTTCTGCCCTAATATAATTAGTAATTTTTTTCTTTTCTCTAGGGCTAGTTGCACATAGTGATCTAGATGAAAGAGCTATTGAAGCTTTAAAGGAATTTAATGAAGAAGGTGCATTGGCAGTGCTTCAGCAGTTTAAAGACAGTGATCTCTCACACGTTCAGGTAATGTTAAGCAATTTAGAACGTAATTGTTGAGGGATAAACAGCTAGTTGAGTGGCAAGAGGTTTGCTTAAGCCTCTTCAGCCATCCATATATGATATGTAAAATGGGCACTGTATTAGTTCAAAGTAGAACTAGATTCTGGCTTGTCATGTTTTCAGAACTGAATATCAATATATCTTTTGCAGAACAAAAGTGCCTTTTTATGTGGAGTCATGAAGACATACAGGCAGAGGGAAAAACAGGGGACCAAGGTGGCAGATTCTAGCAAAGGACCAGATGAGGCAAAAATTAAGGTATGTGCCTAAAAGATAAAAGTTATGCGGTCTCTCTGTGGTTTTTCAAAGCTGTTGTGACACATACCTTGGTTCTTCTGGAGCTGTGCTTTTCTTAAAAAGGCTACTTTAGATTATTTGTCATTATTTGAAAGCTGTCACTTGCATTTTTATCTTACACTTCATCCTCTTCAAGAGGAAGCTTAATATAGTGTCAATTACTGGAACTGAATGTATATAAAACGTAAAAAAGATTTGACAGTTTGCTTTATGTCTAGTTTAGACAGTTTTACTGTTTCACAGTTAAAAGTTTTCCGAAACTTGTCAGCATAGATCTTTTGAGTTCAGAATGCATAACTTCAGCTACTGGTGGTTGTTTTCTGTTTCTTCTTTGTTTTGTTTTGTTTCTTCTTCAGTTCAGGTTTAATAGGAGGAGATACCACGTGTGTCTGAAAAGACAGATTGTAATGGATTTAGGATTTAGCCCACTTCTTATGACATAATCACTGTTCTCATAAACTGTAGCTGAAACTGCCTTAGTAATGGACATGTTATTTCTTGGACTGAGTCCTCTGCTAGCAAGAGACTCCTGTGTCAAGAGTTAGGCATACTACCATTTATTTTAAAATTCTGTGATGAGCAACTTTATCAAAGCTTAAGGAAAGGAAAACTACCTAAGCATGCTTAGTCAATGTCTTAAAAAGCAAGAGAATCTTTCATCTTTAACTTTTCATGTGTAAACTGCAAAATTAATGCGTTGTATATTACAAATAACTGTGTAGCTTGCAAAACTAGAAAATCTTTTTTCTCCTGGCTTTGAGGTTGGGATGCCATTAATTATAAATTCAAAAAAACTGATAGTTTTTGTCACTACCACATAAAACAACAACAATATGAGGACTTAGTTAACTAGCTTAAAGTAGCATAGCTTTTACTGCTGATGGCTATAGCATTTAAAATAACTTTGGAGTTTTCCAGTTGTGAAATTACTAACTCTTGATTATAATTAGGCTTGTTTAATATGCTGTTGCTTTGTGTGTAGAGTTGATTTGTCTTTGTACAGAATTAAGAAGGACTAATTTCAGAGGAGTTTCTCATATATTTGCATACTGAATTTCATCTAACATTTTAAATTGGTAGTATATCTGTAACTGTATGCAGTGATTCTAGTGAGGATCAGCTGTGCTGGTGTGTCCACAAGGAATTGGGGGGATGGTGGGAGGGAAGGATAGGAGAAAGGAAGTAGTACTGCCACTTTAGTGGTGGGATACCTGAAACAGTCAGTACTGTATTCCAGGGGTGTAAGCACTTAAACATGTGTTCTTTAACTTCACACTTATGAGTAATCTCATTAAGTGAAGGGAACTCCTGTGCATAAATGTGTGCAGGATTGGACATGCCAAAACAAGAAGTGGCTCAGACTAAGATCTTTCTAATTAAAGGGAATCTTGCTATTCCATGACTTGGCCTCCTTTTTTGTATGAAAATGAAGGAATTGGGAAAACTCGCTATGTGAATCTCTTAATTTTCTAGCAGTGTTTCTTTACCTGATAGTTTTAATAACTGTTTTGCAAGCTTCTTGTTGAAGTACTTAGCAGTAGGCTTGTTTGCCTGTGGGAGTTTCAAAGCGGTACAGTTTAAGAGGAGTTATAAGCATGTCTGTCTGTGAATGAAGGACATCTAAACTAGCTCAATTTGTATATGATTTTAAAATGTTAAGTTTCTTACTTGAAGGCACTCTTGGAGAGAACCGGCTACACTCTTGACGTGACTACTGGGCAGAGAAAGTATGGTGGACCTCCTCCAGAGTCTGTATATTCAGGACAACAACCTTCCGTTGGTACAGAGGTAAGGAGGAGATGTTTAAATAGATGTTCTTATTCATCGGGAAGATTTTTTTATAAACAACACTCTGTATGTCTGTTGTAGATATTTGTGGGCAAGATTCCAAGAGACTTGTTTGAAGATGAACTTGTTCCATTATTTGAGAAAGCTGGCCCTATATGGGATCTTCGCTTAATGATGGATCCACTAACTGGTCTAAATAGAGGATATGCTTTTGTCACTTTTTGTACTAAAGAGGCAGCTCAGGAAGCTGTTAAACTGGTAAGATTTCTTACTTGGATTTTTTTTCTTTTAAGAACACTCTCTGGCTTACAAGGAGTTGTCCTGATCCTAATGCTTAAATGCTAAAGATGAAACTGTCACTGTTAGATCCATGTCTAGATAAATGTCCACTGGATGTTTTTAAATATTTCCACATTGTGTATAAATTTTTACTGGGTCTATGAGGGACAGGAAAAAAAAAAACAGCGGACTGCTGTTTTGTCCGGTTGGATGCGCCTTCATGATCAGCAGAAGTTGTGTTGGCGGCAGTGACTTATGAGGTGCCTGCGCCCGGGCGAGCTGCGGGGCGAGGCGGCGCGCGGGTTGCTGTGGTAGCGGGGAAGCGGCGGTCGGGTTCCCTGCCGTCTCTGGTGTGCCTGTGCGCCGGCAGGGGGCGCCGTGCTGGAAAACCGCCTCTGAAGTCACGGACTTTGGCAAGGTGCTTCAGGTGGGAAGCGCCGGCTCTGGAGCGTTAGGGTCTGTTCTCTTTGCTGCAGCGGACCGGGAAAACTCATAAATTCTGCCAGGTTAAAAAACATTTCCTCTGTTGAGGTGTGAAATAGTTTCATATAAGGAATAGGCCACTCTTAAGCTTTCCAGGTGTTACGCATGCAGTATCTATCCGTCACTAAAAAAAGAGGGGGAAGAGAAACACGGCCCTGATCCTCGCACTGCCTCTTTGTTTTTCTAGTTAAGTTGAATTTTAATTTTTTGAGCTAGTTACTACTGCACTGATATGGCCAAGATCAGTGTGCATTATGACCCTCAAGAGTGCTAACCATACTCATTCTGAGGTGTACTGATACTGTATTAGTACAATAGGGTTAAAATATCTGTTTTGTAATAAGGTACATCTTAAACCATTAAGGTACCCTATTGACATATGAATAATGTAAGTCAGCTGGTGGAGACAAATCAAGATGAAGATGGGAATGTGTTTTGAAAAAGTACAGAAATGTCTACAAAAATGGAAGTACAAAAATATTTGGATATGCTGTTTAGCTTTTTAAATAAGAACGGTTGGTGTTCCTGTGTGCAATCCAAATAAACTGAGGATAACTGCGTATACCTCTTTGTGCTTTCATTGTCAACCTAGCTATTTATATTGTGTGTGAACTCTTAAGAGTAATGCACGTGGCATAGCAAAAGAGTGAATCAAATCAGATATGTTTTCAGAGGCACCTAGTAAACAAATTTTTTGGAAAGGGAATTTTTCTTTACTTAGCTGGATTTTGCTTAAAGGCAGCACGCTCTGAAAAGTCATTCAGGTTGTGATTCCATAAAAGTAACATCATATCCTAGCCTCAGTCTTCCACTAAATGATACAAGGGAAGGAGGTGCTTGGTATCCCTTTATATCTGATCTTTGATATGCACGGGGAAAAAAGTATTGAGTTCTGTTTTTCGGTTAAATAGCCACTGAGTGTAATATTTGAAAAGTGTTGTGATTGATGGGGCAGTTTTTCAGCCTTCACGCTAACTTCTTTGAGGGCAGGGCTAGTTTTAAATTGCATCCTGTGGCATTTTACAGCTTTTGAATGGTTCCAACCATAGTTGGCTGGCTGGTTTGGTGTATTTTAAGTTTCCCAAGTTGTCTAGAAGGGATAGCAAAATATGGCTGTAGAGATCAGTTGAAAATCATGGGTCTATCACTTGTTTTAGTTACACATGCATGGGAGATGCTGCTGACAGACCTCTTAGAAATGCTGAACCCTTGGTCCTAGGCGTTTTAATATCCTAGTATTTTAACAGGTGGTGTTCTTTTTGATACTACCTATAATCTCCTGATGTGTATACAACTTACATCCCAGCTTTCTGGACTCCCTGGGATAGGGATTCTTTTGTTATTTCCCATCTTCTTCCCAGAGGCTTTTTTTTTTTCCATTTAGGACTCGGTGAGGTATAGCAAAAATGAGAATAAAAATCTCTTCATTGCCTGTAGGCTTCTGAGTAATAAGAGACAGCTGTGAGGTTTTGTCAATACCCAAACTGCAGCAGAGGGTAAACTGACCTGTCTTCAGGCTCTTGCAGTTGGTGTAACGTATTTTGCATGCAATTCATATTTGCACGGCTGTTGTATTGTCCACGGTCTTTATAACAACTTAATGTAAAACTGAATTAAAATTTTTGGATAAACCTAATGTTAACTTACCCTATTCATTAACCAGAAGAAGTCTTGCAGTTTAAAAGGTTGAAGCCTTGATTTTGTTTATGCATATGCATTTTTAGGCCACTTTAAAAGGGGGAGAATTCCCTAAATTGTGTTTGAAATACCTTTGGAGCTATGCTTGAGACAAAAATGGAGTGATGCTATGCCCTGATACTGAGAAGACTTACAGATATGAACAGTAGTTAATTTTATGTCCAGTACTTAATCCAGTGTGGTTAACCCTTGCTGCTTAAGTAAAAATGGCATCTCAAATGTTCACACAAGCACTGTCAGAAGTCTGATTTTCCCCCCCCCCAACCCCAGGCATTTTATTCCCTGTTAACGTGTTTGTGTTTACCTTCTGTTTTATACTGGTTAAGAATTAGAAGTCCAGTTCTGTTCTTTGTATACATGTTCAATTCTCCATCCTATTTCATATGTAGTTGTTAGATTTCAGTTTTTTTAAAAAATTGAGTGATTAAGGTTGTTATAGACATGTACACGGTAAATAGTTGTGAGGTGAAGCTTGTAGGAAAACATAGTGAAAACTATAGTAGCATACAGTGTATTTTTGACTAGAGCAAGTGTAAGCTTGATCAAAGTGCAGGTACAGGTGAGTTATGCAAATATGCCCCTTAAGCAGTTTGCCAGCTATACATAGCAGTACAACTTGCCATTTGCTGCTGGAAATAAACTAAGGTTGCTGGTGAAGGTTTAAGTGGATAAAATGACAGGACAGACCTTAGGCGTACTTTGACCTGTTTGTGAGTAGGTTCTTATAGAACTTAGCAAAAAAAAAAAAAAAACAAAACAAAACAAAAAAAACCAAACAAAACAAAACCAACAAAAAAAACAACAACAAAAAACCCCAACCCTATGTATTTTAGTGTCTGGAGGGTAGTAATATCTCTGTTACTAACTTCAGGCATTGATTCAGGACAGGAGGGGGAAGCAGTGTGCTGACATAGCTAATTTGGTAGCCTGACTGTTTTGGCACTTTACCCAGATCATGATTTGTGCCTGTTCATGTCTAATCTAAGTTTACAGATGATATGCAAACTATTTACCTAAAACCACCGACTTTATATTCAAGAGCACCTAATTCAAGACTGTTTTCTCTGTGTTAAGAGAAACACACAATGAAAAGTAGTAGTTAATGTATTGTAGTATGAAAAAACTGCTAGAAACTACTGTAAATGTGGAACTGCAATATGGTAGAATATTTTAATTATTTTTTAAGTTATTACTTTGTTGCTCTGAGTTGTATGAGAGGCTCTTTTTGGATTAAATATGTAACCAAACTTTGGTCTTAGACTTTTAACAGGAACAGTCGGATAATATCTTCTGTTGTCCATATAGAATAGACTCTTTCAGTTGGAAGGGACCTGCAGTGATCATCTAGTCCAACTGCCTAACCACTTCAGGGCTGATGAAAAGTTAAAGTATTATTATTAAGGGCATTGTCCAAATGCTGCTTTTAAACACTGACAAGCATGGGGCATTGACCACCTCTTTAGGAAGTCTGTTCCAGTGTTTGACCACCCTCTCGGTAATGAAATGCTTCCTAATGTAAAGAAAGTTTCCCAGTGTACGCTTCAGTTAATGAAGAATCAGTTTGTGTCTTGTTTCCAGACTACTAAAGTGTCAGCTTTTTTTAAAGGTGTTTCTTTGAAGTATTTTTTTTGAGCTACTGTAATTTGTCTCTTCATTAATGTGTATAAGTCTGTTTACTAGTGATCATAATAATATATATACACGTATTCCTATGCAGCTGTTTCCTACCTTAAAATCAACTATTCCTCTGCCACATGGGCAACAGATATGGAGATAAAAATCTTTTACTGTATCCTGTTATGTTTTGAGACATAATTAGTTGGGAAGATGCCACTCCAGATCCTTTTCACATGTACAGTTCTCCTTCTAGCTCACTTCTGGTGCAGTTGTCTAGCTCTGAAAATTTTCAGTGATGTAGTTTTTGTTTGCGTGAGACAAATATAAATAAACAAACATTGTCACCCTGATTTTAGTGTACAAAGCAAGAAGGGGTATGTGAGAACTTGCTTATGCAGGAAGGTTTACCACCCAACACAAAATAACTCATAGAATAAATAGCTAGATTAAATTTTAAAAAGCTATCCTGCTACTTGTCAATAAGATGTTGACCACAAAATACATTTTCCTAGCTAAAGAACTGTCTGTTGCAGGGCTTCTGGTTGAAAACGGGTTCATGTACCACCAGTTGACCTCCCTGCTGCTTATTTGGATCATGCATGTCTGTGTTTGCATCTCAGTGAAAAGCATTTTTTGTCATGAGATGTCTACAGTAATGCTTCTCCCCTCCCCTCTCTTAAACTGCTGACTTGTTCAGGGTGTCTTCTAAACAATCTGTTATGGTAGGAGCATTTGAACAGAATTCTTAGGACTTCTGTCCTAAGTAGAAGGTTGTTCTTGCTGTTTACTATCTTTACATGTGTAATCTACGTGCTTTGGAAAGTATTTGCCAATTGCTCTTGCATATGTTGTGGAGAAGACCTGATCACAGCTCTCTTCTTTTTGTCAACTATGGAACTTTAGAAGGGAATCTGACTTTAATTGTAACTCCTGTCTTGTATTATACACAATTCAAGAATTCATAGATACAATATATAGAGGAACTTGCATATTTTTTCTGCACTGTTGTGAAGGGAGAAGCCTTGATCTTGATGACTTGGACATAAGATTTTCCTTTCATGGTTCTACATGAAAAAGTCTCTAAAGAAACATGTATTAAGAAAGAGGCTTGAACAAGAAGGGAAGACTAGTGGTTGGCTGAAATTGTGGCGATATATTAGAGAACATGGGTATACTTCAGAACAGTTGAATATGCATCATAAGAATGTGTTAAGCTCCAAAGACTTTAATATATTACTAAATGCTGTGTTTGCAAAAGTAAAATATTTGGTATGCTGTTGGAGGGGAGTGAAAATTATCTGTAACTGATGACTGTCCAATTGTTTTTCTTTCAGTACAACAACCATGAAATTCGTTCTGGAAAACACATTGGTGTATGCATCTCTGTTGCCAATAATAGGCTTTTTGTTGGTTCTATTCCTAAGAGTAAAACCAAGGAGCAAATTGTTGAAGAATTTAGCAAAGTAACAGGTGAGTCAGTAGCTATGTTTTGTAGAGTCATCATGTCAAACATGATGAGTGATGAACTCTTGGCTTACGGTTGAATAATGATTAATCCAAACAAAGACCACTCAGCATTTGTCCCGACTTCTAGGTGTTTGGGTTTTTTTTAAACTGTTGTTGTGCTGAGAGCTGAAATATTTGTAATTAGACTAGATGTGTGGTTCCAAGTTTTACCTAGAGAATTAAGTGTGTAATATTTAAAAAAAGCTATTCAAAGAAATTGATGGTTTAATTATTTCAATACTAATGAATGTTTTGAAGCGTTTCAAGGCAAAACTGAAGCAGGTTGGAGAATGTAACTAGTTCTGTGTTTCAGAATTCTTAATGATTTGATAAGGATCTCTCTTTGTTAATGGCGTATAAACTGGCAGAGGTAACATTTGATGGCTTTCTCTGTTACTCAGTGATATACTTTAGGTTCCTTGGAGTAACACTGAAACTTTTTAGATGTCTTAAGATAATGCAAGGTTGATATCTTGTTGTTTAGACATCCATGGAAAAAACATGTTGATAAGTGTGGTGTGACTTAAGGGTTTGAGAGCAGAACTGGCAAAGCACAACTTTTGGCTGCCCTTATCTCGTCTCCATTCAGTTAGAGGAAAGGTACTTTTCCATAGCTACTAAGCTTTCTTCATTTAATAAAAATGGAACCTGAGTTGGGATAGTCCAGTGTCTCTCTTTGAAAATGTCCATCTTGAAGATAGGGAAATTTTATTATGTACATAGTCTCAAAAGTCTAGTGTGTTCATGCTTTTTTGGAACTACTTGTTAGGTGCATACTTACCAGAAGGATAATCCTACTTCATAATACAAGTTCATGGATTGAAGCCATAACAAATAAATATTTTGCTTAATTTCAGAGGGTCTTACAGATGTCATATTATATCATCAGCCTGATGACAAGAAAAAGAACCGGGGTTTCTGTTTTCTTGAATACGAAGATCACAAAACTGCTGCTCAGGCCAGACGTAGGTTAATGAGCGGCAAAGTGAAAGTCTGGGGAAATGTTGTTACGGTTGAATGGGCTGACCCTATAGAAGACCCAGATCCTGAAGTCATGGCAAAGGTAATAAAGCTATAAGGGAACCATAATACATTTAAAGTGCCTTTAAAGTTCCAAAGTAAGTACTTCCTGACGTTAGCCTAAGTTTAAATAGCATCTTTCAGAGCATCTTCTTGACAGAGATGTTGTAGGTGAGATGATAAAAATATGAATACACTCTAGAATTGATGTGAATTTAAACACTCTATTGACTGATGTTATTTTGTGCTCCCAAGGCTGAATGTTAAACATAATTTTGGCAAGAATTATATTTGGCAACATGGGGTGTTGTACTTAATTTCTCATGTGGAAGTGGTGGTGGCAACTCCAAAAGTTAAAATGGTTTGTGGCTTAATATTTGGAGGGACGGAAATCTAGATACGATCACATAACAAGCCTTAATTCTTTTTAACCCTGGAAAGTAATTTATCACTTCAGAATTGGAACATGTCAGTAAGACGCACAAACGTATTTTCAAAGTTGTGTTTAGAAGTTACTTCTGAGAAGTTAAGCAATTACTCTCTATTTGGATCTCTGTCTTTATTTTTAATTTTTGGGGGGCATTAATTCCTTAAAATAGTAAGACTAGTAATATTTTGGATTTCAAATATTTCAGTGAAACTGAAGTTGTCTGGACTATTAACATTTTGAAGAACGCTGTAGCAGTTGTTTTATATATGTGTGTGACATTTTGCCAGAAATTAATTACCTGAATTTTTTTTCCATCAGATAATGCCCAAGCCTGTCCTTTTTCAGTTACGTTGTGTAGTTGAGTTGTTTAATGGAAACTCCTAGCTAGCCCATATCCTTATCTCTTTCCCTTTGCTTGCTTTTTGTCTGTGCTTTTACTGCCATCTGAGACACGTCACTTGCTGGAGTCCTATTTTGATGGACCTAGTAAGATAGCTTGGCTGGGATCTCCTCTTTGGTGAGCCATAAGGGAAAAGGGTTGGGGTGGGGGCTCATTGTAGGGGAAAAAGCTGCTTTTGTAATACAGGTATTACAGAAGCTTTTGGACTAGCCTGTCTGCAGACTTTAGTGTTCTTGGCTGGCATCATAGACTGTCAGCAGCGGGGAAGAGTCTTGCAGGTAAAATTTGTTGAAGGTGGCACTTCCTAAATATGGCGGCCTATCTATCTGTTCAGCTTCTTGGCTCAAATCCAGCAAACTGTTAAAATAAATGAGCAGGAACTTCTGCTGACATGACTGAATAGATGAGCGGGAAGTGATAGGGAACGTAATCAGTTATCTTTTCTAAATAAGTTTGCAGATGTGGGGGGGTGAAAGACTAAAGAAATTAAAGCTTGGTAGTGGTTTTCACCATTTAACATACAGTTTTTTGAATGAGTTAATGCACATTGTATTGTTTTGTATTTGAAATGGGACATGAAAAGGGAAGAAATATAAATACGGAAAATGTGCAGAAAATCAACTCGTATTCTTCTAGTGCCATATGCCAAAGATAGGGCATGGAGCTTGGCTTGAAGTATGGAAAAGTGAGACTGTGTGAATGAGAATACTGAAAAAGTAGAGAACATCTAGCTTGTGTTTGAAGGCAGAAGTTGAGACAAGCGTTGGTGTCTGACCTTTCTCACTGGCTGTGTCCCTTAGTTTATTCTTGCAACAAGGAAAGTCTGTACTCTACTCTTTCTTGCCCACTTACTGTACATCTGGAGAAACTCTGACCACATCTGGCACTTCTGGAAGTGTTAGGTTTACTTTCTGTTGTTTATTGCTGTCTTTCTCCTAAGAGAAGGAGCAGCTGAGCTGCTGCTGTAGTCAATAATCTCCCAGATGTGAACTGCAGGTTGGCTGTCATTGCTTCTGAGTACTGTCAGTTGGGAGCAAAGGGAGAGCTATTGACCCTTGTCATTGACCCTTAGACATTCCTGTGGTAGAAGGCTCTGGAGGAAGCACTGTGATTAGGAGAAGCAGGTTGCTTTTGTCAGAACAATCATCTGATCAGTGGTTTTCCTGTCAAGACTGCTAGAAAAGCAAATCCTTAAGAGCAAACTATGGGGAAAGCAAATTCACCTTTGTAGCCAGAAGGTGAACAGCATTTTTCTTAATACCTCGCAGAAGCAGCATGTCATTTCGTCGATATATGGACATCTACTAATATAAATTTCTGAAATGTTTACTTAAGCCCTTTTTCCTTTCTCCTTTGCTTAAATGTACTGTATGGATGCATACTTAAAATTTAAATGGGCTGATATCTTAAGTATGAAGTACCTTGAGTGTGATGAGGTACAAAGCTAGATTCTGAAGCTAGACGTGCTACAGGAGATTAGTGCTTGTACTGACAGATCAGAGTATAATTGGTTAAGGAATTGATTTCCGGTCCAAAGTGAAGTTTTTCCAACTTCCCGTAGCTGTGTTGATAGCTTAATTTCTGCTAAGTGTTATTTTGATGCCTCTCTTATCTGTAATGCAGATAAATTTCTTAATGTTTTACTTGACTTCAGTAGCATGGTTAAGGCTACAGAGGACATTCTGGAGTGGCAGGTTAAGCAGCTGAATAAAGTCTTATGCTTGTGGCTGCCTGGTAGATTACAGGACAGGAGACAGGGCTAGTAACCCTTAGAGAATGTGGTAATGAAGTCTGAAGTGTTTGTGCTGTAGGTAAGAGGAGGAAAAGGAGCAGATCCCAGACAGTTTGGGGGTAGTCTAATCTTAAGCAGTTTTAAAAGTGTGTTCTGCCTTTATGACAAAATGCTGCTGTAGGTATGTTGCTTGTTAGGTGTGTATTTATGGATGCTTGGTGTTACAATCTATGAGCCTTAATGAAGAGGACTTCCTTCCCTGCCCCCCCCCGCCCCCTTTCCCTCTCTAGGTAGCTTAAATGAAGTAAAAATGGGTTCATCTTCTCTTAACCTATGCTTTAACCTGCCTCCTAGGTTTGACATCTTTGACTGGTTCAGCTACGCTTTTAACCTGTAACATGACCAAAGATGTTAAAAAAATTCAGCTGTTAGAGATTAATGGATTTGTCTACACTGGAAAACATTTAAATTGGTTGCTTTTTACTTCTTTAAAAAAAATGTTGTGTTAGTGCATCTTGTAACAGTAAAGTGATGATTTTTGAGGTTTTTAATCATGTCTGACACTGTGTCAGTCATTGTGGATTTATTAGCGAAGGCCACATAGGGTTCCTCATGAGATTCTAGTTTTCATCCTTTCCTGGAGTACAAGAATAAGGAACACTTGTTTGAAAGTTACTGTTTTTTAAAACCATTGATTACATCACAAAACTTCCTGTAGTTCATTTTCATGAAATAAGGTTAAGGTAGCAATTAGGACAGTTTACTAAAAATGGTTATTACATATGGGTTACAAGAAACAAAGGTTGCTCTTACTATCAAAGCATGTAGGAGAAGCTTAACACAGGATAGGAAGCAGCCTTCCTTGTGGAGCTAGCTATGACACTCATCATCTCCTGAGAATCAGCAAGAATAACTATTGCCAAAGACGAGAGTTGATACACTGGGTCAGATTTGTGATCTGTAGTATCCCTTCTTCCAAACTCTGCATCCCATCCTAGTTCAGCTAGTGAATGAGACAAAGGTTTATGGAAGTCTGTCCTGTTTATTTGTAACTTAATTACTCAGTAATTATTATTAAAAGGGTGTCTGCGTTTATTGAGTTCCTGTATGTGGTGGGAGTAGAGATTATAGCTCTGCTTCAAAAATCGAGGCATGCTTTCTTTGGTTCCTTCACACCCTTTGTTATTTGTGTTGACCTTCAGAGTTAGGAGCAGGAAGTCAGTGCTGCCATGTACAACGTTCACTTATGTTTTGTCATCAGCTAGTTTGAGACTACTAGTAGCAGAGGGGATGTGAACAGAAGTTGCAGATCTTTGCAGCTGATGTGCAGCTGTGTTGTGGGAAGGTAAGACCGTGAGCATTCTTTAGCAGTAGGAGGTGACTAGACTGTCAGGGCATGGTGGCAGTGTATGGAAGGGACTCTCCGCAACAAATCAGAGAGGCTTGTAAATTGTGAGAACTCATGGATGACATCATGCAAACATGCTAATGTACAGTCATTTAGTGCAACCTCAGTGTTGGATAAGTCTTAAAATACTAACAGGTCACTAACATATGTGATTCTGGGTGTCCAGTGTACATTGTCTGCTATATTAAATAAGAGTCTAGGCTAGTCTTCAAGCCTTTGTCAGACTGCTCTGTATTTTCTTTTATCGTAAGCAGTTGGTGGTTGATGAAACTTTATATTGATGATTTAGTCACTATCAGGCAGTTAACAGGGCATGTCTCAGGGGTTGAAAGGTAAGCAACCTCTCTGATCTTATAAGCTGCATAGCAGTCTTTGTGTAGCTTAAGAGCCATATTGCATGCATTAGAGAGCTGGGGGACGGAGTAGACTTTCAGAGTTATTTGGAGGTGGCTGTTCCTTAAGGGAAGGACACAGTTTGACTTGTGAGAAAGTCCAAGGGTGACACGGCAGTGTCAGCCTTAGTATCCCCTTCTGTCTGCGTTCTCTCTTCTAGCTGTGGATTCAGGTCACTGACTGCCTCTCAGGCAAGCACAGTCCTGATGCTAGGTATTCGGTGCAGCTACAGCATGGGAACCATGAGTTAAGCAGCTTGAGAGCTGCAGGCCTGTCACCTCTGACCTAGATATTAGTGATGACTGTTCTGCAAATACCTGAGCAAAAACCTGTCTAAACAATTAAATGTTTTGATAAGTTAATTATTTTGTGTGTAACCAATTGTGGTTGCTTTCTTTCAAGTTTGAAAGTGTTCTGAGTTGAAAATTACTGCTGCTAGGATTCTTTTAAACATTAACACAAACTGGATTGACTTTCAGGATACTAATACTTATGTAATCATGTTTGAAAACGGGTTTAATATTTCTGTCAGGGAATTTTGGAGCTAACTCATGTTATATGAATATATAAATATATGTATTCATGTATATGTGTATAAAATGCTGTACATAAAATGTAATTATGTTTTCAGTACTGCCAGTAGTAATGACTTGCAAAACTTCATTTTGTATTTTGGAATTAGATCATACTTCTAAGTACTTTTTCTTTCTTTCTTTCTTTGTTTTTTTTCTTTTCCCTCAGGTAAAAGTTTTGTTTGTACGCAATCTTGCCAATACTGTAACAGAGGAGATACTAGAAAAGGCATTCAGTCAATTTGGAAAGCTAGAGCGAGTGAAGAAGCTGAAAGACTATGCTTTCATTCATTTTGATGAACGGGATGGTGCTGTAAAGGTGAGTGAAGAGGACTAACTATGTGTGAGTGTGTAAGTAGTGACTAAACGTAACATTTAGAAGCTTTTAACTTTTAACTTGAGAAAAAGCTTTGTCTGGAGAAATGGTAACACATTGACACTGATAACTTTGTCCTCTCTGGGTGTCTCCTAGAAAGATGCACTTGCTAGCTTGAAAAGTGGATCTTAGATGCACCTTTCCTAAGCAATTCTGCTGATGAGTATCTAAGATAATTGTATGTGTTATCATCTGAAGTGCCAGAAGTTGAATGACTCTTCTCACCAAATTATTGGTAGAATCTAAAGCAGTTTCTCTAGGGCAGGTGATAAAAACGTAGGTAATCTTTTTATTTTCCAGGAGCAGAATGACTTGCTTTTTATGGTATGGAATAAGCACCTTTTCTTTTTGATGAGAGGTGCTGGACAACTTGAGTAATTGTCATTCCTGGGTTTTGCTAGCCTGGTCTTCGTGTTTTTTCTCCTGTCATCTGTTGTTAGGAAGGGAAAGTGTAATTCCTCTCCTGCTTATAGTGTATCTATTTTTTATGTTCTGTGGGAGGATGCAGGATACAAGGGGATTCAGTTTTTCTTACTCATCCAGATGCCTTAGAGCAGATGCTTAGGACGATGATGAAAAGAGTCTTTTCACAGGATATGTATCCCATCAAGGCTTAGCTATGTAGAGTCCCTAAAAGCGGTAGAATCTTTAGGATTCCTCTGCTTGAATTTAACTTGTAGCAATTACTGTGACCCATGGGAATTGTACATGTGTGTGTGGTGGTGGGTGTTTTGTTGGGTGTTTTTCTTGTTGGTGGTTTGTTTTGGGGTTTTTTTTGTGGTCAGAAAGAGACTGTTAAATTCTAATTTTTGTCTTCTGGTTTAAAAAGAAAGTTACATTTATTACAAGTAAAATAAAGGAATAAAAACATACACTGATCTCTAGCTTTAGTAGTGTTTGCATGTGTGCCAACATTAGAAGTTTATTCCCTTATTGCAAAATCTGTACTTTCAGAAGACAGTTCCGTCACTTCATTAATTGAAACAGCTTGCAAAGATTGAAGCCTGTTTACAGTTTTGAGCGGAAGATTTCTAAACTGATACATGCAGTCCTGGGTTTGAGAGCCAAGTTAAGAGGAAATGCATAACTCTGGAACCCATGATACTATGCTGTCTGATTATTTAAAAAAAAAAAATTTAGCTTTATATTGTTATTTTAGCTCTGGATAACAAATTTTAAAATGCATGCTCTAAAAGATAGAATAAAATTAATAACTTCAGATATGCTTAGAAGTATATTTAAAGTCTGGTTAATTCCTTCAGGCAATGGAAGAAATGAATGGCAAAGATTTAGAGGGAGAAAACATTGAAATTGTTTTTGCTAAGCCACCAGATCAAAAAAGGAAAGAACGGAAAGCTCAGAGACAAGCGGCTAAAAATCAGATGTAAGTGTAAATGCATGCACATATGTTGTATTACTTCTGAAAGACATGTACACTCCTACAGAATTAGAACTTCTGGGTATTTTAATAGGTATACTGTAGTGCATACAGGTTTTTTGGCTTCTCTGAAAATGTTGGATTCAATTAAGTTGTTTGCATTTTACTTAAGATCTAGTAGTGGTGTTTGTGAGAATTCAGGTACTGTTTTGCTCTGCTCATTGAGTGTGAGAGCACCAGAGGAAATGTTTGAAGGTCATGAAACATACACACTTCTCACTTTTTATTCTAGACTTTCATAAGTACTTCTGCACTGATGTGTCACGTGGGTGAACTTAGCAACATGTGCTCCTTCCAGCGGGCTTAGCAGTACTGATACAGCCTCCCTCGCTCCCCCCTGTCCCATTTAGTAAAGTACCCACTGAAAGGAGGATCCTGACATTCTTTTTTGCCACTTCCAGAGGATAGATCTGCTCTTGAAGCTTATAAATTCATACTAGTAGATATCTTGCACTAATAAATGCTGAACATGGGGGGGAGGGGGGGGAGGAAAGCATTTCTTGCTAGTGTGTTCTGCTTAATGTTCTTGTGTGTTTTTCTTCTTGGACATCTTGTAGCTTTCCTAACCATCTTCCCTCCCCCACCTTATTTCCAAAAATAACTTCTGCTAGTGCTGCTGTGCAGCATCCAAGAAGCCAGAATAGTGAGGTTACCAGATTAATACAGATCTCCAGATGGTGACCTACTGTACACATGGGATTGGTTAAGTTTGCCCTGCTTATAGTTCTTGTAACTTTCTTGGCCCTTTTGTTCTTCTTCCTTGGGCATCTGGTGTTACTGTAAGAAGTTGATTTCTTCTTTCTTCTTTTGCTTCTCTTCTATGCCAGGCAGGTCTTTCCTGTTCTGCTTAAATCCTTTGGTGATACAACTTTATTTCTTTCTGTATATTCTGTATCTTGGCAACACCATCATAAATACCTATTTATTTTAAAATATAAAATGCTATTGAAAGTTGCACAATTTGCCTCTCAACACAGGCAGTTGTCTGCATGGTTGTGTTGTCTCTGGTTGGAGATACGCTTTCTGTCATTGAATTTGAGTAATACCAAAAAAATATTCTCATACTGCAGTATA
>VZTQ01009745.1:0-102500 GCA_013400755.1 Pelecanoides urinatrix | reverse complement strand
AAATTTTATTTCTGCTCATGAAGGTTAATCATGATTGTCTATATAGTAATCACTTATGAATTGTGTTCAGATACAGCAGTTTCAGGTGTAATCATCAGAGCTGGTTAGTCAGGCATTCCAGATAGTGGTTCTTTTCAGAACCTTTTTTAAAGGGTTGGTTAACTACCTCAGTAGCAGAGGATTGAACTATACCCTGTCTGTACTGTACATAGAAAATCTTTGTAGATAAAAGCAAGGCTTGTTTAATATGATATGAGGGTAAGATTATAATATACCAAATGTAACATTCTTAGTTGCCTTTAGTTCCAGAGGCTTTGTAAGACTTCCTCATGACCATCATAACAGGCCTTGCTTTTGTCGTATTTTGTGGCTGAAAAAGCAGCCTTGCTTCTTCAGATATTGTAGTTATTTGGATGTATAATAGTTTAGCAAGATGTTACTTTTGTAAGACATCAGATGTTCAAAAAAAGTGCATCAGCAACTTGTACTAAATACTGCAGTGTCCCTTTATAAAAGGTCAGACTAAAACTGACAACTGTACAGTGAAGCCTGACATTTGGATATTTTGAAGTTTTTCATAAATCATAGAATAGTATATGGCTGTAGTTTAGCTTTTTAGGTAAAAGGTATGTTTTCATTAGTGCATTTCTTACTGCTGATCACTGTAAAAACGTGTGGATCAGCTTTCCATTTCTCTTACGCAGATCATGATAACCTGTAGAGTAGAGTACAATCATTTGTGCTATGTTTTTAATTTTCTAAAGCACCTTGATGACAGTGAGTGTTCAGTGGTGAAGCATCCTCTGTTGAACCACCCTTAAAAAAGATAAAACAAAAACAAAAGAACCTTGCCAAGTCCAACTTCATATAGGTAAAAGATAGATAAAACTATGACTTACTTTGGACTTGGCATAAAGAGCTTCCCTTAACCCCCTGCCCAAAGGGATACTGCAGTTATACTACATACCCATAGGCACCACAATGAAAATTGAAGCTTATACCTAATTAAGGTTTTATACACACCAGTTCCCCCAGTAAATGCAAATTTTAACAAAATTAGACATGTCATATGTTGAAAATGCTCATGGCAAACAATCATTTTGCATTCCTGCAAATAAAATTGTTTTATACTGTAAGCTGGAGGCGAGTGTAACTTATTTTTGTAATAAAGTTTTTATTTTTTTTATGTGTCATTAATATAAATGTGTGTTAGTACAGAGATCTTCTGGTTAAAAACTTAGAATCGCACACATTTCAGTATGTTTACTTGTATTTACATAATTTTTAGAATAGTGGTTGCCAATAGCCTGTATGTTTCACATTAATTGATTTTTTTTTTTGTTATCTTAATAAACCATTTTAGTATGTTGTATGTCAATTACTGGGATAGCTGGGACATGAAGTGTAATTTAAAATTGTCAAGTATTCATTGGAATATGTAAATGTGCCTTGCCAGTTTTGAACTTTTAAGACAAAGTAAGTGAATGATGGTGAAATGAGTAGTCAATGCATAAGAGACATTTGCTACCACAGTTTCATATACTGCCCTTGCTAAAGAAAAGTAACTTTTTCCGCAGATTTGAGCATAAAAGTATACAGTTGCGTTAGCTTCTGGATTTTCAAATCTAGTGATAGAATATTAGGCTTATGGAAAGTGGGTTTGCTAATTGTAGCCTTAAGTATAATTTTGAATTTCAATGTAATCCTTGGTGCTGGCATTCCCAGTGCCAAGGAGTTTAAATGCTCCCTTCAAAGAGGTTGCCATGCCTACTGGCACTTTTACTGTCATATGGTTTTATAAGGAACACTGTCAAGATGTGGAAACCAATTTTGAACTTGCTATAAAATGAAAACACTGTAGGAGAGGGGAAGTTCTCAGACTCCTTAATCTTGAAATCTCTCCATTGCTGAAAAATTTAAAACACTTGTGGGATCACAAGTGCTAGTTCTTAGTCTGGAAATATGTCAGGGGGGAATAATACGTTTATGGAATTATAACAGTTGATGGAAGTGCATAAAAACATTGCTATTAAGGCACTACACGTGTTGAAATTGTGGATCGTACCCTTAATTTCAACTCTGATAAAAGCATGGGGGGCTATTATTAAAAATGTTTAAAAAAAAAAAAAAAGAGGTAAAATAGACAGGAAAGTGTTTTTAATGGAATGCAAGCAATGGTGAGTGAGCAAAATATCAAGATCTTGACAGTGTTCCCTCTAATTATGAACTCAAGCCATTATAACTTTTAAAATTAAATATGATTTGCACTGTTCTGATATTGGTGCAGTTTTTTAGCAAAATGATCAGAAAACTAAATTGCATGTGGTGATTAATATTGTGCGGGAAAAAAACTAAAATCAAAAAGATGTTATTTTCAAAGCTTTAAATTTGTGTAAAGAAAAAACGTTCATTATTAAGTGGAAATACTGGTGAGAATGGGCAAGTGCATATATACAACATCAGTTTGGTTGCACTTGGGTGTTGGTAAACTTGAAATGTTCTACAGCAATAATGCATCTCGTACGGGGTGCTTTGGTGACAAATGGACATAAAACACAGAGTTCTTTTTGGCATGTTGAAGGCAAGTGTGGACTTAATGTGTTATACTGCCTCTGTTTATTCTCATAGGAGGCTTTCTTTACTAAAACACCTGCAAAGGTTTGAGTATAAGCTAGCATAGTTCCACATTGGTTTGTAATGTGTTCCTAAATTTGAAGCCTAGTTGAATTTAATAAGGAATTGGAAGCTGCTGCTGCTTAACACTTCTGGTTTATAAACACTCCAATACACAGCTTTTTAAAGTATACTCTTGTTTTAATATTCATTTTTGCTTAAAGGTTTCATATAGGACATACAACTGTTTTNNNTTATAGGTCATACAATTTTTTTTTTTTGTTTTTTTTTTTTTTTTTTAAAGAGGAGGTTTGATATGATGCATAACTTTAAATTTGTGTTTTTAGTGTTTGGAGGAAGGCTGTTATTACAAATACTAAGACCAGTTTCTGAACTTCTTCATTGTACAACTCTTACCTAAATACTGTCTTAAAATCTATAATAAGGAATACTAATTCTGTTCTTGTTTGGGGTGAGGGGTATGACATAGTCTAAAATAAACTTAGCCTCCTCTGAAGGTAGGATTCCCAACTTAGTATTTCAGGAGAGAAATGTTATATTTGGCTGTAACTTTTTTTTCCTTTGTGCCTTTGATAATTCTTCAGAGGCTTAACTTTTCTGTTCCGCCTCATAGTTATTTCGATGCTTCCACACATCAGTGAGGGGAGACTTTTTTATAAGAAATAAAACTGAAAGGCAACATGGACATAAACACATGTAACATTTTCTGAAAAAAGTGTGTTCAAATTGCTACATTCCACAAAATTAAGACTGTTATTCCCTCACTTGTATTAGTGAAAACTTAGTGGGAAATTGTTTAAAATGGAATGGCAAGTTTTGGAAGTAGGCAATAAGGCAATAAACTTTACAACGTAGTGTTCTGGGAGTTGAAATCAGTGAAGTTGGAGCTTGAGTTTGTGTTCATAGCCTGAAGCTTATGAATCCCAACTTCATGACTGGCTGTGACGGACTTAAAAGTCTGTCTTCACCAAGTGTCTTGCTGAATTAATTCCAGCACTAGCATGTGACATCTCTTGGCTGGGGCTAGCTGGTTGCATTAGTTTGGCAGAGGAAACACCAGATTGTTCTTTGTCATTTGCTCTGTCACATAAAAATTGTATGTGGCAACCAGAGAGGAAGTCAAGCTGAAGATTCCTTGATCCTTAATACAGGTAGTGGGGGGAGAAGGAATAAATTATTAATTGTTACTTTACAGCCATCAATTGCAAACAAAGCTTCCTAGAAGCTCTGATGTTAAAACTTTTTTTTCTGGGAGACTGACTTTCACACAGTCATCTAGTCAACACTTTGCAAGTGTAATTAAACACTTGTCTTATAAAATCCATAGGATGAAAGAGTGACTTTTCTTTGGTGCTCCTTTGCCTTGATTGTGACAACAGATAGTCCTAGTGGCACTTTTCAACCTATCTTGTTTACTTGGAATTTGGAGAGAGGGGTGATTGTCTCATGTAATGATGTCTTTTTCTTGCCAACTGGTTACTAGTTTTTTTCCACAAACATACATATTTTTAAATGCCCAGCTCTTGAGTGGATGTTGCACAGCTGAGCTCATTTGGAAACACTGCGTTACATTGGTTATTTAAAGTTATCTTCATGAAAGCTGCTTTAGATGGCCAGACTTCCAGGTACATGGTAAAAGCTTTTTTTTTTTCTTTTTAAAAAAAAAGCATCTGTGACAGTATAGAAAACACAGTCATAGTATGTAAGTAATAGGTAAAAGTTTGAATCACAAGATACATTTCAGTTCCAAGAGTTGTTTCATTCCTGAATGTTCATGAAACTTAGTATCTACTCCAAAGCCAACACTTGCTTTCTGACAGTCATTTAGGTAAAACTTGCAGTGTCAGAAATCTGGATTCCCTCAAGTCTGAGAATGATATATTTGGCTGATAAATGGTGACAGTTCACTATCTCTGTTTGCACAGTTAGTGTGACAATACAATTTTACTTGTTTTGGTCACTAATGTGTAGAAAAGACATTGAATCTTACCACTTTTTTTTTTTTTGCGCAAAGGAAGTTATGAAATGCATTCTTAGTTCTACTATGCAGCCAGTAGGATAGCCTATGCCATTTGACTGCACAGAAGATAATGGTAAGTAAAAATAGACATTCTAGTACTTAAATGACTGCAGTACCTAAAATTCAACTTTAGCAGATTGTTTAATTGACTCCTTATCTGCAGTTATTAGGGAGGTTGTGGGTTTTACCTCTTCAATTTTAGTGTGTCCACTTCAGTGCTAAGTGAATGTTGAGTGTAAATCTGTTGAGTGTAATCTGCTACTGTTTAATGTTAAATACTTAAAATCTAAAAATCTCTGAAATGCTTCATAGATCATTCAGTGTATATTTTTAAACTGATGGGTTAGCAGTCATTGTAGTTAAGGGATTTTCCATGAACACAGTCAGTCATTGAAAGCCAGGAACTGAATATATCAGGTACTGGGTTCCTGGTTCCAAGTGTAGCATTTCCAGTATTGTTCTGCTATCTAAAGTAACATTTTTCAGATTTTTTTTTTTCCTCTTTAGTGGAATGAAGAATGCACTTAATTCTGTCACTAGTACTGCTTATTTAAAAACTAGATTACTAAATGTAGCTAATTTGGAATTTAAAAACTTCCTCTGTGAGAATTCAACAAAGGCAATTTTATTAGTAAATTGGGGTTTTTCTGAAGCGCTGTATTGGGAAACACCAGTGAGAGCTAGTCTAAAGTAAATCATAATTAATAATTTCATAATGCAGATGTTTCACAATTGGAAGGTGATGTTAATCTTTAGTATTACAGCATTTGAGATGACAGATAAAAATACCTACCCCCTGCATCTGGAAAAGCTGAAGTGGCTATTAAGGGACTGTTCCTGTTTCAGATTGTGGCCAAAGGCTTCCGTCGGATAGTGCAATGAAACCTTTTTCCAGTGCAAACAGTTGTTCTAACAAGCTAATCTGTTTCCAGTGCATAGTTTTCGATAGAATTTTTGAGTTTTGTATATGTGCTTATATTGATATTTTTAGCAGAAGACAATCACTGGTGTGTATGTGAGTAGTATTTTCACCAAGAAGTGACCAATGTGTAACTTTGACTTAAACTAGTCTAGTGAAACTGTCCTTTATTCATATTACTTACACTCCTACGGAAGTATGCTTTTCAATTAGTGGGATGCTTAAAAGCTCCTTTGAAGAAAACCACAGCATGTATGCTGTTAAAATCTGTCAAAATTAGCAAATGAAGAAATACAGTGCAGGTTCATGCTAATGGAAGACTAGACTTGAATATAAAGGAGGAGAGGGGGGAAGTCGAAACTTCTCTCGCTGGAAGTTGTGAAGGTACCACAAGCTTTAGGTGGCTTTAAGCTTTAGCACTGAGTACAATGGAAGCTGGATTCATGTAGTTGAGAATTTCTGCTGCCTTGCTTCACTAGGTTTTCCTAATGCTAACACCACCTCTCAGAAAATTCTTTTTAAAAAAGTCCCATTCTGGGATTATCTCCAGTGAGATCGGTCTTCCAGTTAAAATTAAGAAGGATCTGGAAGGTCTTAAATCCATTGGATTTAACGTAACTTCCGTGTGTGTGTTGTTTGCAACTTGGTTTTGCCTAGAAGTGATCTTACAATGGGAATGATGTAATAAATGGCTCTGCATTGTTTTTTTTAATGGTATAATCTGAAATACACACACGGAGTTTGGTTTGTTGATGTTCTGAGCCATTCAGATGGTCATGTTTCTATCCAAGAACACGATGTTAATATTTGTATGGCATGAAGTAAGTCTCAGACCCAATCGTTGCTTCTTTGAGGTAGTCGGCCTTTTCTTAGGTTGTGTTGAAACCATCATAGATTTCTAATAGGAAGTACAGTTTTGTTTTGTTAATGGCAGTATCTAAACTTTGACAGTTTATCGTCTGCAGTGTAACATTTCTAAAGAGTACTGCTTTCACTGAGTAATGAGCGAGGAGGAGTATATAGATTAATGGTGAAAAAGCATTGCCGACTAAGCTTTTGAAAAGTGAAGCCTCCCAGTTTGTAATGTGCTTTGAGGTGCATTAAGGTGTACTCGCCACACGGGTACAAGTGGCATTGAGGTAAATCAGGTGGTGGTCACATCTCAGTAAGGTTAGGTCAAACTACCTTCAATAATGGCCTGTGCTAAAGCAGATTATTTGGTACTGAAGTATGCTAAAATGCTTCTGTAGTTTTTTTGTGGAGTTAGTAAAGAAAACTAAGATAGTAATTCCAGTACAGCTGCAGGTAGATGATGATCCACTCTAATTTTTGTAGTCTCTGGAAGAACAAGAGACAGTCATGCATAATGTGTTTTAAGTATCTCTTAAATTTCCAAGTCCTTTTGAAGCAGCCTTTTTCTGCTTTAATACACAAAGATGAAAACATGTAAGGTTCAAATTCTGTATGCAGTTTAAAGATACAAGGACACATTAACGTAGCAATTCTGGTTTTAAGACAGATGGCTGGCTGTAGTTAGAGCATAGTAATCAAGGCATGTATTCTAGAATCATGGTAATTTTTTGAATCTGAAGAAAGGCCCTGCTATTAAACAGATATTCAGTCTCTCTTAGAATCCCTGTATCTAGCAAAAATGCATATGTTGGGGGGAAAAAACCCAACACAACACCTCCTTTCCCCCGTTTCCAAAAGGTGTTTAGGAGAGGACGTGAATATGCAGCACTTTCTCAGGGCATGCAGGTTAAATAGGTGATAGGTGTTGAATTCTTAGATATGGGGCAAGTGAAATGAATGTGATAATCTTGGAACTTCTGCCTCTCAATCACATGCTAAAAATGATGTAGAGAGATCTCAGGTTTCACAAATAAACTAAAATTGTGTTTAAAATTCAGTTTAAAAAACAACAGACATGTCTTGACTCGGACATCTTGAAGGGCAAAAAGTGTCCCTGTGAAAAGGAGAACTTGCAGGGTCTTCTGTAAATACCTTTTTTTTTTTTTTTTTTTCTTTTTCCCCTAAAGCAGTGATGACAACCAGGGAAGTTCGTCCTTGAAGGAATACAAAGGATTATATTTATCTTGTATTTAAAAGGTTGACTTAGGAGCGATAGATTCACAAACACTCTCCGCTTGGAAAAGCTCTTAACAAAGCATATTCTTGTTTGCTCCCTGAGAAAACGGAAGGGATGGGAAAAGAAATTGTCTACTTGTGGGCACAAGCCAGCCATTAAATGTGCCTGAACTACACTACTGGCAAGCTTGTAGTCTAGGGTTAAAGGAAAATAGCCAGGGAAACAACCTGGCAAACCACAACGTAGAATAATTTCATTTAGCTGTGTTACAGCTTTGTAGGATCTTTCCTGCTATTCATCAGTCTATCCTTTTCCTGTGAAAGGTAGGCACACTCTAAGCCAGGCACCATCTAGCAGCCACAGTGCGATGTGAAGGGAATGTCAGGTGATGGATCTTGCCCAGGTTCAATCATCAGGTCAAAAGCAGACACAGGGTCCTTGGATTACATGTCAAAAGGTAAGAAGATCCTGTCCAGGCTGTCATAATCATCAGAGCCACTTTATCTTGGTAGAAATTTCAAAAGAAAATTGACTGGAAGTATCCTTGTAAGGGAGGAGGTTTCAAACACAGCAAAATATAAAAATGGTGGGGAAAAAAAACACTACCTGTTACTGTGCCTAATGCTGCTATTTCAAATGTCCTGTTCTGAGAGGTGAGTGATATCCTAGAGCTGCTGTTTGCAAATCTGCAGTTTTGAAATGATGAACTAATAGTCTCAGCCCCAGGGAAGCAGGAGCCAGTCTTGAGTATCTGATATACATGTTCCAAAGATGGACCTTTTTTTCAGTATAGGTGAGGAGTTCTTCCATCTCTTTTTACTGGTGTAACGTGTGGCACTCACTGCCCTTAATAATCCCTTAAAGGGTGAACAAAAGTAGAGTAATTGAGAAAAACTGTTTTTAATAGGGCCTGATGATGCCTGCTAATTGAGTGATGCTTGAGGGAATGCAGTGTTAATAGCAAAGCTTGCATGTAAAGTCTTGATTTGAATGTCTCTTAATGCAGGTGACAAAGTGAGAATAGGTCTTCCACTTGCAAAGCTGGGGTGAATCAATGCCAACTCAGCAGCCCCTTTGCAGATTTCAGATTCAGGACGGGCCCAAAGAGCTCCCAAGTACACCAGCTTCTTGTACAGAGTCGCATTTTTTCTGAAAAAGTGTGCAATATAAGCCCAGTGTTCTGAGAGAGAGAAGTGGATGATTGTTTCTTGGCACTAGGCCAAGAGTCTTTAATTCATTAAAGACCTGGTGGTGCAGGTAGCCCAAATAGGTGTATTCTACACTGGAGGTGGTCTTCATGTGCTCAGAAATGAAGGTACTTGAAATGAACAGTATGTGCTTGGAAACAGACATCTGGGACTTCAAGATAAGAAAGTTAAGAGCGAGTATGAAGGTTGCTGAACTTTTGCCTGAAGATGTTCAGTTTCTTCCAGTCTAGGCTAAAGCTTACATGTTTTAATACAAGAAAATAGACTTTCTTAATGAACAAAATGAATTTTATTCTAAGCCTGTCATGCAAAAGCCTGTACCAGATGATAAGGTAGGAGAAAGCTGGAGAAGGAATGTGGTAATGTAGAATAGACTTGCTACATTTTAGTTTGCCAGGACGGTCTCTCCTTCCTGAGTTAAAAGAGGATCAAGTATAGATGAGGCTTCATATCTTGTTCATGAGCACTCAGGATATACAGAAGCATTTGTTTACATAGACAGCTTTCAGTGGGGAAAAGTTGTCATTTTCTCTGCAGGTGAGCTTGATGAGCAGCATCTCTGAAGACTCAGTGGGAGATGGGAACATTCCTGACTGTAGAAGTAATGCGAAGTGAGCATCCAATGGAGATCGGTGCATGTTCTAAGTTCTTGGTGAAACCCAGGTGAGCAGCTTTGAAGACACCTTGGACTAAACACGCTAACGCCATGTCTCCTCACTGCCAAAACTGCTCCTCCAGATAATCCGTAATTTCAGTTTTGTTCTTTTCTTTTGCTGGCTTTTAACTATTGCCCTTGGGCTTCAGGGAAGAAGAGAGAGTCATTACTGTATAGGTGACTTGGCTTCTCCTCCAGACCTAATAAATAACTGAAAGGGAAAATAGAGAGGGGAGCACAGCTAGGCACTGTCCCCCACCTCCCACTGTGGTCCAGGAGAACACCAGGTACATGGGCTTTTCAGAATTGAGATTGGTATTCCAAGTTGCCTGACCATAATGTATCCCAGAAACACACTGGATGTAGACAGTACACCACAGTACACTGATAGGTTAGTACTTGATCTACAGTTTACCATATCCAAGCTGAATGGTGATCAGTAGAGAACTCAATACTTGTCCTAGATACAGAGTGGTTATGAGATTCGTACATGGGCCGCTAGGAATGCGGACGATATTAGAGAATCCTTTCTCTGTTTTTGTATCTTCTGAAGTGAAATCTACTTTCTTAAGGAAAAAAAAAATTTCTTCCCTCTTGCATCTGAACTGCAGACACCAACTTGAGGTCTATCTGAGGCCTCCCAGTTCTGTGTGTGGTGGTATGAGCCATCTTACGTGCATCTGTTGAAATCCCAAAGACCTCAATCTTCACTTTTTACTGGGGGATGGGTAGGGAATACTACAAACTGGATCTACAGAGAATATCCCAAACTCAAGATTAGACTGGAGGATTCACAGCTTCTTAAGGGGAAGAAAATTTTATTTCTTACAGTTTGATATGAAAGATGGTAAGCTGATTTTCATATTAAAATGCCCCTTTATTAATATATACTTAATGTATGTATCTGTGAAAAAGGAAAAACTTCATGCCTAGCATTTTAAACGGTTTCTTTTGCACTTCTGTAGAATGACAAAGATAAGCCAGGTAGCTTATATGGTAGCAAGTCATTCAGTCACAAATCAGAAATTGATTTAGGAAGTTTTAGTATAATACTGAGTGTTCATAATAGTCCCCCATACAATATCAGACCTTACTAGCTCCAATGCCTTTCCTGGCTAGAATACTAGCTACTTAAACAGAAAATAAAAAGCAAAGCAAAACTTTAAGTAATGGAGTTTTGCAGAAATTAGCTAAGTCTTCCAAATAGTCCTTGTTTCTTGATTTTCACAATTTGTCCCTTTTCCAAACAGCTCAAAGTTCTCTTACCTGCCTAAGCATGCACTCTCCCTCCCCAAAGGATACTTTAGGGAAAACCACCGTGCAAGTGGCAAGTGTGCACCATAACCAGGAACTGCATTTGCAGAACATCTGGAGGAATCGCAAGTAACCGTTCTTCGCTGCTCTGGAAGAGAGATTGAGGCTTTCTGTCCTGCCAAGGTATGTCTGCTGATAGGGCCGCAGAGGATTGTCTGCTTCTACAGCACCACCATTGACGCCAGTGCTAGAAGTGAAGTGGTATACAGTAATACATCACTTTTCTATTAAATATGCCAGCATTTTTGGGGGGAAAAAAAGGTTTGGCATACCTTCAGGAACTTGGGCAGCTGTCTGATAAAGATAGCGTTGATCAGCTATGAGCTGTAAGGAAGCCTGGCCTTGCAGAGCTTGGTACTGAGTCCCACTTCTTAAATTCTCTCATTAAAACTATCATATTCCTCTTGCAGTGGAGCTTCACCATGAACCTATATGCTCAAGTTATATCACAAAATAAGTAATGTAGGCAAGCTGCCCATGTGCTTCAAAAAGTTGTTTTCAAAAAGCCTCAAAACTCATCTTTACATATGAGAAGGAATGGCCTTCTGTTCAGGCTCTCTCATCGTATCATCTTGTGCATTCTGCCTGTTAGCTTAAATCAGAATTTTTTTGCTTTTGTCATATATTCCATATTCTTGCTAGGGAAACAACATGTATGTCGTAATGCTTTTTATTTTCTCTTTGACCATTCTGAAAATGCTTCAGTTTTTGCTGTACATCATTTAAACAGAGGAAAATGTCAGATTGATTCCATACATCCTCAGCCAACAAATGGTAAAAAAAACAATATCCTGGTTATACAACTGGTTCTGTAACAATTCCTGTAAAGTGTTTCATGAAGGACTTAGCTGAAGCACAAATAACTTTTTGAGGGTGATAGCTGATGTTTAACTCTTACCTTACACTGCTTTTACATACTTTTACATGTTTTTTTGATATGTTGTCTGAGAAACTGGTTGCTCGAACTAAAAAATACCTCTCACTTGACGAAAACACTCAAGGCATTTACTGCTGTATCCACAGCAGCTAACGCAATGGGATTCAGGATACCAGCTCGCCAGTCACCAGAAAACCCCCCACAGATCTCATCACTATGTCTGGGTTTACGTGGTCTTTATCAGCATGTATGATGGACATTTTGGTATTGGTAGAAAGCTTTCTCTGATAGAAGCTGGCTTACAACAGCAGCCTCTAGTTACAGTTAGTCTTTTTCCTACTTTTGACAAGTTGTGCATGTTGACGAGTCTGTTGATTAGAACTTCCTATGTGAAGACTTTAGGTTGGGTTTTTTTTCACTATTTTTCTTCTAAGGTGGAAAAAATGAATCCATCAAAAACTAGAGTTGTGTCCAAATGAGGAAAAAAGGATCATAAACCTTCATCAGCTAAAATGCTAAAATATACTGAGGTGGGGCAAAAAATAGTTAAGGAACAATTTACAAAGGCACTAGTTCTACTAATAAAAATGATTTTGAATGCTATTTTGTTGAACAGTTTTGTTCCGCCTGTTGCAGCCTGTCCCTACTCCAGGACTACAAAACAGAGGAGGTAATAAAATTGGAAAAGGATAGGGAGAACAACAAAGATGATAAAAGGTACAAAAGTGCTCTCGTGTGAAGAACAACTCACTGGAGCAGGAATCTTCATTTTGGAAATTACAGTTTGCTCAGGTGGCCAAAGTATTTTGATAAAATGATAAGCAGCAATTGTGCTGAGTAGGGAACGATTTTTCACCATCTCTTAAAAAATACTAAATGAAACACATGACTGTCTGGAGAGCTGTATCTTCACTCACACAAGCATAAATAAGTGGTGGAACTCCTTGCTGCATGATTTTTGTGGATGTTAAAGTTCATGGCTGTTCAAAAAGCCACTTGAAACTTATGAAAAAATTCTCAGGATATCCCCAAGACTACGAATGAGAGTAAAAGAATGTTCTGGGAAAGTATTATTATATTCTTGCTATGCTTTTATAACTTTTTCCTAGGTATGTATCCCCTCATGGCCATCATCAAAAACAGGATGCTTACCTAGCTGTGCCTTTGCTGATCCAATACAGCTGTTCTATGAATCCATCAAGTATCTGTGATGAAAAACTTAAAATGGTTTTAAATTCTCCAGGTCTCATTATAGTTATGAAGCATAGGTGCTGCAACACTTTGCAGTGACTTAACAGAAATACATGTTATCTTACAAAGACTTTCCTGACACTTTTTAGTTCAGCTGAAACAAGGGAACGTGGCTCAAGTTCCTCCTCAAACTCCGTACTTGAAAATTTCCCTGATTGACCTCAGAGTTGGTCAGTGGAAATTCCCTTCAGGACCTGACATAGCTATTTTCACAAAGTGTGTATCCAGGGCAGGGTTTTATTTATCCCCATAGTAAGTAAACAGCTTAATTTTTATTTAGATTGAGCTCTTAAGTATGTGCTATGACATTGTTTTAACTATTTGCATTGGTGCAGCTCCTTATTTCTTTCACAGACTTTTTCTTACAAATTCTTAACATCCGGCTACCTTCCCACCCCCTTCCTCTCTGATCAGCCTAAGTTTTTGGAAGGAATTATGTTTTCCAGATCTTCCCCCTGCACATACCAACCAATTCAGCTACCTTACTTAATACTAGATTAAGGTGCATATCCAGAGAGCTTATCTTTTGCTCAGGTGAACTAATACAAAATTTCCATAGACTATACCTTTGCCAAGTGTTGCCACAAACCTAATATTCATTTCTTTAAGCATTTTTCCAATGTCTCCTGTATAGGCCTCTTTTTATGCATATTCTTTAATGGTGTTTTTTTGCTGTTGGTTTTTGGTTTTGGTTTTTGTGTGGGTTTGTGGTTCTCTTTTTTTTTTTTTTTTAATTTTGCAGGCCTTTCTTACTGTCTGTAGTCATCTACACCCACCTTGAAACTTTTTGCTCTGTATCCTTCTCTTTTAATGTCCCATAAACTGTAGTTTACAACAGGACAAACCACATTATTTTCATCTCTAATATCTGAATACTCTCCAGTATCTAGTATGTGAAAGAATGTATTCAGAAAAATCCTTTTCATGTAAACCATTTGAAGAAAAGCTCTGTATATATACTAGTGTTGCTCTGACCCTTTTTACTTTCTCCTTGAGAGTTACAAGTTCCTCAGGAAAAAACTGCCTCTAGCACATAGCCGGTTTGTTTTTTTTTCCCTTCTTCCCAATGGTACATTTTCCCAGTTGGACCTTCTTTGTTCCTGTGAAATTCTAACACGTTCAGCGCTCCTCAGCACCTCTTTCGTCCAGCATCATTCCTGTTGGGTATATTAAACTGACTCTCTGGAAACTGTCTCACTTGAAGTGGGTTCTTTTACTTGAATTTCCTTACCAGAACAGTCTCCCTTCCTTTTTTTCCCTGCAAGTCTTTATTCTGCCTGGTGCCAGTCAGTGACTTCATGGCCTGGTAGGTATTTTCAGGTCTTCTACTTTTTTTGTATTTTACAGTCTCTTCTTTTTTTTTTTTTGTTTTGCAAAAAGTAATGATGAATTCTGAGTGGCTGTTACAATTGAAACCCATTAACCCTTCAGCTTTAATTGTCTGCTGAATCTGTTTCTAAACAAACAAAAACGTTTTTCAATCTGTGTAATACCAATTGGCAGTTCATTCCCCCACAATTGTGGAGACCAGTGATCTTTTAGAATCTTGGAATCATAGAATCATTTAGGTTGGAAAAGACCTTTAAGATCACAGAGTCCAACTGTTAACCTAGCACTGCCAAGTCCACCACTAAACCATGTCCCTAAGCGCCTCATCTACCTGTCTTTTAAATACCTCCAGGGGTGGTGACTCAACCACTTCCCTAGGCAGCCTGTTCCAGTGCTTGATAACCTTTTCAGTGAATAAATTTTTCCTAATATCCAATCTAATCCATCTTTTGAGAACTATGTCACACATCTTTTTTTAAACAATTTCTCTGTTCCACCTGCCATTTTGTTCCTTACTCCTCTGGAGCAGCTGAGCTCCCCCATTCTTCTAGAAGACAACTTGTGTGAGATTTTATCTGGGAATCCAAAGCCCCTGTCGCTGTATCCAGTAGGTTATCTTTTCATCATTTGCCGCAGGTTATCATTTCCTCATCCAGTTTGCTTTAATCTTAAAACACTGAGGGTCAGCATATGGTCCACAGTGTGGTGGTCTGGGAAGCAAATTTAAGAGCCTACACCAACCACTGGCAGCACATGTTCCCATACAGCTGGCAAACACAGGTCTGTGTTGATGGTGCAGTGAGCTGACTCCCAAATGCCATAAATCTGACCATGAGCAGTTTATTAACTCATTAACAGACAAATGATTGTGACTGTGTTTATAACAGTAAAGCTAATTTTACCCAAGTGCTAATAATTACACTACCCAAACCAAATGTGTATCAAATGGTCACCCTCTACTCTCCCCTAAAGTTTGAGCATTCCTTCAATACAGAAAGGCCAAGAAGCACTACTAAATGTCAATTTTCAATTTATGATTTTTGCATACAACTGAATTATCTGAACTTACAGACTGAAACCAGTAACTTGATGGATGCTCTTTAAGTTTTGAACCTAAAAGTCAAGTCTAAAGTACCTACTAATGCTTAATTTTCTTGGGATCTGAGTCACCAATTTCAGCTTCACTTTTTTATTTAAGCTTAGCTATTTGCTAAATATTTAAAATGAACTTTAGAGAAAGTTTTCTGCTAAATGGCTGAAGTTAAAGGTTAATGTGAAGCCTTCAATTTCAAGAAAGGGTGCACAAAAATGATCACGGACTTGTGTGGAATAATTTATAAAGGAAAATTAATTCCTCATTGGGTAAATATGAAGGATTATATTATGTAAGGTAGCCTGGACAACTGCATCCTTGAGAGAGAGAAATATGTAATGCTTTGAAAATGAGTTATACTGACTTTTTTTTTTTTTGATACTGGAGAGCAAAAGACTTGCAGAGTAAATTAAATGTAATCAGCTGGTGAGCAGCTGTGTATTATGGTTCCCTGCCTGGTTTATTAAAACAAGCAAGTTTTTTAAGCTAAAAAAAGGCACTTTGGTAAATAGAATCTCAGTCTTATAACTGATATTGTTCAGCCAACAAATGCAGTTTTATATTTTAAGTTATGTTGAAAAATCTACACTAATGTCTTTGAATGCTAGAGTATGCAATTTTCTGTTGCTATTTAAAAAAAAAAAAGAGAGAACTGACTCCATAAGACTTGATCAGTGAAAGATCCTTATACATTTTAAAATAAAATATAGCTTTCCAGAATAACCCAGTCCTGGCCACGTTGCTTCAGAGCCCATCTCCAGATGCATGTTTTCCCCTTCAGTTCTCTAGTTAACCAGAGAATCTTCTAAGAACTTATATGAAGAGAGAAAGACTTACTATTGCTGGGGAATGGATAAAGTTCTTATTTCTCACATAAAATCAACAGAATTTTGAACAACTTGGTGTTGTCAGTAGTTCACTTTTGTTCTTCCATACTTTATTTTATTGGAAAACAAACCTCAGCTATGTTTTTCAGTGTAGCAGAACAATCTGAGTAGAAATAGGGGCAAGGGTTACAGAGGGTGATGTGCAATGCTAACACTGCTGTCTCTGGCAGAGCAAGCAGAATGGGATAAAGCAGATGGTTGTAGTGTCTGCCCAGCAGACCTAAAGTCTGTAACTTGAAGGAAATCGCACAAATTGCACAGCTTCTTGGATGATAAGGTACAATTAGTGCCATATGTGAATGTGGCAATTTTACACTAAATAAACATAACCCTGAACAATGAAGCTACAAATTAAAGAAACTTTACACAGAGTAGAGAACAGAAATGGAAGCAGAAGTTTGACTTCTGTTGCTGCGGTGCAAGTCACTTCCTATGTTACAGATACACGATGCTTTATGAAGTATTTTAAGAATTACAGATTTTTAAAAGTTACTCCTCATTAAAAACATTGCAAAATAAATGACTAAAAATCACAAGCAGTAAAGCTGAGGATAAAGTAAGCAGGTAGTAAGAAAATGCATCTGAGGAAAATTAATTTCCTCTTAATAGGCTGTAAGATTTGCTGTGTACATGCACCTTACTTGTCGGGGGTTTTTTCCTAATAGAAAACATGGACTGACATCAAATAATACTGTGCAGACACTTAAAGAAATTCAGTCTGACCCTGGGCTTTTGCCAAGCTCTCTGAGAAAGGTCAACATACCGAAGTCAAACTGCAGCATTTCATCTGCTCTAGAGGTCAAGGGAAGTGTTGCATAAAATGACAAACATCTGAGAGAATAGTCTGAAAACTATTTTCAGCTTTTGATTTCTAGATATTGACTCACCTTCCAAATCATGACTTTCCTTAACAGCGTAGTTGCAGGGTTTTCACTTTTGTAAATATGACTCTTCTGAACAGGAGTATGTCATCCTTTGCCCAAATATGTCTGTGTGGGGCTAGTGCAAATGAATATAAACAGCAACAGCAACTTCTCAAAACTCAAAAATAAACGTAGGCACTTCTCCTTGAGCAGGTCTTTTTCATGTTTGTAACTCGGAAGCCCCCCCTATCAGTAAGATTTCCCAGAAGTTCAAGCACTTTTATTTTGTCGATTGACCTAATCTTCCCATAACCGATAGGGACATACTAACATAACTTTGAACTTCCTAAGACTGAATAACTAGAGTTGCTGAAAGCATTAAAGGAATTTGGAAGCCTGTGACTTATGCTGTACCTGCAGGCAGTCATTTCTGTGAAGTTGGTTTTAAGTTGTTTTCACAAGCAATAAACTACATTTCAGAATTAGTATATTTTCAATGTTAAGGTGGGGTATGTTACATTTCCTACCCTGTTACTTTTCTTTACAAGCAATTACGAAGTTTTGAGAGGCATTTATACGGTGTTAGTGTCCCAGTCACTAAATGATTTAGTTCAGTCATCATCTAAATATAGAGCATTTAATCAGATGTAGCAGTTTCTGGCTGCTCAGCACTGGGAGCCCCTGTTGTCCAGAACCTAAGTATTTATAACTAGGTAAGCTGTCTGTCACCAGCGATCTTCTATTTACAGGGCTTAGTACAGTATGTTACACAGCAGAGTTCGAAATACCACCCTAGCGCCTCACCGGAGGGCTGTTGGGAGGATCTCTCCGGGAGCCGGCTGATGCCCCAGATCCGAACAAGCTCCACCCGGCTTCGGGCCGCGGTCCTCCTCCGCTCCCCCTCTCCCCTCGGAGAAGCGCGAACCGCGGCCGGTCTTGCCGCCGCTTCTCCCCGCCAGCGATCGCCATGCCCCGGGACGCTGCGGTGGGGCCAGCAGCCGCCGGGTCCGCCCCCCAGCCCCGCAGCAAGGCTGAGGCTCCCGCAGGCCTCAGGACGCTCTAGTTTCAGCCCAAGGCCGCTCACCCCCGCCCGGCTCCGGCCCGGCCGCCTCAGCGCTGCCGCGCGCGGGCGGAGGGCGATGCCCGCCTCTCCCGAGCTGCGGCGCCGGAGGTGGGGAAGGAGGGGCGGGAGCGCCCGGCCCGACAGCCGCACCGCGCTCTTGGCCCGCGGGGCCGGGGTGCCTCACCCACCTCCCACCGCCGCCGCCACGTCGGGCTGCCCCCCTCCAACAACATGGCGCCCGCGCCGCCGCAGCCGCCGGCCCGCGTGACGCCGGCGCCGCCGTCACGTGCCCGCCGTCACGTGCCCCCGGGACCGGAAGCGGCGCGACTCGGCCTCCCCCTGCCCCGGCTGCCGTGCCGGCCCCGCGCGGGGCAGCGGCCGCCATGGGCTGGGTGCGGGCGGCCGGACAGCGGCTGCGGCAGCGAGCGCGGGGCGCCGAGGTGCTGCGGGAGACCTGCCGGCAGTACCCCCTCTTCTGCTGCCTCCTCCTGGGGCTGGGCGCCGCCACCCTCCTCCTCAACCGGTAACCCGGCCTGTCCGGGAGGGCTGGGGCGGGGGGGCCGGGCCGGGCCGGGCCGGGCCCGGCCCCGCTCGGCCCGGCTCCGTGTAGCACTGGTACCTTGTCATGCAGTAATATGTCCTTCCTGTTTATTTATAAGGTATCTTCACGTTTTAATGATCATCTGGTCATTTGTGGCTGGTGTTGTCACCTTCTACTGTTCATTGGGACCGGATTCCCTCTTGCCCAATATTCTTTTTACAGTAAAATATAAACCCAAGGTAAATACGTCTGTTAACATTCTTGTGCTTTCTTTAAATTTGGTAAGAATTTATATCGGGTGGCAATTCTTGTGTAATTCGCCCGGCCCTCAGAAATACTACACATCAGTACAGCTCATATGATAGATGTTTTGTAGCAAATATACAACGATTAAGACTTTGGATTCTTCATACATCTCTGCATAGTCCCATCAAATCTACGTATGGCTGTAAAGCCAGTTGTTAGCGTGTTCATGGATGTTATTTTCTGCTTCACTCATTTTTCACTTTTGGCATTTAGTTGGGAAAGTATGTAGTTGTATTCTCTTGATGAGGCTTTTTCTTTTCTAAAGATGCTTTTCCTTTGTTAAGCCAGTGCTAAGTCATTTTTGCTGATTGTAGTCAAACTTTTTAAGCGGTACAGCATTTCAAAGAAAAATAAAGAACATTTCCAAAGGAAATTGCTGTTTTCTAACTTAAAATGGTTTAATATAGAATTTCATAGGACTAAAAATGGTATAGTTAAAATAGTTCAAGGCTATGAGTAAGGCAAGTTTTGTGGAGAAACCAGCTGGTTTGTTATTAGACCAGCTGATGTACAGGGAGATGACTGGAGATGCGAAAGGGTGTATGTCTCCTCAAACTTTGTTTTAGTGGAAGCAATTTTTCTCTTTTGTTCAGCTGTTTCTCATACCCTGCCTTGTTATCTTGTTTTCCTTCTGGGAGAACAACTGTGTCTTTAAGCTGTTTAGTTCTCTGTAATTGTTTACTCTAAAAGGAAATTCACGAATGTATCAGTATATTAAGAGAGTCATCATTTTGAAGAATGTAAACTTGTCCAAATATCTTCTCATAGCAATTAGAATTGCCGGAGCTATTTCCCCACGGTCACAGCTGTGCTGTATGTGGCAAGGTCAAATGCAAGAGGCACAGGTAAATTAAATATGTGGCACCGGTAAGCTTAGTGTTTCTTCCATTTTGCACATAGCAGTAGGAAACTTTCAATTAAATATTGTTACACCAAGTTTTCCGTGCTCTCCTGCAGACCTACTTTGCTTCTGGAAAACTATCAGCCATGGCTGGATCTGAAAGTGCCTTCCAAGGTTGATGCGTCACTCTCAGAGGTAATTGCTGCTTCATTTCTTTAGTACCTTGAAATTCAGTGAGTTTTTATGACATATCTCTTAGATCTATTATTTCTGGTTCAGTAGATAGTTCAGATGTACTTCCCATGTATATTAACTTGTTCCTCTAAAAGTCAAATCTAAAGAATATGTGCCAGGAACAGAGAGGCGAGATGGCCTACTTGTTAACACAGATGTGACTGTTCCTGTGCCTAGGGCATAGAAGAAACATCTATGTAAATTGAAAAGTATATAGGAAATAACAGTTATAATTAAACATGTCCGATTCTCAAAAAGTTAAGGATTTCAGCCTGCTTAGTTTGTTGAAGTGGAGGTTAAGAGATGATTTGCTCCAGCTACAAAATTTCTGTAATGAAGATGATAAAGTGATGGTAGCTATTTAAAATCATCAGACAAAGCTGTAACAAAATCTGTCTGAAAAAGAAATCAGCAGATTTACTCAAAGAAGAATAGCATAAATACCTTTTTTTTTAATAAGACTGTAAATCAAGAATTTTGTTTTGCTTTTTTGTTTTTTTTTTTCCTTTTTAAAAAGAGCTATCTGAAGAGCAATTTTTCTTTGGGTTTGTCTTTTTTTTCCTTGATTGGTAATTGATGAAATATATTGGCAGCTACGTAGATAATCTTGTGTCCTTATATATATACAAGCACATATGTAGCTTAATCTCCATTTATTTAGTATTCCAACTTTGGAGTCCTGTGGTAGGAGGATGGACAGTTGGCATGTCAGAAGTGAGAAGATTCTTGCATGTCAGCTCTCGCAAATAACGGTGTATGAAGTCAAAGCTACGTGCATTTGTGATATAAGCTAACACTTTAGTTCAGCTGTGTGTGATGGTGTCCTGGGCATGGCCCACAGCAAGAGTAGCAAAAGAATGAAAACCTTAAGGGAAGGGAGGGATGGACAGTTGCAGAATGCTTTTAAAAAAACACGGATAACAACTCGTTGACTTCCCTTGGTTTAATATAGTGACTTTCCTGTTCAATTTCAGAAGCAAACATTTATTGTTTTAAAATTACTTAATCTATTAATAACAATATTGCTGAATATAATTTCAATAGGCTTATTTTTTTAAAGCTCTTGTTTTAATAACAGAATGTAAAATAAATGCTTCTATGCATGTAATATTTTTAGAATTTTGGGTAGCAAATAGCTGTGACAGTTTACCAAAGGATGTGGTAAATGCTGAAGAACTGGAAATTTTCCTGTTTAGATTAAATGGGAACTTAATGCTAAAAAAGTGCTTTGTAGTATGTTATTCATAAGAGATACAAGTAGATACCATATTTATCTTCTAAGACTGATCTTTTAAATGTGTTGATACACATTAGCATTTTGTATTTGATTGCTGCTGTTCTGCTTTTACCAAAGTCGTGTGGGCTTTTCTTTGCTGTTTCTTTTTACTTCAGTGGCATGTCCCTGACCCTGCTTTATTTAGCAGTGTAGACATGGCTTTTGTATATCTATATCTAATGCCTATATCTAATGCCTTCTCATTCCTTTCTTTTCTTTGGGTGCTTAACTAGAGGGAAGTGCCAGACCCAAGTTCTATGGCTTCCTGGGACAGTGAGCCAGGATCATCTTTGATGGACCCAAAACAGGCAGTCTTATTTGAGCCACCATTTTCACTTGTGTAGGATCCTATTTGGAATGAGAAGTCTCATTGCATTGTTCCCCATTGCAACTCTTCTATACTGGTTAAAAGGGTAGCAGGAGTTCTGCCCACACCGTATTCCTCTTGATCATCTGCTCTGGGGATGCAGCATGTAATGCATGGCTGGAATTGGATAGCCTGCACAGGGTTAGAAGGAGAGACTGCTCTTATTTTCTTTTGTGGGTTGGTGGTACATTAGAGGGAAGCTGATACAGTGAGAACTGAGTTAAGATTAATGAGATTCCAAAGGAGTGCAGAGTGCAACCTGCTTCTGAAAAGCAGATTCTTCAAATACTTGGAATAATTCTGGGATTTTTTTATTCTGTATTACTTTTTCTAGTTCTTCCTTTGCAGGTTGAAGAATTTTGGCAACGTTCTCATTTCCAAACGTTTGTAATTTGAATCAGTTGTATAGTCTTTAAGCTTGTGTTTTCAAGTGCTTGTAGAATAATTTAGTATACACTTGAATCAGAAGAAATCCAAGTTTTTCTCACAAGTATGGATTTTTCTCACTTGGATTGCGATGACAGTTTGTCTCACTTTGCAAATTCTTAATCTTTTGCAGCCTTGTTTTGGTTATCTAGCTGCTGTACATGGTTTAGAACAATAAGAAAAACCTGTGCTTGGACTTTCCTCCCTCCTTCATTTATGTTTATTATTATAGTTGAACTCTAAACTGCCTCAACCATGCATCTATCAATATTTGATAGTGTCCTGTGCAAAAATAGTGCAGTGACATAAGTATAATTCTGTTTCCAGTTTCTAATCCATTGTGCTTTATGTTAGTTTCCCCGATGTTTTCTTTCTTTTTCAATTAGGTTGCGATATCTCTTCATCGATTTTATGTAGTGTGTAATTTCAGGTGTTACAGATTGTGTAAAGGAGAATTTAGTTCTTTTATTCAGTTAATGAACTCAGCTCTTTCCCTACAATCTCATTTTTGCTGTTTGAGGGATGGTTGCAAGTCAAATGTGTGGAAGGCTGCTCAGCTACTCTTGATCAGCATCATGAAAGAAATGCCTTAGTGGATCAAGGTGCTGTCAGTTGCTCACAAATTTTTCTCTAATTCTTAAGTTCTCAGGTTCTTGACTTGATTATGGCACTGGAATCCTGTATGTTCTTTTCTTTTTTTTTTCTTCTTTTCTAAAAGTAAGAAATGGACAAATGCATGACAAGAAATCAGTTATTGTCTGAATGTGCTCCTTGCCAGTCCTGAAGTCTTGTAGCAACACAGTGGTCTGCATGCTTTTTTACTGGGAATTGCTTATTCTGCTCTCAGGAAGTGGTCTCAGCTATCTAGTTGTACAGTCTTTTAAGGCTTTTCAAATTGTTCTTGTGGTTTACTTATCAAATTCTTGCTCCTTTCTAAGCTAATTCAGCCTGGTAGTTCTGCCCTGCTACTTAATCCTTCATCACTCAGCTTTACAGTTCCTCCTTCTGACAATTGGGGTCTGTTCTACGGCAGTCCACAGAAAGCTCATCTTGGCAGCAATAGACTATCTAGCTTGCAGGGTTACAGTGCATGCTAGAAAATAATTTCTCTTTGTTTTTGCTTCACCTGCTGCTCATATTGCTACCTGCTGCATTTGGTTTTACACTTGTAATCTCTTTCCAATTCAAAACTACTCACACGTAGTAGAACCAGTCATTTAGTAAAATGCTTGAAAATAGGTAGGCTTTAAATGAAATGACTCATCATTTGTATTTAAAACCAGAGAATAATACTTTACAGAAAAGGAAATTGCTTATCATTAGCTGCCATTCTTTGAGATGTCCTGTCTACTCTGGTGGCATGTGTGTGTAGTGTGAGCAATTGAGCTTGAATAATATTGTTGGTATTGCTAGAATGGAAGTGGGTACACGTGTCCTGCTTTCCTGGTGCTTTACAAAAGTGCAGTGAATGATATGACAGGCTTTTTTCTGACTTATAGAATCACACTGGTATAGTCTGGAGGGCTCATAGGGTTCATGGGAAAACTGTATGGACTGTATGCCTTGAACTCCAGTTACTGGCAGTCACCTCCTTGAGTGCTTGTATTTTGCAGTATGCATGATTTTACACTGTAGCTCTCTTAGCTTCAGTACAGTGCCTTGGTGCAGTGGAGCATCATACGTAACTGTGTCTGCCGTGCCACGTGTTTAGTAAATGTGCAAATAGGGACTGTTTTCTGTGTGTCCAGGATCAAGGCATTTTTTATTAAGGCCATATAGAGAACTTGCGTTCTAGTAGAACGTGTCTTGACCTCTGATATCAGGACAAGAGATATGATGACTTGAAGTGTATTTTGAGTTAGTTGTCTGCCTCTCTGTGTACTGCCTCTGGGTCTTTGGCTAGTGGGATTATCTGCATGGCATTGGCTTGTGGAAGCATTACCATAAAGCCCACCCTTACAGTGTGGCTGTGGAAGCAGGAGATAACAAGGGAAACACTAGCAAGTCTGTGAAATGGTTCAAGTGGAAGTCATTTACTACAAACATATGGGATGAATCTCAAGGACACATTATCCAGAGTGGGATGGGTCATCAGGTCTTGCATCTTTCCTTCTTTCCTTGCTGGTTTAATAACCACAGGAAGGTGATTCTCAGAACCATGCATGTTTGGCTTAGTTAGCAGTAAGAATGAGATCTCTCACTGTTGGAAACAATTCTTCTAGCAGCTTTAGAAGCCTTGGGACTGTAGGCAAAGAAAGTGCCACCAACTTATGTTAGCATCTGATGAACTGAAATTGCAGTGACACATGCCTGATGGACACGCTTTCAGTTCCAAAGTAGTAGTCATGGGTGAAGAAAGCTCTTTCAAGAGGAGTGCATTGTACTCCCTTTGAGTACACTGTCTTGTGTTTGAAGGTTACCCAAGTGCACTTTCCACTCCAAGCAGAAGATGGTCTGCTGTTGTTGCTTGTGATGGGGAGGGGCATAGCAAAAGTTGGAGGAAGAAAGAAAAGGGATCCTTTAACAGATAGATGCACAGTATGGATTTTTCTGCAGGTGTTTGCTTTTGAAAGGCACTTTTTTGAAAGAGTTTGCGGTTTGAGCCCTGAAAGAGGTTTATTTTGTTAGAAACTCTGCATGAACAAAAGTAATGTTGCAATACCTACAAGACTGAGATTTCTGTGGAGCAAATTGGTGGTTTATATACTGGCAGTGCTATGGAAGGCATCAGGGAAATAATTTTGAGTAGTCTGATCTATTGCTGACTGGAGCTGGACGTGATCTCCCTCCTGTTGTCTGAAGATTAACTTCCAAAGAAGATTCTCTGGGATTTCTTGATTTCTTCTGGCCTGGAAAATAAAGCATCTGTTGTCATCTCCCCTCACCCTTCCAACCTGCTTTTAATGGAAATATAAGATTTGGGGGTGGAGGAAGGGGAGGTGACATTTAGCTTACCCATCCATCATCAACACATGATCATATTACAATTTCAAGATCTATTACTGCTATAGCACATAGGGGTAGGAGAAAAGACACTGATGACTTTGTATGGTCCACAACATAGACATCTAAAGTTGTCCCAAACCGGAAAACATCCCTTCAGAGAGAAGAATTTCTCCTTCACCCTTAAAAACAAAGGGAGGAAAATCACTGAAATGGAAAAATTGCAAAAGGGAGAGTATCTTATAAAATTTGAGTAGGCGATATTCTTAGTAGTGAAGACAGAAAAAGAGTATTCATCAGCTGCTCAAGTCTGAAGAATTGAGAGGAATTAAAAAGGCTGTGGCACAGCAGCCTTGCATAGCAACACACGTATTCTCTCTTACTGCCCTGATCAGCATTGATGCTGCTGAGCACAAACTGATCTCTAAAACAGTGATTCCAACTGAAGAACAGGCTGCAACAGGAGAAGGTAGTGTGGAGTGTATTTTGGGGTTATAGTGAAGGAGGAAAAATCTCGAGAAAATTTCATCCTTCCTTCTCCTTCTTGTTTCTTTTTCGTGGCACTATCTGGCTTTTCCCCTTCCCTTCAGAAGTTACCTTTTTGCTAATCATGTTGCAAGGACCGTAACAGTTACTTGAAACTTTTGTGTAGCTGTAAGAAGAGGTGCCAGAGCTGCAGTCCAGCTAGCAGTACACCTTGTGTATATGGTGGTGGCAGCCCATTGATTGAACAGGGACTGTCACCTCCCCTGCCTCCCTTCCTGCTGTGACATTGAAAGCCAAGCTGAACCAGGGTGTGCCTGTGACATGGCTGCAACTGGTTCTTCCTGATTAACCCAGGTTTTCTGGGATGGAAAAGGCAACCATGGGCTTTGCCTGTGAGGAACAGATCTGATGGAAAGGGTGGAAAAGATTCTCCTACAGAGATCCATGTAGGTGGGATAGAAGGGGCTAGGAACAGGAGAGAGAAGGCCATGAGGATACATATAGAACAAGGACTTTGGGAAGTGCTCTGCTTGGGGCTTCAGGAGATGGCTGGACTTAAGGCAGGCTTTCTTGAAAGCTGTGGTGCAGGATGTGGAGAAAGCAGAATGGCTTTCCTAGAAATTGCTTTTTAGGATTATTCTTTTGCTTTCTTCGTGAGTGGTGAGCGTACAGGATCAACTGTACCACTTGGAGAGTGAGGGACAGTGGGAAAGGGTGGAGGTTTGTTCTTTAAGGTGTGGAAGTGTGTGGAAGTGTCGGAAGAGTAGCTGTGCCTGTGGGAGACTCCACACTACATCAGAAAAGAAGAGGGACTGATCTGAAAAATTGGGGAAGGGCTGTGTGAAGTAAAATTACATTTTTCACAGCATTCGCCTAACAGACTGGCCACAGCACTGTGTTTCACGTCGATAGCACTAGTGGCAGCCATTTCACATTGATATCTGATGAAATCATCACTTTGTTGCTATTTGCCCAAAGTATTGATTATTATGTGAAATGATTGATCTCACAGTAGGATTGCAATGTACACATTTGTACGTTGAAGTTTTATGATGTATGAATTATGTTTTATGAGTTTTGGAAGGTGTTTGTTTTTTTATCTCTTCTAACAAGGATTTACGGTAAACTGTTTATTTTGTAATGTGATTGTCTTTGTTCTGCACAGGTGCTTGAGTTGGTGCTGGAAAACTTTATTTATCCATGGTACAGGTATGAGCTTTACCTAGAAGTTACTATTTTTGAATATCATAAATATCTGTCAAACTGCTTTAAGAAATAGTCACCTGAAAATAAACATTTCTGTTTCTTTAGTAAAATATAAAGCATATTTTTAAGTGCTACAGTTGCATCATTTTCTTGTCTTTTAGCAGAGTAGAATAGATCTTTTAATAATTTAGGCATGATAGAGATGGTTGTGAAATTTGTATTTCATCCTAAAATCACTTCTGGATTATTCACTTCTATATGTTAATTTTCTGATAACTCTTACTTGGAAGTACATATGGCTTGATTAAAACCTGTGTAACAACTCAAAAACCCCCTGAAATTTATTTCCAGATTAGAAGCATATTGATCTTTTATATTGCTTTTAAAAAAAAAAAAATCACTTTACAGTCTTTTAAAAAAAAAATTCCACTTTTAATTAATATAGAAAAGGTATTTTGAATACATGTTGTGGCCACTTTCTTGCAGAACATCTGATGATTTGCTGAGTTTTAAGACTGTGAGTGGTTATGCTGAGCTGAATAGACTAGTGCTGTGTAAATAACCTTAAAATAGTGTATAAAGAAAAGACTATGGCTAATTCTTTTTTTTTTTTTTGCCTTGTACCCTTATATATTAATTAGTGCTTCAGAGTACTTCGTAAGAAGATACTAACCATATATTTAATTGATCACGCTGGCATCAATGTGTTAAAACAACGTTTTGCCTGAATTCTGAATTTGACTTTTTCATTGGATGGAAAGGTTCAGTTTTGTGCTGAAAGAAATGTATACTTTTTTCCTTTTACTCTACACTGGTTTATTTCTGTCTCTCTGGGATCTAAAATTTTCTGGGTAGACTTCTTTGCCTGATTGGTTTTTAATTGTAACCAGGATCTGCAATCTCACATCTATCTTTGTGTGATGAATACACTGAAGTATAAAACTTCACTGCTTATGCAAACAGCAGAGGGAGCTTTAGCACTGTGTATTGTGAATGATCAAGTTGGAAAACTCAAGGTTTTTAACTTTCAAATACAGAAAACTAGAGCACGTTCCATTGAGCTGTTTGGTAAAGTAACAAATGTAAGGGAACCGTCATCTTTATTTTATAATTTGAAATCAGATAGGATTTTTTGGCTGGTGGAAGGTGTCTTCAGTGTCTTTGTTTTGGACTGGCAAGTAAAGTTGGATTCCATATACTACTTACATCTCTGAATCCAAGATGGCAGAAGTCTGGAATATATTGTATGGTGGGGATAGTATTATGCATAGTTAGAAGTGCAGTGCAAAATATACTTGGTATGGAGTCAGCCAGCCCAGATCCTGCTATATCTTGCCCTCTGGTGAGCTGTATAGATGTTCCTGCACTGTCTTTAGTTTTACATGGCTGCATCTCTGGGTTTTGAACTAGCTCCATAAATTCGTACCATGCTGATAGACTTAAAAAGCTTTCCATGAACCTGAAGTACTGGGAGTTCCGCGAGCTATAATGCAGTGGTATCTGAGTAATTCTGCAGTAAACTTGGTCCTGAAGGGCTTACTGGTTTCAGCTGAACAGTAGTACTGTCAGATCTGGTCTCATTCCCTCTAAACATTCAGGTGTTTCTATGCTTTCCTGTATTTCCAGGAAGTGCAGGGAAGCCTGAGCTGTGTCTGTGTGCAGCCATCTGAGGTCTGTCTTGTAGAGCATGTTAGTTCTGACTTTCCTACTTAGGTGTACCTACACTGTTTGCATAGCTCAGCTCACCCTGGAGAAAGGACTCTTGCATTCATGAAACATTTTTTCTGAGCTAACAAACCTCAGTGACTCTGGATAATTCTTCATAGAGCCAAATCAGAAGCCTTTGCATCCAGACTATCCGTATCTAGCAGCATGGGTAACCACCAGCAGGCAATTCAGACTTGCCAGACTAGGTTGGTAAAACGGTTTGCTGCTTTCCCTTGCAGAAAAGTCTGGGCATAATTCCTTATCCTAGCTGCCCCCCTTTCAAGTGAATGGAATTTGTGCAGAAGCTACCTCTTTTTTTTTTTTTTTTTCTTTTTCTTTATTTTATTTTATTTTTGTGCCCTGCCAGCTGATGCCGCCTTGCAGCACCTTGCATACTCTGGATATTAGAGAGGTAACATAACATATCTGACTCAGAAGCCTAAGCAGTGTAACACTTACCAGAAATGTATGTTGCAAGATAAAATCATAGATTTATTGCTCAGGAAATAAAGTGCTATAAACAGGGAAAAGCTGTGTTTTATGTTTTTCATTAATAAACTGTGTAAGAATTTGTAATATTTTATTAGCAGGTTAAAATTTAGAGACAAACACCCCTAAACTTGGATTAGTTTAAGGGAATGAAGATTAGTACTTAAAATCCAGTGAACTCTACTGAAGTAGGTAGTTACACCTATGTGCAATTTTTGTGTGGTATTTTTCGAAATATTTATGCTGGTTATATTTAAATATTTCTGTTTTAAGAATTTTTTCAATTATATGAGAAGAATAGAGCATAGCTGTAAATAATCCAAGCTTGCAGAGCTACAAAACACTGATCTGAGTCTATTGCTTATGCTGTATGCTGTACAATAAAACTACCTCTCGTGTTTATACCAACCTCATTTTAAATAGGAGAGTTTAAAGTTTAAATTAATCACTATGTTTACTGAAATTTTTTGGTCATTGATGCTACTGCAACTCCACTTCTCTCAGATTAGATTGGAATCTAGTAATTACCACGTTTTTGTAATACATTACTTTGAAAACATTTTTCTTCAATAGTGACTGAAAGCAGTGTTTTCACATATGGGACTGCTTCTATTTTAAATGCAAGTAATGCAAGAAAACTTCAGGATTTTTGTTGAGTTACAAACCATAGCTTTACCGTTTTACCAGCTTGCAACTTATTTTCTTCATCTTTTTGATAGGAGTTGGCCAAATTTCATAAGAATAATTGACACACAGGGGAAAAAAAATCACTTTGGTATTTGTATATGGTTTTCATTTATCAGTAGATGCCGTAAGACTTTGCATGCAATAGCAGTTGGGTGTATCTCTTTTGAGACATTGGACTCAGTAACTGTTTACAATTAACAGACTGAGCTTTTTGCTTTTAGCAAATCTCTCTGTTATACTGGCAGTTGTGTTTTTAAGTTTTTCCTCAAATTCTGGGAAAAAGCAGCCCATTTTTTAAATGTTTCCAAGCGAGTTATTTGGACCTTCCACTGTGTCACTAGGGATTTGAGACTTTACAGGTTCTTGATGTTTTTTTCACCAGTCTTCAGTCTGCTGGTGATTAAAATAATGTCTCTGTAAACCTATGGCGCGTTGTGAAAGTACGTGGCATAAAGTCATGTTCAAGTAGAATTAGCCAAGACACTGGTTATCCAAGTGTCAATAAAATAACAACTTCTTGGTCCAAATTACTTCATGTATCTTGTTGTCTGTCAAATACTAGTAATACAGTCATAGAATTTGTTTGCTAATCCCTTGGCTTCCTTTGACAGTGTGGGGATTTGCTAACCATATTGCTTCCAAAATGTCAGCTGCTGATCTTAAAACAAACCAAACCTTCCCCTACAGTATTCTTATCTGCGTATGATTAGCTGTTGGAGGATGGTTGTATTCCTTATGGCAGGCTGCTTTCTTTGAGGTGCTTTTTCATGCAATTAATTGTATACTTTGGCTGTCAGGTCACCAGCATCTGTACCTAGCAATTCATCTTCAACATGCGTCTGAATGCTAGATAACCCAGGCTAACATTGCTGTAAAAAATCAGATGCTGAGTAATGTAAGATGATGTTATAGGCATAAAATTTTTATTTTTCAAATGTGATGCTGTTGCTTACAGTGATTTTTCTTTTTAATGCAAATAATGTTTGCATTTACTACATATGCAAACTTATTACTGAAAACTGTGACGGCTTTTACATATGGTCATTAGCTAAAGCAAGATGTAATTTTCTCTGTTGTTTCATTACTCAGCTATTATAATGCAGTTTTACCATTATCTTTAGTCATACTCTAATGTCCATATATGCTTAAATGCTGGTAGATTTTTATTCTTTCTGTTGCATTTTGTGGAATGCTGTTATCGTGGTCTCTTTTTCCACTCAGTTTAGTTGCAGTTTCTGCATCTAAGACTTGGTGTATTTTCCATTTTCATTCATTTTCACAAAAAAGACATGGAATTGGGTATTTTTCTTCCTGAATCAACTTTAACTATTTTTACGATAATTTTTCACTGAACATCCTTTATTGCAGCAGATGGAAACTGGCAAGCCAGATAATAAGTTTAGATGATATTTTGACACAGTTATTTGAGAATCTCTAAATTCTTCTTTGTTTCTTTGTTTCCAAGCAGAAGCCACATTAAGTAATTTAAATTCTGTTCCAAGTGGCTATAGGTTGAGGTTCTTGTTCTGTTTTCATTGTAATTGATGGTTTCATGTTTCATGCTATATCAAAAGTAGATCAACTTTTCAAAAAATAACTTCTGTCATTTGTTGGTTTCCTGTGCTGTGCTTTCTTTTTCCTTCTAGGAAAAGGCAGTCTCTGTTTAGACCAGAAATAGGCCCAGTTTTATATTTAAAAAAGAGAATATTATTGTATTAAATGGCATCTAGGTTTTAGAACTTGTTGAAAAAGTACCAATGAAAAAGTACCAATGAAAGTTTTCTATTGGAAGAGACTGAGCAGAAATACAAGGCATGTACCCATTTCATTAAAAGCTACATGAAAAACTACCAATTTTATAATAAAACTTAAACAAAGCCAGATTTATACTAAAACAGAACAAAATTATTTGAAATCTTGGAGTATAGAAGGTCTTGTAGTACGCAATATGGAAAATCGGATTTTGACTATCTTAACTGGGGTATGTGCTTGCAGTACTCTTATTCCAAAGGCTTTGCCAATATTAATTCGTTTTCACTTCATGCCACTGAACTAGGAAGCATTCACATATGTGGAAACATAAGTTAGATTTCATGCAGTCAAAATCATACAGACAGTATGTTAGAGCAGGAATTGGTATATAATTCCAATTTACTGACATATTTCTTAAGCCATTGTTGTGTGCACGAACATAGTGGCAATGCTGAGTATTTTCCTCGAATAGGAGACTGCTTAATCTGCCCCCACTTGGTAGCTTTCATTTCAATTAATACCAGTTGAAGTGTCACCATTGAATGTTCTTATTCCAGCTTTTAGTAGTGCCATATGTATTGTGGTTGGATTAATATGAATGTATTTTATTCTGTTTTTTCTTACATGACATGCTTTACAACACTGCAGAAATATTACTGATGATGAATCCTCAGTGGATGAATTGAGAGGCACGCTGCGTTTTTTTGCATCTGTGTTAGTTCGGAGAATTCACAAGGTAAGGTGATATAAAGGTATTAACGTTGTTTTTCCATCAGAAATAACTGATATCCATCTGTAGTGAGTTCTTTAATTTTTTTAAAATGGCGATTCCAAAGTCAGTCTTACAGAGAGTATAGGCAGTTTCCATCTAAGTTTCTTCTTTGCATTATCTGCTCCCTCCTTCTGGAGCTTATCCTATTCCTGGTTATAAACCATCTTTGAAGATTCATCATTGGAAGTATTCAGTGTCAGGTTGGACATGGCTTTGAGCAAACTGATCTAGTGAAAGATGTCCCTTGCCCATGGTAGGGGCTTGGACTAGATGATCTTTGAAGGTCCCTTGCAAACCATTCTATGATTCTACAATTCTTGCAAATGGATTTTTTTTTTATACCAGTGCAAGGTATTATTAAAACCTTAGGATGATCTTTTAGCTGTCTTTTAGTGACTTAATCCAAGTAGAAACAATTTTGAGAATTATTGAAAAAGAACTATCAGAAAATGGTTAGCAGTGTGCCTGTCTCACAGCTTCTGCTTGCTTGACTTCAAATGCAGACAAGGTCCTTACATCGTCTATAAAGAATAGACTGTCGTTAAGTGAATAGCTTACTGTAAGAATTAAACCAGGTATGGTTCTTATATTAATGTAGTTCTTAAGAAACATTCTGAAGACTAAAGATTCAAATTTTATTTCGCTGTGTTTATACTCTGTTTTACAGGAACTGCTTCTAAATTTCTGGGTATTCTAAGCGGGAAGAGTTGCTAACTCAGTTTCCAGGCTTACTCAGTGCTGGCCCCTCTGTTGGAGCAACTACCATAAATGTGTCTTTTTTCCCCTCCTTAGTAACAGCAATATTTCCTGAGCTACAAGTTGTATGTGTACTCTGTCATGACTGATTAACAGCCTGATTCTGTCCTTGTTATATATCAAATCCAGATGACTTTCTTATTTACTCTAACTCAAGCATGTTGCTTTTTAAAGTGAACATGGGGAAAGATTAGGAAATATCTGTATAGTGCAGACATTATATGGAGGTGTGAAAGTGGAGTAAATCTTTCAAAGTGAAAATCTAGAGCAAGGTCTTAAAATTTAATTTGGAGTTGTAGTACATGCAGGTGTTAGTTGCACTGTTTGTAGATCCATTGTTGATTCAGAAAATGATGATGTCTCCTCTGTTGGTCATGTAATAAGGTATTAATTGTGTTGTCTCAGATCAGCTCTAGCATCTTTAAGTAGAGTATTAATTTACCATATCTGCCTTAGACAGTAATGAAGTAAATGTAATATATTCAGTTCTATGTATCTGGGTAGACAATATGTGCAACAAAAACTCAAGATGTGTACAAGTATTAAGCACTGTCAGGGGAACTACAAAACAAAGGCCATCACAGAAATGCATTTCTCTTCACAAACGTTTAGGTTTATTTGTATCCATCCTACAGAATAATATTATTTATTTTGTCTCTGTGTGAAGTGGTACTGATATCTCAAGCAAAAGGATACTCATAATAACTTTGTGTTTTGGAACAAAATTGAAACTTGGCTGCTCAATCATGCAGGGGAGCATGATGTCTTATGCTATGCTATTTTTTTCAACTCATACTTTTTTTTTCTGTTGAACAATTGTTTCTCTGTGCACACACATACAGATTCAGACAGCTGAACTAATTGTGGTGCATATACTACTGAAAATGTGCGTAGAAATCAGAGTTGATATGCAAGTTGCAAATAAAGTACCAACTTTTTGTCATTTTAGGAATCCTAGTTTAAAACTTCAGTAGTTAGCTGAAAAGGGTTTTGACAGAATGTTTTATAGCCTTTCAGCTCTGATACAGTGTCCTTTATAACCTCATTTGAGGAGAAATTCATCACTGATTGCAAAATAAAATAGTCTTATACCTTTGCCAAACAGCTGTACTTTGATTTGAATTTATTATTAAATGCTTGAAAGCAATAGTTCTAGCTAATAGAGATAAAATTTTTAAATTCAGGAACCACTATGGGTAACAATAAACAGACTGTTTTTTTTCCTTTTTGTAGGTTATATCTTTATACTTTTTTGGCAAAGAATCTTCTACTTTTGAATTAAAACTTAAAATTATGAATTGCTTCAGTGAAAAGAATTCCTTTGTTTTCTGTTTAAGGCTGCCTAGATGGATTTTTTGAGGCGTAGTTGTTGAACAAAGTAACAAGCACTTCAGGCCAATCAGCTCTTAAGTATATGCTGAAATACTTTTCTCTCTCACTTTTTTTTTTTTAAATCTGGATTTTCCTTGTTGTGGCCATTTCTGGTTTGGTTATGGGTTTTGAACGGAAAGTGAAGAGCTTCCCATTGTACAGTGTGGTGTAGATAGCCCTGCATCTGGTTGAAACTTTTGTCAAAAGTTGATAGTGTCTACTACAGTGTCGATAATAATTTGCTTGCTGTGCTCTTTGACTTACCTCTGCAGGAATAAACTCCCCTATCCCTATGCTCCATGTGAAACTCTTGATTTATTGAAATTCCTGTTGAAATGTGAGTCCCAAAGGACAGGGTCTTCCATTGGTGAGCAGAAGCTCCTACTTTCTTGCTTGTAAATAGGAGTTGACCTTAATTTAGTTAGTTAGTTCTAGGCAGTTCTAGTCAATTGTACTAGCTTGTCTGGGCTGGCCAGGTCAGGTCATAGCTGTGCAACTCAAGTATTACAGGGTGTGCAGGGATACATACTATTCTGCTTGTACAAATGAATAAAAAAACCCTTTCCTCTTAGCTCTGGCCTTTGCAATTACACTGTCTCTTTCCTTGTCTGGCAAGACAAACTTTCATGCTTCTGTTTCATTACTTAAGGTCTTTATTTGACTTAGTATTGAGGAGGGGCAAACTCCATTAGGAAGAAAACATGTTCAGAAGTCTTAAATTTTGAACACTTGCAACTGCATGTTTCTGCTTCTGTAAGACGTCTTTTGCTCTTACTTAAAATAAAGGGCATGCAAAGCGTAAATCAGTTTCTAGATAATTTTCTGTGTAAACTATTGCAACTGATAAAGAAGAATCTGTTGAAACTGTACAGGCTGGGGACTGACTGGCTGAGGAGAGAAGCTCTGCTGCAAAGGACCTGGCCCCATGGTAGACAGTAAGCTGAGTATGAGCCAGCGATGTGTACTGGCAGCAAAGGCGGCCAACAGTATCCTGGGCTCTATTAACAGGAGCAGAGCCAATCAATCAAGGGAAGTGATTCTCTGCCTTTACTTGGTGCTCTTTAGCTGGCATCTAGGATACTGCATCCAGTTTTGGGCTCACAGTTACAAAAGAGACATTGATAGAATGGAGCAGGTTCAACGAAGGGACCAGCCAAGATCGTTGGGGCTCGTGCATTTGACCTGTGAGCACGATCATATGGTATTGTTGTTGGCACTAACGGACATCTTGACTCAGTAACTCAAATTTTCTCTTGGTTCTGCCATCACCTGAGCTGGGACGTTTTTTCTGCATATACATAGAGAGTACGGTTTCGCTTTGCTTTTAGTTCCTGTCGACGTGATTCTTGAGGGCTAAGGTACACAATTACTAGAAGAAGAGTGTAGTTAACTTGCTTTTGTTGGTGGTCAAATCTTCATGTAGAACAGGTGTCATATACTGTGACTTGGAAATCAAACTGTATTACTGTAATTATTGCAATGGAAGAATCATAATGGGAACAAGTTGACAATAAATAGTATGGCATTTAGTTCTACATGATGTCGTATGCTTTGCCCAGAAGAATGAGCATACTGTCAGTTCACCTAGAGAATTCATGGGTTGTTTCTTAAGGGTTCATTTTATGGTTAGAATGGGGACATGTAAGCAAATTAATATGTTTGGTAGTTGTTGTCTGTAATAAATTTTGGGGAAAAAAACTAGAACAATTCTGTTTTTATTTTAAAACTATTCTTTAGGTGGATATTCCAACTGTTGTAACAAAGAAAATGCTCAAGGCAGCAATGAAACACATCGAAGTGATAGCCAAGGCCAGGCAGAAAGGTAAAGACTTAATACGTTGTCAGTTTCAAAGGGCAAGTATAAATGTTTCTTCTTCCATGTTTGTTATTATTATTGCTACATCTTTTCATCCTCACTGCCTTCTCTTTAGAAAAACAAAAGTGATCCTTTGGCATTTTTCTTCTGGAGGTTGCAAAGACAAATAGGGAAAAAGTTACAGTACAAATAATCTCTCAGTTTTGATTTTCATTTCCCCATGTTGAAAATACTAGATTTCTTTCTCTGTATGGTAAACAGGAATGTGGTTTTTGTCTATTCAGAGCAATCAGTATCATTTAGCAATGCTTCTTCAAGTTTTTCGTCTGTATTCCAGATGAACAATTATAAATGAAAGGCTTTGCATGTCCGTGTATTGTAACTGTAACTCTTACAGGTAGAATGATTTCACATCTGCACACTAATGTGAGTAGTTAGTGGAGTTGTTCAATATGTCAAAAAGTTAGGTTTATATTTATAAGCCATGGAGTGACTTTGAGCAGTAGCATATTTAATTATTATCCAAATAAAAATGTCTTTACAAGCCTAATGTAAAAAATATATTAAAACTGCACATTGAAGGAATATTTGGAAAATAGAACACTTGCTGTTGGAAAATAGTTATCTCTCTTTTTTTCATCGGCTGTGTTCCACAATGCTGTATCTACTAAATGTTGTTTCATTCAACTTTTAAGCATAAATGTTTACTTTCTCTGGAGTCATGAACTTTCCTTCCTTCCCTCAAAACGTCTGCTTGATATCCATAAATATATGCCATTGGTCCTGTAAGTAGCGCATAATGAATAACACGAATAATGAGGCATAGCGTGATCACGTTAGATGTTTTTCATGGCACAACAATTTCAAGATACTAGATTATCTTGTGGTTATCTTACCAAATTTCATATTTCATTTGATTTCTACTAAAGAGTTGAAAAACACTTTTCTTCAGTAGCCAAGAACGGTATTTTAAGTGTATGGCATTGAAAATATAGCCATTTTCTTCAGTGTTTTAAAGGAAAAGACTCGTTCCCTGATGGCAGATATATGAAGTAGCAGCTGAAAATTACTTTTAGTAGTACCTTCTAGTAAATGTTGCTAAACCAGCCACTGCAATACATGATTCAGAGGCAGCTTTCAGGCCTTGCTTTGGTTGCTAGTTGAGCCTAGCCTTTTCTGTTTATTTTCTAAATTCTTTTTCAAATTATTGCTTTAGGGGGCATTTCCTTTTTTCCTACTCTTCGTACCCTTACGTCTCTTAGTAATTCCTCACTATTTGCACAGACACCTCCATGATTCATTCACTCCTTGCCAGGGAGTGCATGCCTCCCCTCTGCTTTTAGTGACACCAACCAGGCAGATTTATCAGGCAATATATATTCCTGCACCCCCCATATCAGCTGATACCACTCATAGTTCTTGGTTGTGAAGGACAAGCTAGCAGACTTCTGTACTAAATTCAATATGCTTGAAACAAACTTTAACCTTCTAGATAACAGGTATGTATTAGGTACCTGACCTGTGCCTGGTGTGGTTCTTGGCATGAGGCTGTCTTGGATTGCTAGTGCAGCTAGGTGTGATTTACTACAGCTCAGTTCTTGCTTTTGAAGCGATTTGAAGGAATATAACATTGTTGCTTCTAATTAATATGCATAGTTTTTAACTGATAACGCAGGTATTCTTTCAACTCCATGCAGCTACTTATAAGAGGCAGCAATCGTGCAGATTCCCATGCTGGTTTTGGTTTGATTTACGTTGTGTTTAAAATATATGTTCCTTCACATTTGTTTCTAAATGTTCTAAGCAGGAAACAGATATAACAGGATTGAATAAAAGTTTAAGTTTACATTGATTTCAAATTTGTTGTAGGCAAGTCAGTAGGTAGAAGCCCAATAAGTGGGAGACCGTGAAGGAGGTCAGGAAAAAAGCAAGTAGAGGCAGATTTTGGGCAATGCAGTTTTTTAGAAGAATCAAGATGTTGAGTTCTTAATAATTATAAATGAGAAAACATTCTGGAAACCATGCAAACTGCAATTGTTTGGTGAAGGAATTCTTATTTCAATGTAAGGTTTTATTTTTACATAGCCAGGCTTCAAAGTCTAAGCCAAGGTTCTTTTGTAAAGTTTCAACATTGTACAACTGCCAAAGAGATACATGTACTAAAAGTATTAACTTTTTAGCTCAAATGAAAAGCAATCATCTCTTATTTCACAATAAGAAAAAGCTGAAACAACTCGTAATACTGTTTTTTACTTGCAGTAAAAAATGCAGAATTTTTGCAGCAAGCTGCTTTAGAAGAATATGGACCAGAACTCCATGTTGCTTTGAGAAGCCGAAGAGATGAACTTCACTACTTAAGAAAACTTACTGAACTTCTTTTTCCTTATATTTTGCCCCCCAAGTCAACAGAGTGCAGGTATAGAAATTATTTAGAATTGTTTTCTTTAAAGTTTCCGCATACTATGTAGTACAATAATTTTGGGGAGTGAGACAGTGAACTCCACAGCCATCTTCCTCGTCCCTCCTTCTTACCCCTTTGCTTATGAGTTTTTTGACTGGTCTTTAAAATATTCTAGCATGCTTAAGGAATTATTAAATACTAAAATATTTCCCAGTAAAATGTAATGGCATTGGAAACTTCACTTAGAAAATTAGGTAATCCAATATTGATTCTGATTTTTTTTCTTTCTCCCCCCACCTCCTTTTTAGATCCCTGGCTCTCCTGATACGAGAGATTCTGCCTGGTTCTGTTTTCCTTCCCTCAATGGATTTCTTAGCTGATCCTGTAAGACTTTGGAGCACAGGAATAGTCTCAATTTATTCATATTACTGTTCTCCTACAAAGTATGTTGTGGTAAAGCAAATGATGCACAATGACTGACTTGCTGTGCATTTTGACTGGGTAAAAGAAAAAGAAATCTTGTGACCAATGTTTTTGTTTGTTTGTTATAACTGGTTTGAGTGCTTAACTGACTGAACTGACTAAGATACAGTATTGGCATGATCTCTTAAGAATGTATTTGTAATGAAGAACTACAATTCCTGTCAAATGGGAGAATGCTGTGCTAGCATAAGCACCTTCAAATTGCTATAACTACATTTAAACAAGGGCTCAATTACTTGAACTCTAGCTGTATGTATCTTTATAGCAATGTAAGTAAACCAGCTTTTTTTACAGCTGTATTGAAATAAATTCTTTTGTCCTTAATTCTGCAAATAAGAGGGCATTTATTTCTAAAGATGGAATACTGCCATCTTTGATTTTATTTATACGTATATTTTAATAGGCAAAATTGCACTGTAGCTGTGGAAGTATTAGTAGTTTGTTAGATCTGCACTAACAGTAAAAATATTTTGTAGAGCTTTCCTCTACTGGGTAAAGAATGTTTCTGTGCAGGTCTCTTCAGAAATTCCCTGGCTTGTAAATACTTGAAGACACCATTGAAGGTTAATTCTCAAACGTGTGTTTCCAGGCTTTGGGGTTTTTTAAGTGTTAATATGTTCACAGGTTTAAACTTGGGCATAGCATAGTAGTGAAATGATTTTCATCTAATTTGTTGAGTTTCTTTAATAGTAATTTTGTATTGTGTTTTCGTGCAGGACACTGTAAACCATTTGCTGCTGATCTTCATTGATGATAGTCCAGTGAGTACTGACAAAGTTAAAACAGTAGTAATTTGTTCACCCATTAAGGAAGCGTTCTTACCCAATTGTCTCTTGTCATTTTTTTCTACAGCCTGAGAAAGCAACTGAACCTACTTCTTCATTGGTTCCCTTCCTTCATAAATTTGCAGAGCCAAGAAATAAAAAACCATCTGTAAGCAAAAGCAACATTTATTTCCTTTCCTGTTTTGAATAACTGTTTTACTTTAGCTGTTTTTGTTCTACAACTCCTTGCATTATTTATGTACTCACTGAAAGTTTGAAAATTGGCTGACTGCATTTTTAACCTACTTAAGGTCCTGAAACTGGAGCTAAAGGAGATTAGAGATCAGCAAGACCTTTTATTTCGGTTTATGAACTTCCTGAAACAGGAAGGAGCAGTCCATGTGCTCCAGTTCTGCCTGACTGTGGGTAAGATTGCATACGTATGCTGAGGTATATTTGATGATCTTTAAAACCTTTAAACATTTGCATGTTGAAGTGAATATTCAGTCTCAGGACTAGGCAGCATTGTTAAGCAAGAGATTACCTTTCAGGATCTGTGTTCACTTACTTTAATACGTCCTCATTCTTGAATGCTAATTTTGGCAACATTAATGTTGGTGTGGACTGTAGGTCTTAATTGTATTTCAGTTTATTGATAAAGGTTGGACATTTTAAAATAGAATATTCTTGTAAGAAAAAAGTTCTGGTAACTGATACAAAGTACAGCTGCCTTTTTTAATATGTGGTTACTAAAGTATTACTAAAATGAGCTGTTCATCCTGAAAAGCTTCTCATGTTCTTTTAGCTTTAAAATTCTGATTTCTGTAAAGAACAAAAACATAACAGGAACATTAAAGGTGTTGAAACATTCTATTCAGTAACCTGTACCTTGGTTATGAGGCGTGCATTTGGTTTTGCCATTACACAAGTGTTGTTTGAAAAGCCTTCTGTTTTCCAATGATAAGGTTTTCTGTGAAGTTTCTGTAAATTAGAGAGGTTTATTTCAAGTTTTTTGGTCAACTAGTAGTTAATTACTGGCTTACCAAAATAATGGGTTTTTTTGGTTTTTGTTTTTAGTAAACAAGTATTTCCATGTTGCATAGGAAGTAACAGGTGTGTCTTCATATCCCAAGCCCACACATAACATCAGGAAGATGTGAAATTAAAATTAGACAGACTTTATCTCATAAAATACAGCAGAAATCATTAATCATTATATAAGAGAAATATAAAGAATCTCTGTGCGTGCAACTTCTTATATGCTCATAATCCTTCCAAACGTGTTGACTTTTTGTCAGGAAAAACTCCTCACCAAAAAAACAACAAAGCAATTACCTTTTTAGTGCTGGTGGTACCTGCAGGGGGTTCTAAGCTGACCTTTCTAGAGCTCTCTAGAGCTGCTTCCAGAGCAGGAAGATTACTCAAACTGTGGCTATTGCCCATGATCAATCTTTTTTCTGGCTAAACCTCAGTATTTTTTTCCTTCTAAACTTCTCTTGCATTGTCATAGGTGGCAAGTCTGTATATTAGATTGTCGTGGTTTAANGTCCCCCCTTCCTTCTTCTTCCTCCAGCTTTATATACTGAGCTTGATGTCATATGGTATGGAATATCCCTTTGGTCAGTTGGGTCAGCTGTCCTGACTATGCTCCCTCCCAGCTTCTTGTGCACCTGGCAGAGCATGGAAAGCTGAAAAGTCCTTGACTATGTAAACACTACTTAGCAACAACTAAAACATCAGTGTGTTATCACCATTATTCTCGTATTAAATCCAAAACACAACGCTCTACCAACTACTAGGAAGCAAATTAACTATCCCAGCTGAAACCAGCTATAAAACAAAGAATGAGATTTAAGTCTCTCAAGTTATGCTATCCAAAACTGTCTACTGTAGGTGGTTCTTCACTTGATAGAAATATTTTGGATAAGAAGCACTTAATGAGGAAAATAAACCCCCAAAAAACCCAGAAGGGTCTTGGTAGACTCTCTGAAGAAGTTTGGTTATGTCTAATAACTGAAAAATTAATCAAACACTACCTTATTTTCCTTTTCTTCTGGCCAGTAGTCATGCTATTAATGAGATGGGCCAATAAATCAAGTAGGATTGCACATGTGCTGAATAGAATTTTTATTTTATCAAGGGAATTTCATTCTCAGGTTAGTCTGATATTAAAGATATAATTGATAATATTATGATGGGCTGGGTCTTAGGAATGAAATAGCAGCAGAATAGGCAGATGACTGGTATAACGGACTGATGGGGCTCTGTGTGGAAATCATGCTAAAAGACAACTACAATTTACAATTTGGTAATTCAGGAAGAAAAATTCATTCTCCTGATTCATTCTTCTGCCAGGAACAACTTCATGGATTTATTCTTACTGTGATAAGGAATAATTAGTTTTAATTGCAGTGTATTTTTAGTAATAATTTTATGAACAAATCTGAATTATAATTAATAAGAAGTCAGCTACCTTATTACCTGAGATTTTGAGATGTCTTCTGTTCCTATTAATTTTAAAATTTTACAAATTACTATATCTGCTGGAAAATGAGTTGATGTTATATGCTGCTTCAAGATGCTATTTGTTAGCCAAGTGGATCAACAAATGCATTTTCTTTCCTTTACTTCTCAGAGGAGTTCAATGACCGAATTTTGCGACCAGAATTATCAGATACTGAAAAGATGTCTCTTCATGAGGAAGTACAGAAAATTTACAAAACTTATTGTTTGGATGAAAGCATTGACAAAATTAGATTTGACCCTTTTATTGTGGAAGAGATTCAAAGAAGTAAGTTTAAATTTGGAAGGAATAATTGATACTGGAATTTAAACAGCATTCTGTAATACAGTGAAGACTAATTCATGTAAATATGATCAATCTTTACTTTTGTCATACTTCTAAAAATTGTTACGCCCTTGCTATATCGTGCTTAAACTTTGTTTTGTCGGTTTATTTCTATTTTTTATGTCAGACTTACAGTAGCTTGCAAAGCAGTCACAAACTCAGACCAGAAAAAAAACGAACTTTATATGCCATATATCTCTCTCTCTCTCTCTTTACTTATATTTACAAATTTTTTTATAGTTGCTGAAGGTCCCTATATGGATGTTGTGAAACTTCAAACTATGAGGTGTCTTTTTGAAGCTTATGAGCATGTACTTTCTCTACTTGAGAACGTTTTTACTCCTATGTTCTGTCACAGTGATGAGGTAAGTGTGAAAGATTTGAAGAGCAGTCTTAAAGCAAGATAGTAGTTTTGGGTTTGGTTTGGTTTTTTGGTTTTTTTTTTTTTGGATACCCTATTTACAACAGTCATGTGCATGTGGAACTGAAAAATATGTCTCCATTTTCCACTTTAGTTAGCATGCCAACATTTTAAAAAAAAAAAAAAAAAGCCGACAGTTGCCTAAAGCCTTCTAATAGGAAACACTTTAAACACAGGGGTGACTCTGAATTCATGTCCGTTTTAGAGTTCGTGTGTGTAAATCAGGTTGCATGTTAAGCTTCTTGCATTTATTTGAGGCAGAATATATTGACTTGTCCTGGGAAAGGGTGCTTACCTTACTTGGTGTTATTCTTAATAAAGTGTGTTTCTCAAAGATGGTATTGATGGTCATCTTTTCCATAATAGCATAATGCTTCAAATGCTTGATTTTTAACAAGGAGGAGACATGGATTTTGGTGCTTGATTTTACTTTTATTTCTGTTTTGGTTTTCATTTCTTAATCTGAAGACTATGTGAAGTAAAATAAGTAGTCCTGGGAGCATGCCTTGCAAATTTGGGCTGTCTTTTGTCAGATGAATATTCTAACTACTAGGTTATGGGCAGCTTGCCTTTTACTTCTGTTCTTGTTTCCTGAATTCTGCAATGTCGTTGCATAGTAGCCCTTACCTCAGTTAACCCAGTGTTTTCTTTGCCACCTTATTTGTCTGTTGTAGTACTTCAGGCACCTTCTAAGAGGAGCAGAGTCACCAACACGCAATTCAAAGTTTAACAGGTAGGTATGGTAGAATCTTTAAGTGTTTTTCTTTGGTTTTTAGTTAAAAGTGTCAAAATACTAAACCATAGGAATTTTGCCACTGCCTGATAGTAATTTGACTAAATTTTTAGCTCTCTACTTTTTTTTAATAGACAAATTACATACTGAAGGAGCAAGCAATATTATTCAAGATGTCTCTTCACTTTGAAGTGTTTTACACTAAAGAATTTAAAATTTGATTTAGACATCAACATTTGAGAACAGGGAAGGGAAAAATAAATGTACAGAGAGAATAAGATAACATGGAAATAAAGTGCTGATTTAATTGATTGTATATATGAATACCATTTTGTTGGTGCAAAGCTGCGTCTTCTTGGATTCCAGGTCTTACAGGGATAGGTACAACGTACCCTGCATCTAACCAACCTGGTCATGCAACGGGAATCTCCTCTTGTTGTGAGGAGGATTTGCCATTTCTCCTAGGTCAAATGTGTTTCCCCCAGCTCTCCCCATTCATTGCAGAAATGTAGCATCAGAAGCCTTGTTTCTGGGTTTGGGCTGTATACTTACAGACCACCTTCAAGTTCCTTAGGGCCTGAGGAGAAGGGAAAGAGCATCTCCTGTGATATGGATGGGTGATCTTCCACTGTGGGGATGGGTTGAGTAAGCTTGAGATATCATCATTTCTTGTCTTTCATTTTATGCTGGCTGGCTCAGTTATAGACTAGCCCAACTGAATTGCTTTTACGGTCTAGCCAAAAGAAGGAAAACTTCAGTGAGACAGTCTTTAATTTGGATAATTCTTTCTTGGTATGAAATAAGATCCATGGTTCTGTAGAAAATGCTAGTGTTTATCATCTTAGATTACTCTTCTAGAGGAGTAGCAGCAATTTTTTTAACTTTTTCTGCTTTCATTAGAGATACACCTAGCAGCAGCCCTCTTGATTTGCAGCCTGCTGTGAGGTCTACTATTGTGAGATCCCTTTCTGCCCTGCTAACGTTCTTCAAAAACTACATGATAGTTCTCTTTAATATATCTCCACTGGTGACATCTATAATGTAGTCTTTATAGTTCTTGTAGATCCAGGACTCAAGCTTTGGTGTAGTGCTTTCGCAGATTAGTGCTGACAAGCTTCTGTTTCTTAGCAAAGAGGCCTGGAAGGCAGCTAGACCAAACTGCATTTCTCCCCTACGTGATACTCCACTAGGAATAGTGACCTTAAAACACACTCCAGCTTCTGTCAAAGACAGCTACAGGGTTTCATCCAGACCTTTAAATCTGCCTTCTTTCTTTCCCAAAATTATTCATGTCAAGGGTAGAAAGTATCCTGTCATACACTTCTTAAATCTAGTTAAAGTATGAAAACATTTAGGTCACTTCCTTGGTGCTTTGCTTTCCAAAACAGAAAGGGTGAAATTACCTGAAGTTTTTGAAATACATCTCTGGCTACAAAATAAGCAAATTTTGTTCGGGTACTGTTACAATGTGTTCCTCTGGGATCCATAGCATTACTGAAAATGTATCTGGGTTACATTTTAGACCAATTTGAATGCCCTGAGTATATATGTTGGTTTATGATACGACATACTGTATCTTCCTGAAGTGGTGCCTCAGTGGTTGTTTCCATGAAACAGGTCCTATCTGAGGTCCTATCTGCAAGTAGTTCGCCTGTTGCTTTGGAGTTTCCCTCTGCAGAATCTGGTACAGACAATCACTGCCAAGGAAAAAAAAAAATTTAAAAAGGTTACTTACGGAATTATTCCAGATGTTATCCATATGCACATACCTTGTCCTGCCTTCTCTTCCCTATTCTAGCATAAATTCCAGTTGAGAGAAATTACATGCGAAGAGATGAGTTGTTTTCCATATCTTTGATGCTTTGCTAGGGGTACCGTGTGTGTATTGCATAGATACTGCTGGTTAAAAAGTCAGAACAAGTAGTGGCTATAAAATCCCAGTGGAATGTACATGTGGGTAATGTGTTGAAAGATTTCACTTATTGTAAGACAAGAAAATTATAGAGCAGTTTCTAGAAGATACAAGTGGGAAAGCAGGAAGAAGTGACTATCAGCGTGTAACTTCTGGTTTGAATCACTTCTTTGAACTGTACAAAATAATCATAGGTTTTTGTGTACAGATAGGACAAATAATGTGCTATGAAAACTGCTAAGGTAGTAGATGAGAAGTCCCAAGTATTTCTGGAGTGTAAAGAAGTCCCACTGAGGATATTCTGATAACTTGATAACTAGCTGTGGTTGTCAACAGTTTAACTCCATAACTGGTATTTTCCACCTAATGTTTAATGTGTGTGGCCAATGAAAACTGATGTTTTAAGTTCCAATTCTGGTGATTTAATTTTGGGTGGAAGAGAGGACAGGAATTCCCTCTCCCTCTCTCTTATTTGTGTGTTTATAATACATTACTATGTTACTTAAAGGTATTCTGTATTGGAAGTCTAACAAAAAAAGAAAAGCCATTATGGGATATAAACTTCCAGATTTCTGGATAGCTGTATATCTGCCTTGATTTTCTATACACCATGACCACGTGTAGAAATAGACGCATCCTGTTTTCTTATCATTGGGATAGCAATAAAATTAAAAAATTTCTCAAGTAAAGGACCAAGTAGAAAAGATATTAACAATTTTGGGGAGTGGTTAGGAGTAAAACCCACAGAAAAATAACTGTCTGTAAACAGTTGTGTGCAATGTAATTGTTTGTCACCATCAGTTCCAACTATGTTTCCAGTTTCACTGTTAACATGACTAAAGACAGTGTAAGATGTCTTAGAATCAGTTCCTCTTGTAAAATAAAATCTAAAATTTGAATATTTTAATGCCACATCAGTTTGTCCAGAATTCAGTAGCTCCAGTGAATTAAAATCATGTGTGCAGTAACTGTGTTTATGGTTGATCCATTTAAACATCTCTGGTGGCATTACTGAGTTCATGGCTGAGGCATTGGTTCCATGTACCAGGCTATGTAGCATGTCAAAAATACATGACAGTTCTTAAAATCTGTGAAATAATAATTTTAAAAAAGATATTTTAATAGTGGTTTTTAGTATATCTAATACAGGGGTGTAGGGGGTGGTGTTATTACATAAAATAAGTTCTTTGTATTGGCCAAATGAACTAGATTACTACATGACTTCTGAACATAGGTTACAGAAAAAGTTGGCTGCCTGTTTGGCACTACAGGTAACTTTAAGAATGAAAGTCGTTGTCTATAAATTAGTAGCTGCTTGTGCTGAATGTCTGTGAAGACTCAAAAGTTTCAGTAACTGAGGTTTTAAATTCAAAGGCATAGATTGTGATGACGAAATGTGCAGGTACTGCTTACATTTCACTTTCTTAGGATTTTAGATCAGGAACTCCTAATTGTATCACGTTTTTTATTAATCTGTAGTGATGATCGCAGGCTATGCAGTTTTGTTGGGATAGGTCTGTCAAATTTGAGGTTTTATTTTTATTTTAATGTTATTTTCTCCTGGGTTCTGAGGTAATTTATTTGCCTGTTGTTGCAGAAGTAGCCTGAGTTTGGATGACTTCCGGTAAGTCTATCTAACACTCGATAAATATTGTGTGTTAGTTATGCTGCATCTATCATGACTGCATCACACAGCTTTTATAACAGCAATTAACTGCCCATTTTATTTGTAAAAATGTGAATGTCTTCTCTGGACTAAACTGCATTTCTCTCCACAATAAGATTTACTCTCAGTGTCCTGTTCACAAGTGTTTAGAAATTGCTTAATTACTAATTTCACAAGTTTTCAAAATATTAATATTGTTTGTTGTTAACAATTTGTCTGTTGTTATTAGTTTTGAAATATTTGCATACCTTGAAGCTTTTTTTTTTTTGGCCTGTGACTGCTCACTACTCCAAAATTCCCTTTACTCCATGTCACATTTCCAGATCCTGTTTGAGGTTTTATCCACTTAACTGCTTGTTTTATCTTGCACAGTTGTGTCCAGGATGTTCATTGCCTAACATTGCATGCAAATATAACTATTTTATGAATATTATCAAGCACTCAAAACCAGCAGTTCCCCAAATTAGTTCTCTCTGCAGCTTTTCTTGTGACTGTTACAGGTTTGATTACAACATATGCTATTTTTTATAATTTGCTCTAGGTAGTCTGTGGTCACTCATTAATGCCTTAATAGCTGCTCAGGGGGTTGTTTTCTCATTATTCATGCCTCTTTAAATATACGCTATCCAAACTCAGAAAACAATTTTTTTGTTATGGGCATTTCCGTAGCATTTCCTATATTATTCATACTATTCTTGAGTCTTGAGGGAACATTATCAACTTTATTTTTCAGGTTAGGAATGAAGATATGTAGACACTTTTTATCTTTTATGTGCCAGGTCAGTGTATTGAGTTATAACTGCTAGAGTGTTGAGCAATAAGAAGTACTTGAGCTATAAGTGCAGTTCATGGATTTTTTTTGTTTGGTTGTTTTTTTTGTTGAGCTCTGTGAGCTCAGCATTTCTCCTCATTGGGTGTAGGGGTTTTAGTCAGCCAAAAGAAAATGGTACTCTGACTTCACATGCATGTAAATATCTAGCTTTTCTGATACATACGACCTGTCTGGTACTTCTTGACCCGCAGAGTTCACAATAGCATTCTTCAGCTGCATACCCCTGGCTGATCACTTGCGAAGATCTGTTCAGTGTGCTGAATGAGGCAGGGATCCTGTGGGAAAATTATTTTGCAACCATCGACGATTAAAGAATGCCACAGTGTACAGTGGCACTAATGCAATCTTTGGTATGCAATTCCCAGCTATAGAGTAAACAACAATTGCAATTTTTTAATGTAACATATGTGTGACTTACGGAGCTTTAAAAAAAACCCTCTTGTTGTCACATCATTCATCAGAGTTGTTGGAACCTGTATGCTATCCGCTCAGGGCCCTGCCAAGAAAGCAACTATAGAATGACGGTCTAATAATGCTGTTACATGGATCAGCACTAGAGGGAGTGGGATACTTTTCCCAATGAGTTTTGTATATATGTTTGTTGACAGTAGCAGAGTTGACAGATCTTGAAAAACTTGGTCTCTATTCTAAACTGACCACCTCCTCTCCTCTTTTTTCCCCCATGCCTTGAACCTGATCATATCCTAGTCCCATCTCTTCCCTTCCACTTAACCTCAAGTTCTTTCTTCTATTTGTACTTAACCAGTGAATCTATTAGACTTTCATCCTGATACCTGGTTTTGTTCTGTTTTGTTTTTTTTTTCCCCCCTTGCTCAGTGTCCTCAAAAGATTGATCATCCTGTTGTTTGTCTGCCTCTGATAACATCCCCAGATTTTTTCCATGCTCATCTAATCTGGTTTGTGCTCTGCATGGTTGCGCAAGGATTTTTGCTAAACCAGTCCTATGTTCTCTCCGTGCGTTGTCCGCCATGTCTCCGTGTACCCTCTTATTCACCGATGATTGTTCTGAATTTGTGTCTCTTCGCAAAGAGATCCCATCCTAGTTTATCACTTTATACCTGTTCCAGTTTAGTGATTGCTCTATATTCATTAGGCATGATCTTTGGGCTCAGCATTGGGGCAGGAAGGGGTGGTTCCTAGCTATCAGGTTGAGTCCTGGCTCCATGCAGCTCTGTACTGCAGTTACAGGCAAAGCTGTATTCTGCCTTCAGCTGGAGCATGATCAGTGTCTGAAAGAACTGATCTGAGCCTGGAGTCCTCTTATTGGATCTCTGATTGTGTGAATTAATGTTTTTGTTTGAAATCTTGAGAATTGCACAAGTTATCACAGGAATGATGAAAACTTCTTCAAGAGTCAAGCCAGAAGTCAAAGTATTACCCTTCTAGAAAATCTGTCTAGTTTTGTCTGAATAAGATTTCTATTTTGCTAGCCCAGCGATTAAGCTCTTGAAGAAGATTCAGTTAGGTCCCCAATGTGGAAAAAGTTCAGCATGTAGAACAACATGTAGAATAAGTTGTTTAAAAATTGAGTAAAATTGCTCAAACATGGATTTATACTACAAACAGCCAAGCGACCTTATCTTTGCTTAGCAGAGATAAGTAAGATAGATGGTGCCTGTCTGCTTTGGAGCTGATAATAATAATAGATAGAAAAAGCAAAAGACTTAAAAAACAGTGGATTATTTACACAATTTTAGTCACGTACACAGTCTGGGTAAAATTATAAACAGGAAGATTGTTAGTAACATACGCACATTTTAAGTCAGCAGTTGATGATGTCAACATGGTTTTACAGGCGATGAAGATGCTTTACCTGCTGGTCTCTGCTGTTCTATTGGTACTACTGTTGAGTAGTTAATAATTTTTTGTTTTAAAGGAAAAAGAACAGGATATTTTTTGGTCCTCTAAAGTACTGATTGTGCTTTCAATCTCAGTAATCTATAAAGTTCTTTTGAGTCTTTGATTCTGCAGTTCACTGTATTGATTTTTAACTCAACTGTATTTATTGAATCACCATAAGTAGCCTTAGACTGATTCCATATTCAACAGAAACATTTTTCTTTCCAGAATTACTAGCATTTCTATGTAAGATATAATCTTTGGTGTCAGGTCTTGTGTAAGAGCATTAGAATGCTATAAAATCTGTTCTCTCAGTAAGGAGTATGCTTCCTGCCCAATTATCTTTCTTTTTCCATACCTTGTTGCTTTTTGGATGCTTTGTCATATGTGGCAAGACTTTAAAAAGTCTTCATCTTTCAGTCAGACTGACTCTTCAAGCCAAGATTCTTCAGTTGCATCTGTTTTCTCTCATGCTTAGTCTTGCTCCTTGCACATTCCTTTTGTCTGTCCCTAATGCTTAAAAGTCGAGATCTATCTTGAATCATACATGGTTGTAAAATTCTGGGATGTTTATGTAAAAAAAATGCATCTAACTACACCATTTACAGTACTTGGCAAGAGTGGATAAAAACTTGAGTACATGGAAAAGGACAGAGTTAGTGACCTTCTTGGTGTGCATGCCTGTAGCAATACGACTGTTTCTGCTGTCAAACCAAAATTGTTTTGCATAGTTAATTGTTTATTCTATGTCCTGCATTACTGGGATACTATTATAAGAGTGTTAATGTTTGCTTATAGTTAAGCATATGGGAATCTCCTGTCTTTTGAAAGTGTAGCAAGAAATTTTGCTGGTCAGTCAGAGAACAAATTTGCCATAAATGAATTTCAATTTAAGTGGAATTGTAAATATATTGGCTACTTGTTCATAGAGTTGTTTCTCTTATCTGCAAATGATGTGCAATGGCCTGCTGAGCTGCTGTGTAATAAAATGCCTTGTGTTGTGAACTCTGGTTTCTGTAATCCTAGGACCACACAGAAGAGAGGAGAATCATTTGGAATCAGCAGAATAGGCAACAAAATAAAAGGTGTATTCAAGAGTTCTGCAATGGAAGGAGCTATGTTGCCTAACTATAACTTAAATGAAGGAGAAGATGACTTTGTGAGTAAAAGCTTTAAATTTGTCTTTAAATCTTTGTTGTTGGGTTTTTTTCTTTCCTTATTTGAAAATGTTAAGTTTTTGCCTTTTCTGCTGTCTTACTTCACTGCAGGGTTTCCATGTGCTGCCTTCTGCTTTAAGTTGCCTTGTTTTCCCTGTGTTCATTCACAAGCCAAGGCTACATCCCCAGCTAGTGTGCCTCTAAGCTTATTGCTTTAGTACAGAGAAGTACTAAAAGTAGTGGTGTCAGATATTTGTGTCAGCAATTAATTTTTCTCTAAAAACTTACCATTCCATTTTATAATTCTGGATAATAAGGTACGCATAGGACTGCATGCATGGCTTTTAATCTGAAGCTTGCCATAAGACCTTAAAACCATAGAAGAAAGTGGAGAAATTGCTGTCAAGCAATTGGTCTGTGATGCAGCATTTTCTCTAAAGACCATGAGGCAATAGTCCTTTCTCATTTGTCTTGGGTGTCTCCCTCAACTAATGTTTTTCTTTCATGCTGTGAATAGAGCCAATGGTAGAATTATTGCATGGGACATTGGTATCTGAAGCATAGTTGGGGGACAAATGGAAAATTTTAAAAAGGGTCAGAAGCTATTGGTAGTCATGGATTTTTTACAGTGTGATTGCCAATTCAACCTTTTGTACCTGTTCCTAACAAATGTTTAAAGCATTTATCACCTTGATAAACTGCTAGCTCATTTTCCACAGCCTGAAGATAAAAGTGTAAATATGAGTTTGTTATTCACCTTGTTCAGAATTGCTTTCAGAAGAAGGTGGGAAGAAACTTAGAAGTCTAGATAGGTTGTTGGTTGTGGTTTGGGTTTTCTTTTTTTCTTTAAGAGGAGGAAAAAAAGGCAATTTTCTGTAGAGGCTAAATCTTCATGTAAGTCATGTCTTTAAGGGGGCAGAACTGTTGCAATCGATTTCTTGGACAGTTAAATTCTTGTTCTTGTAATTTCTCTCTTTTTGAGGTGAGATTCTAATGAAAATGGGTTAATTTTGCAGTATTGCTGTCATAGATTCTGCTAGCCAAAGGGCGTGGAAGTATAATTCCCCTATAGTAGAGGAACTAGTAGAAGTATAGTGGAAGCAGCGGAGCTCAGAAAAGGAACATGTTTTTGTGCCAGAGCACAAGAAGTTACTTGTGAGAAGTTGCTGAATTCAGCGAGAGAGACAGACATAGAGTCTAATCCTTACTGAGGAAGGTTTTCAAATGGATAGAATGTTTTTCAAGAACAGAAAGTTTTAAGTGCAGCATTGTCTCAAATCCCTTCACTAAATAAACGGAGGATACTACATTTTTACTAAAACCACCTTAGACAAAGTTTGAGAAATACATAAGTCCCTTTGCTTGGTAAGTGTGGATGGGAAGAAGAAATGGGAAAACACTAAACTTGTAACGTTACTGTGCATCTGAACAGCTGGACAGAGCCGTGACTTCACTTCATGAGTGAATACTGAACATAGAGTTCAACACTAATAATGCCACAGTAAATGCTGAGGATGTGCATGTGCATGAAGATGTGCATGTTTCCTAGCAGGCATCACAAGGTCAGAGAAAAAGCTCTTTGGGACTAGAAAAATGTAATCTGGGAAATGACAGTATAATCGTAAGATGGTGGCAGTGCAGTATACAGACTTAGCAACTTTTTGATTAGCTTATATACAGAGGATATGGGTGTTATTTCCTCCTACACAGATCCTGATTACATATGTAAGTAATTGGTGTTAATGTAAGCTTGGTGGATTCAATGTAAATACAAGGTAAAGAATGGCAGTGAAATGGAGTTCTGGGCATTGTGACAGAAATGGAACAATGTCTTTAGTTTTTGCTGGCCTTTTTTTTTTTTTTTTTTTTGACAAAGTCATGTTGGTTGCAGTTAAGGCCTATAGGAAACATCCATTTAGTTTAAGGAAATCATGTAGAGATAGAAATATGTAATAGCAGCTTTCTGAGGCTCTGGGCAGCAGCTTTTAAGCTGCTAACATGATAATAGTAATTCCATGAAACCACACTCCATCTTTGTCAGCTAAATTTTAAATATAGCAAAAGATATTCTGCATATTAAAGCACAGGTATTGTTCCCAAGGCAGCCAGAAGACCTCTAGACTTGAGTTTGTGACTTTGTTGGATAAAACAAATGGAAAGAGACTGAGGCAACCTGTAACTATTATATGGTAATCTGTTTAGAAAGTGGCTTAAAAATCCCAGAAATTCATGCTTCCTGGCTTACAGTTAATGTAGGTGCTGTGGTTGTCATAGTGGAAAAGCCTGCAAGTTTATGTAGGATTACTACGAAAACCAGAAGTCAGGTGAAGGGTTATGAGCATGCGAAACTTTGCTGATGATTCAATACAACCTTGGAAGGGCTGAGTGAAGAAGGCAGACAGGGAGCTTATGGCCCCTCTATGATCAGTTCAAAAATGACTGACCCCTACCCGCTCTAAGCCTTTATGCTAATTTTGTGCAGCGCTGGGAGTGTAATCACTGTATCAACCGAGAGGATAAATGGTAGGAGATGAGAGCTGCAAGTAGTGGTAAATTAAAGAGAAGGAATCAGGAAATATAGGCAAGAGTTGAGTTTTGATCAAGTCCGTTGCCTAAGCATTTAGTTTAGTCAAAAAATACAGAATGAGGTAAGCCTGAGTGTTTCTAGAATGGCCTTGCATTTTTGCAAGGAGGTCCTTGTGGAGATTGTTTATTTAGTGCTAATGCAAATATACACATTTAGTCAGGATAGATTATGAAGTGTTAATTTTGGCGGCTGATAGCTCAGCCCTCACAGGGTGAGGGGGGAGTACAAATTGCACCCAGTTCATGCTGCCCCAACTGCAGAAACTCCACTGTTGTTGACTTGGAGTTGCTATCCTGAAACGTTGTTCTGCTCTTTCTATCCAGTGGTGACAACCACATAAAGCCTGGGGAAGGGGGAAAATGAGAGTAAGACCTCATACAGAAGACTCTGTAGGTGTAAAGTTACTTGACAACCCTGTTGCTGTGGTTCAGAGAGCATCTGTCCTATTTATTCCATTCTTTGGTGTGAGTTCGTCCTGCAGTTTATGAGCCCTAAGTGTTCATTCCAGTTTGGGGTTATTTTTGTTTGCTTTGGGAAGGAGCACAGCCTGTGATTCAGCTCTCAAATTGTGAACCACCTTAGCTGAGAGTAGTCTCTGTGTAGCGGGAACTGAGACTGCTCTTTGCCTGTCACAGCTTCTCTTTTTATCAAATAAATTAGGTAAGTGGAAGCAAAAATGTGTTTTGAAAAGAAGAGATTCAGTTAGTGGATCTACGGAGATCTGTTTTGGAAGACAACGGTCCACACTGTAACCAGTTTAAGGATTGTTTTGGTATTATGCAAAGGCAAAACAAAACTGAACAAACGTTGGTCGTGTGTTGAACCATTTATGCTTCAACTGCAGTTGAGTCATGATCACGCGAATATTGTAGTGCAGATACAACCAAAGTTATTTCAGGGATGCTGTATTGCCTTAAAGCTTTAATTAGATTATCCCGATACAGGAAAAACTTGTTAAGCCACCTAGGCTTGGCCTTTGAGGAAAATTTGGCTTTAAATTACGAAGCTAAGGGAAAAGGACTTTAAAGTGGGATTCATGCTTTCCACTTTGCTGTAGTTTCACATGTTGTAAAATCGTATGTTAAAATCTTCTATTTTAGCTTTAACAAGTGACAGTGCTCTCAAGTCTCTATGTGAGACTTACTAAAATAACATACTTTTGCATTGTCGCTTAACTCTAACCTATCTTGACATAGTTAATATCTCTGTAAATTGTGGTGGGAAGAGCGAGGCGCTGACTGCCGCTGCAGCAGGCACAGGCTGGAGGCAGGATGATGGGCTTGGGCATTGCTCCTCGTCAGGCAATGCCTGCCTCCTCACAGAGTTGCAGTGTTTTAGAAGCCCTTGCAGCCTGGCAGCAGGCTAAATTAGATTCAAACAATTTCAAGTTTTGTAAGGAAACGGGACTACTCTCTTTTTCACCTGCTTGCCTATGTGTGTGAAAATACAAATTGCTCTGGGCTGCAGGAATAATTCAATCCTAATTGTGGCTGTGTTGCACCTTGCAGAGCAAGTCAGATTCATGTGTCCACAACATACTCCATTGCACTCGGTTGTGGGTGTGGGAGACGTGCACTGTTGGCTTTTGTCTCTTGTTGTGTTTAGATAGCTTCGTGGCCTGACCTAGTAAGCTCAAGTCTTCAATTTGGGTCCTAGAAAATGCTGGAAAATGCAGTGCAGCTCAATTTGCTAGACCCAAGCTGGTTCCTATAGCATTCAGTCTGTGTGTAAGACATTCTTCCAGCTGTCTCCTGTAGTACTTCCCCTGCTCCCCCCCTGCTCCCTCCACCTTCCCCATCCCTGAAGTGTCAGATATGGAATTTGATAGTGCTATAAAAACTTTCAGTTCTTACTAAAAGTTGCTAACTTCAAATTAATTTGGATCTAAAAATAGAAATTCATCTACATGAAAACTCAGTTAATGAAATGGGTTTTTTGTTCTTCTATTATTTAGTGACACATACTTAAAGACTCTATTTATGTTGCATTACCATATGTAAGTTTTGCAAAGGTAGACTGAACCAATTAAAATAGAACTGTAGATCTTGATGTTTGAATCCTTACAGATTGAAGAAGGCGTTATGGTGATGGAAGATGATTCTCCTGAGGAGGCTGTTAGTACCCCAAATACACCCCGTAACCTTGCCGCGTGGAAAATTAGCATCCCATATGTAGATTTTTTTGACGATCCCTCCTTGGAAAGAAAAGACAGAAAGGAGAGAATTCCTGTGTTCTGCATTGATGTAGAGAGAAATGACAGAAGGGCAGGTATGCAGTGTTGTGTATAAATACGATGTTGTTTAAAAATGAACTCAAAATATTCTGGTGTGCTGTACTCTGATGGCTGTTGCAGTGTATTTTGCATACATGTTCTTCTGATTTTGAAATAATGACTTGAAAATTGTGAGGAAATGTGTTTGCGAGGTAAATGATCATGTTTAGCATTTGCAAGTTGAGAACTGACTCCTTAGCACAGATCAGTTCCATTTAGAATTCATGCCAAAGTTTTTGAGATTTTCTCTTTCCAAAAATATTATTCCTACGATTCATATTAATAAACACTTGGCATATTTTTCTTTCACCCGCTCTCAACTTTGGAGTAATGAACAATAAATAACTTTATATATAAACCTTAAAAAATATTTCTTAGGAAATTAAAATGTTTTGCTTATTAAGAACCATCCTGGCTTGCAGATAGTTTATCAGTGTCTAGGTGGCAATACATCCATATTGAGTGGGGAAAATAGCATCATCCTGGGGCTGCATAGATGTCTGTTAGTGAAACTAGTACTTCCACAATAAGCAGGAAGTTTTTAAGAGTTATTTAGTGGTATCTTCCAGGAGGGAGAATGATCAGGATTCAGGCTGATGGTGCAGAGGACTGTATTCAACAAGTAGTATTTCTGTAAATCATTTGGTTAAAAGTTTGAAAATAGATCTAACATAGTCAGCCTTGATAAATTTTAACGTTATGCAGTGCTCCATTGTTTAGATTTTAGGGATCCCCTAAATGAGATGATAATTTCCGTGCTAATACCATGTCTGTCTACCAGGTGTGCATTTTAATTTAACACTTAAATTACCTGGCTGGAATTTTTTTATATTATGGCAATATATAATAATATCATTCGGATTTTCCTATAATAATCCAACATACATTTGCTGTTACTTAATTCATCTCTCAAGTGGCATAAAACCTGGTTTATTTTTAACGTTGGTTTGGTTTTTTTCCCCTGTAGTTGGGCATGAACCTGAACACTGGTCTGTCTACAGGAGGTATCTTGAATTTTATGTGCTTGAGTCGAAGCTAACGGAATTTCATGGTATGTTCTTCATCTTTCCCACTGCTGTGATTATCATTAAGTACTGAGCTGAAATTTAAAATAATGAAACCAATGTTTGCTGCATTACAAGAATAATTTAATCTCCTTGATATCTTTATTAGGTACGTTTCCTGATGCTCAGCTTCCCTCAAAGAGAATCATTGGCCCCAAGAACTATGAGTTCTTAAAATCCAAAAGAGAGGAGTTTCAGGAATATCTGCAGGTATCAAACAAGCTTTTGGAGCAAAGAACATTCTAAAACTAATAATATAAAATTAAGAAAAGAATATCTGCTATTTTTTTTGTTTGTTTCCAAGTAACGAGTTATAGAAAGGATTGAAGTGGGAAATAAAGCTTGTTAAAGTTTCATGTGACTGAAAACAGAAATCTTTTGCAAATGACAATATCTATGGTAATATAATGCTCTTTGACGATCTCTTTTTGCTATAGAGAAACTGATTTTTAAAGATGAGTTTTAAAGTACTTATACTTCTTTCTTTCCTTCTCTTTCAAAGAAACTTTTGCAACATCCAGAACTAAGCAACAGCCAGCTTTTAGCTGACTTCCTGTCCCCTAATGGAGGAGAGACTCAGTTTCTTGATAAAATGTTGCCTGACGTGAATCTTGGTACGTAATATGCTAGTTGTTTATGCTGACAAATAGTAAAACTGTAGACACTGTGACTGAATGATAGTAGTAATGAATAGATAACTCTTGTGTAAGGATATGGAGGTGGGAAATAAGAGCTCTGCTCCTTCACAGCCCTTAAAATTATAGCTCAGCAGGCAAGATATGCTGATACTTTTTCCTTGAAGAAAAAGGACATTTTGAGATTATGGAGAAAAGTGTTTAAGGGGTTGCTTTTGAATCTTTGTGCCAGCAAGCAAGGTGGTAAGATTTCTCTGACAAATTTCATAGTTCAAGAAGTATTGTTACGAGTCAAATCTGCTCAAGTCAGTCATTGTTTACAGGTGTGGTGGTATAAACGATTTCTTAATGTAAGCGACCTTTGGATGTTAATTGATTAAAATCTGTTTATTTTAATCTGAAAACTGCAATATTTAATATTTCTAGTATTAGCTAGCATTAAGATGTCTTTTAACATGAGCAACTTAATAGAATTTGAGGCAGTGGTGTGTGTAATATAGGTAGACCAAATGGTAATTGAGAAGTTGAGAAATTCTTGGTGTCTAATGTAACAGTTGGTAATAAATCCAAAAAGTACCCTGCAGTGTGACTTTCCAGCTTGGCTGCAATGTAGCTGTCTCAGGATAGTGGACCTGAGCTGGTAAGGTCAACATCATGGCCATTCTATCTTTGTGTATTGTAGCACTTGTGGTTCTGGCACCAGCGTGGTCCAGAAAAACTGTGTCTGAACTGTGCCACTGCATTTCTGCTTCTCCTGGTCATGGTGTGAACTTGCTGGGGTGGCTGTTCTCTTAGGGTGCTTACTAAGTTGTTGAATGAGATTTCAGTGGTCATCCTCCAGTTAAAGGGTTTTGTTTTCTTTCAGACCTCCCCTCTAGATCCAACTGTACAGTGTTAAAAAAAGCTTATAATTATGGTGTTTACTGTAATGCATCTCATGTCTGAGACTATGCTTCACTTCCCTAAACATCTTTTTAACAAGTCTGGGCATTTCAGTAGGGCTTTTTGTGAGAATAAGCTATTTTTGCTATTATCATTTGATCATTGTACATACTTTCCAATATAAGTTCCAAATTTAATGACATGTAGATAAGAAGATACTGTAAATGTAGTGCTTAAAATAAAACTGAACACTTTCAGCATTCAGTTACCATGCTGTATCTTGATAGCCTTAACAGGACAGAAGAGCTGATTTTTAAGACCACAGCTGTAGCCTGTCCAATTTGTAAAACTTTACTCACGAGTGTTTTCAAGACTGGATCCTTCCAGAATCTCCCCAGATTAGCTGATCTTTTCAGGGAAAGAGGAGAATCTCAGTTTTTGTGATTTCTGTTGTGATAAATAATTATGAAGAATGAACAACTTAGATACAGAAAATTGTGCCTATGCTGTTGTCATATAGTACTGCTGTTTATGGTGCTATAGGTGTTTATGTTTGAGTTTCTAGAAAAATTACGAAGGCAGATCTAGAGTACTCTGCTTTTTTTTTCCTCCCCAAAAGTATTCAGATAATCATCTCTATATTTTTCATATTTTAAGTATCTTTTCTTGAAAAGTACTAAGCATTAAGTTATAAGCTAGATATGTGGAAGACTTTATTTTCATAGCTTTTTGTGCCAAATTAAAAAAAAAAAATACAGATTTTAAAAACGATTGTATTTTTAAATTAAGTACTAGACAATGAGTACATAAAATATAGCAGAGCAAAATGTCTTTAAGATCAGGCAGTGATAACAGAAAGTTTTTGTTTGTTTGTTTCTAATTATAGGTAAAATTATAAAATCTGTTCCAGGAAAGTTGATGAAAGAGGTAAGTCTTCCAGGTTGCCAACATTTTAACTTCAATGACTAATTTTGTGTGCAACTGATGTATAGGCTAGTAAAAAATTTGTTTGGAAACTCAGGTTTTTGTTTGATTGGTTTTTTTTTTTTCTATAATTACGCAAGTGACAGGTCTTTGATATCTTATTTCAGAAAGGTCAACATTTGGAGCCATTCATCATGAATTTTATCAACTCCTGTGAATCTCCCAAGCCTAAACCAAGTAGGCCTGAACTTACCATTTTGAGTCCAACTTCTGAAAACAACAAGAAGGTACTGTAAGTCATCTTCCTTCCCCACTTTACAGGAGTGGGAAAAATTGACCATACTCTGAAAATGCAAAGAATAAACAGGAAAAAAAACATAAATATAACACCTTTACCTATTTTGTGTTGTCTTTTCACACAAGAAAGAGAAGAGTAGTCCAGAGAGATTTGTCATCTGAATGACTTTTGAGGGTTGGTTGTTGGTTGGGTTTTTTTGTTATGTTGGTGGGGTTTTTTTTGTTTTTGTTTTTGTTTTTTAATTCTTACTGGATTTGAGGATGAGGATACAGAGTAGAGAGCCTGGGAAGTACAGAGAGGAGAAGAGGGAAAGCAAAGGTGTAAAATGGGGAATGTTTAAATACTATAAGACAGTTTCCTTTTTGAAGTGAGACGAGCTTGAGTGTTTGGCAAATATGTGGCTTGTCAAAGTGCTACAGAAATTGTCAAGTTGCTGATACTTGTTTATCTGCCTTTAAAGCATTAATATACAGTTCATTGATGTCTGGCGTACGTAATATTAACTGTAGAACTTAACTGAAGTTTCTGTCTTCAACGTTGCCACAGCTAAAGCCTGACACTTGCAATTTTAACCTTTTATTTGACTATAGGAAAAGGTAGTTCCTTTCTTCCTGTATTTGTGGCTAGAGACTGGTAAAACTTACTTGTAAGACTTCCGTTAGCTTCAGGGGCTGTAAAATGACACTGGTCTCTATATTTCTGTGTTAGATTGCTTTAGAGTGTTAATGTACTTGTGGAATTTACAGAGGAATATTGTTTCTGGACTAGGATTTCAGAGACCCAAGCTCAGTGTTACAGAGTTGATGTGATTTGGGACAAAATGTTTAATGTTCATTCACTTTGCCATGTGAGAGGTTCTAAAAGAAAACAATACTATATGCTTTTCTGCTCTCTCGTTAGCTTTGGCAAGAAGAGTTGAAACTGGACTATGTAAGCTGAGACATTTCATTTTGCAAAGTGATAAATTGGAGATGTATGATAGTCTAAAGAATAATGCATAGCATAAGAGGGCAGGGGATAAAGATTGGGGTTTTTTCCCTCTCTTCTAGTGCAAAAACTAAGAGGTATTAAATAAAGGTGGCAGGAGCCAGATTCAAAACAAAAAGTGGTAGCTCTTGCAATGGTTAGTGGATTTTCGGAACTCCTTGCCAAAAGATGTTGTGAATACCAGAAGCTTAAACAACTGTAAGGTGAGACTGGACAAATTCACAAAAAAGGAAATATATTCCGAGTGAAACCTGTAGAGAAACTGCACCCAGCCCTTGAACTATTTTTTAGTTGAAAACAATTGGAGGCTGGAAGAATATTGGTGGAAAGTACTGTCTATGTCCATTCTCTTCTTGCAAGAGCTAGAAGCCTGGGATCCATTTATGGTTCTTGTTGGTGATGGGCTGTTAAAAAAGTGGACCTCTTTATTTCCCTCACTATGGACTTTTTTGTACTGTTATGACACAGAATTTGCAGCTACAAAACTTTTATACTGATTAAGTACAATGGCAGTTAAATCTATTAATTTGTTTAGATTTCATCTTCTAAACCTGAAGTCTGAATTACTGTAGCCAATATTGTAGTGTTAGCTTCCATGAACACACACATAAAATTAGTAGCCTTCATTTCAAGTCCTTTCTTACCTTGGACACTATTTCCAAGGATAAGGTATTTTGCTGTTGCTGTCTATTCAGAGGGGCATAAATGTATCAGCAGTTTTAAAAACCAGATGTAGAGTTTTTGACTTGTGCTAGAAACCTTACATGCATAAATATTCCAATAGTTTTTTTATAAAACAGCTGACAGCATACTATATAGTATGAACAATCAGTTAGTTTTTTACTGTGATCTGTCAAGAACTACTGAAGTTAGTAGTTTTAATACATTTAACATGCTTAAATAAAATATTTGAGTAACAAGCTTTGCACTCTGAAGCGTTCCTATGAAGACAGGGTTCTTCCTGTAGTTTGCTTGAAAAATGTTATTAAAGGATCAAAATTAATTCTTTAAAGTGGTGTTCAAAACCATTTTGGATTGTAAAAGGTTAAAAAAAATGTATATAGCATTGCTCAGTTAACATACTGACACTTCAGAGTTTGTATTTTATTCTTGTAAAAGAATATGTGTACAGAAATTCAGGCTCTGAAATGAGGTTTTCCAAATTCTTTTCAACCGTGATGATCCCAGGAAAGCAAAGAGCTGGCTGCGTTTTGGCTTTCATTTTGGAATACTGAAGTTTTCTTAAATGAAACATAGATCTTCACTGCCTTCTGTTTTCTAATGTCATTTTCAGAAATGATATTGTGGAGGAAACCTCCGTATCACCATTGACTAACTGTCCATGTGTGCACTCCATTGGAGACACAAGTTTGTAGAATCCGAGTCAAAGTTGTTGCTAGTACTGCTGATTACCCTGTAGGAGGTGCTTTTGTCATGACATACGAGTTTCTTTGCAGACAGCAAAAAAGATGAGGCTAGCCCCAGCTCCCCACTCCTTCTCACTATCTATTGTGAGAGTGAGTTCACTGTTTTTCTAAGCAATTTTATTCTAGTTAGCTGTTTTATGAATAAGTAATTGGTTCTACATATTTTTAGATTTTCTTTTTTCTTTCCCAAAAGAAATCTGTTTTGTTTTGGGGAGCCATTTGCTGTAAATGGATGGAAAGTTTCAGACTTCATTGTGTCTCCTGCAGAGCTATGATTATTATTTAATGATGGGTGCTTGAGACACTTTGCCTTGGGGATCCTGCAAGTTCTATGATCAGATACTCAGTATCTGTTTGTGCTCAAATTATACAACCAATTTTGACCAGCAGAGGCATGTATGCGTAAGGAATTCAAGTGCTGACTGCTGTCTCACTAATTTCCCATCTATCAGTTTAGGCAGAGCACACACACTTACCCACACGATAACTGTAATTATTACAGATCTGATATCCCATGTTGTGCTGTGTTATGGTCTCTGCTGAGTCTTGCCTTGCACACTGTGAAATTCATCCCTCTTGCTGATTTGTTGGGGTGCTTGTGCCTTCTTCGGAAGACAGTTTTCTCTTTCTCAAGTCGGCCCACGCTTGGGAAAAGCTTTGTGCCAGGTACCAAGACACTGTCCCATTTACATCTTGTCACTTCTTGGATTTGATTTGTAAGCCACACTGGTTTCATCTGCCAGACCGTTTTAGCTCAGATCAGTGATGCTTTTTGGAAGCATATCTCCTGATCGTCTCTCGTATTAGGGAGCTGTCGTAGAACTCATTAACTGAATTTATTTCAGATGAAACTAAGCTGGGAAACGCTGCCTAGGAATGCAGGCACCAAGGGGTGTTCAGTCCAAAGGCCAGACCAAAGGTAGACTGAGGTAACACCCCTCCCTACCCCCCCAAATGCATCTGGCATAGACTTCAGTAGTTCAGTTCTGCAGTTTCACTTCTGTTGTGCCACGTGATGTCTTCATGAAGATAAAAGCACTGTGCAGCACCCTTAACCCGTAGAGGCTGTTGATGGAGATGAATGCTAAATGTCTGTACCAGGATTGTGTGAGCTACCTGTATGGAGTCAATGAGAAGATCTGGCAGGCAGCCAAAAAGATGGAAGGTTGCACNAGCCTTCATTTCAAGTCCTTTCTTACCTTGGACACTATTTCCAAGGATAAGGTATTTTGCTGTTGCTGTCTATTCAGAGGGGCATAAATGTATCAGCAGTTTTAAAAACCAGATGTAGAGTTTTTGACTTGTGCTAGAAACAGTACATGCATAAATATTCCAATAGTTTTTTTATAAAACAGCTGACAGCATACTATATAGTATGAACAATCAGTTTTTTACTGTGATCTGTCAAGAACTACTGAAGTTAGTAGTTTTAATACATTTAACATGCTTAAATAAAATATTTGAGTAACAAGCTTTGCACTCTGAAGCGTTCCTATGAAGACAGGGTTCTTCCTGTAGTTTGCTTGAAAAATGTTATTAAAGGATCAAAATTAATTCTTTAAAGTGGTGTTCAAAACCATTTTGGATTGTAAAAGGTTAAAAAAAATGTATATAGCATTGCTCAGTTAACATACTGACACTTCAGAGTTTGTATTTTATTCTTGTAAAAGAATATGTGTACAGAAATTCAGGCTCTGAAATGAGGTTTTCCAAATTCTTTTCAACCGTGATGATCCCAGGAAAGCAAAGAGCTGGCTGCGTTTTGGCTTTCATTTTGGAATACTGAAGTTTTCTTAAATGAAACATAGATCTTCACTGCCTTCTGTTTTCTAATGTCATTTTCAGAAATGATATTGTGGAGGAAACCTCCGTATCACCATTGACTAACTGTCCATGTGTGCACTCCATTGGAGACACAAGTTTGTAGAATCCGAGTCAAAGTTGTTGCTAGTACTGCTGATTACCCTGTAGGAGGTGCTTTTGTCATGGCATACGAGTTTCTTTGCAGACAGCAAAAAAGATGAGGCTAGCCCCAGCTCCCCACTCCTTCTCACTATTTATTGTGAGAGTGAGTTCACTGTTTTTCTAAGCAATTTTATTCTAGTTAGCTGTTTTATGAATAAGTAATTGGTTCTACATATTTTTAGATTTTCTTTTTTCTTTCCCAAAAGAAATCTGTTTTGTTTTGGGGAGCCATTTGCTGTAAATGGATGGAAAGTTTCAGACTTCATTGTGTCTCCTGCAGAGCTATGATTATTATTTAATGATGGGTGCTTGAGACACTTTGCCTTGGGGATCCTGCAAGTTCTATGATCAGATACTCAGTATCTGTTTGTGCTCAAATTATACAACCAATTTTGACCAGCAGAGGCATGTATGCGTAAGGAATTCAAGTGCTGACTGCTGTCTCACTAATTTCCCATCTATCAGTTTAGGCAGAGCACACACACTTACCCACACGATAACTGTAATTATTACAGATCTGATATCCCATGTTGTGCTGTGTTATGGTCTCTGCTGAGTCTTGCCTTGCACACTGTGAAATTCATCCCTCTTGCTGATTTGTTGGGGTGCTTGTGCCTTCTTCGGAAGACAGTTTTCTCTTTCTCAAGTCGGCCCACGCTTGGGAAAAGCTTTGTGCCAGGTACCAAGACACTGTCCCATTTACATCTTGTCACTTCTTGGATTTGATTTGTAAGCCACACTGGTTTCATCTGCCAGACCGTTTTAGCTCAGATCAGTGATGCTTTTTGGAAGCATATCTCCTGATCGTCTCTCGTATTAGGGAGCTGTCGTAGAACTCATTAACTGAATTTATTTCAGATGAAACTAAGCTGGGAAACGCTGCCTAGGAATGCAGGCACCAAGGGGTGTTCAGTCCAAAGGCCAGACCAAAGGTAGACTGAGGTAACACCCCTCCCTACCCCCCCAAATGCATCTGGCATAGACTTCAGTAGTTCAGTTCTGCAGTTTCACTTCTGTTGTGCCACGTGATGTCTTCATGAAGATAAAAGCACTGTGCAGCACCCTTAACCCGTAGAGGCTGTTGATGGAGATGAATGCTAAATGTCTGTACCAGGATTGTGTGAGCTACCTGTATGGAGTCAATGAGAAGATCTGGCAGGCAGCCAAAAAGATGGAAGGTTGCACTTTCTGAGTGCCCATCTGTGAGAAGAGCATGTTATCTCATAGCAGGAAAGTGCTGCAACACAGAATTTTTTTGGTAAATGCTAGAGTCAATTTCTAGCTGCTTGTATTGCCACAGCGTTCCCATATGTCTGGCACAGATGTGCTTATTCTAGTATCAGCATGCTGGAATTGGCTGCGAGTACAATACACATTCCCCGGTGCTTGTGCTGCCAACTCTATTGCCATGAATAGGGTACACCCACGCTACTTCTTCATCAACAGGCTGAATAAGAAATGCCCGAAAGTCTGTCAGGGCAGGTCAAAGCTTGAGTTCAATCAGAAATGTCCCTACTTTCTGAAAGATTTTCTGCATTCTGCTTCCTTTTGAATATTCCTGGTGCGTGTGTATGTTTGTATGTTTTAAATATCAGTGGAAAGACTTCTAGTTAAAAATGCATAATGAACGTGGGTAATCAACCTTAGTACATACAGCCAGTAGCAATTGGATTTTGTCCTGTATCAGATCCACTAGATCAAAAGAGTTACCAACCTCCCTGGTTAAAACAAACAGGCAAACCCTACTCCCCCTTCCCAAGGGCACCAACAGGATTTCTGGCTTTCCCAGCTATGTTTCTATTCTGAAGGTCTGTTAGCAGCTCGATCATCTTCTGAACATACTTTTGTCAGACTTGCTAGAATAGGTCAGGACTTCTTAGCTGATGCAGACTTTGCAAAATATGCCTACAAAGGCATTGTTCTGCTGGCTTGTGATAACCTGCCAACAGCAATAAAAACTGCTTTTGCAACACCAACAGTATAGTGTATGTTTATGCACAGTTACTTGGAGGAAGACATGGTTGCTTTTCAATACACTAACTGATGTGGTTCAGACACTACATACGTTCTTTCTTCTTACCATTTTGGTATAGTCATCTGTACTTTGCAAAAGAGCAAGAAAAACAGTGGAGAGGTTAATGCCTCTGGCTGTGGATATTATTCATAATTGTGGTATTGTTTCTATAAAGTTCACACCTATGTTGGAATGTATGGGCATATATTTGCATATGCACTCACTAACTGTTGAGTAACTTTCTTTTTTCTATTAGGCACTTTATGTAAGCATTTATACTTATTTTGCTAGCTTTTCCATCGAGGTACAATAGATAGCCTATTGTACAAGGGATTACGTTGGTCTTTTTCTTTCTCTTATCTTTCACTTGCTTCAAGAGCTTGGCTTCCATTATTATCCAGTACCAATCTGTGGAATTTCCTCATTGAAAGCCTTTTAAAAATATCTCATGGTTATAGTCACAGTTACTGTTTAGTCTTAAAGATAAGAATAACGATATCATTGGAGTTTGTCTTGCTGGTCTTTTTTTAGTCTAATTACAACAGCGAGCATTATATCATGTCTCAAATGCTAACATGCACAGAAATATTTAAAAGCAAAATCCTGTGCTTATCTGAATTGTGAATATAATCTCAACTTTTGTATTAGATATCCAACTGTATGTTTTTCACTTGGCTTTCCACTGAGCCAAAATCGTGGAAAGTGCAGAAGACCACCTAGGTAGAGATGTAATACCACTTTGTGTTATGGCTGCTGCATCCTTCAGACGTGCATTGCTAATGACTGTAGAATACACACGTGCACTGGAATAGTGCAAAGTATACGCTTTATAAAAACTGCTCGTTGGCTCAGTAATTTTGGCATGCATTGATCTGCTGTTGCTTTCTGAAATGCCATGTGCAAGAGTCTAAGCTTTAAAGGCTTGACAATGATCAAGGAACCATTATATTTAAGGTGCAAGACAGATTATCCATGTGCAGAGGTACGTACAACATTCAAAAGATACTGCTTCTTGTTTGGGGTGAAAGTTGAAATAACTTTTGGAAGTCAAAAAGCTTTGCCCTAAGATGTCCTTCACATTTGATTTTTTTATAGATCACCTACCAGTCTGCTGTTAATGATTTAGTTTGGCCTGTAGACACTCCTCTGAACCTCTGTCTACGTTGCACAATGGGCTGCTTTGAGTTGACTCAGTATGTATCGCCTTTGTCAGGTCATGGGCTGTATCTAAAAAATAAATTAGGCTCTTGTTTAAGTTACAGTAATTCAACTAAGATTTTCCCAGTGTCCTAGTTTCAGTATTGAGGAGGATATAAACTTGAGTTTATACAGGGTTTTTTAAACAACGTACCAGGGACCCTTTCATACAGTAGGCGTGAATAATTATGTGGGTTTTTTAGGTTTGTTACCTTCCTGGACACCAGTCATCCACCAGTGCATTAACCATATTTGCTCTTTGATGTAATTTATGTAACAACTTGGTGTTGTTTAATTTGAGTGAATTTTGTGAAGATAATGCCAGCAGTTCAGCACTTACCAAAAGAGAGGGCCTAAAGAAGTACAAGTCAAGATCTGAGTCCTGCCAGATTTCCCGATGTAATTTTTCCTAAGAGTGCAGAGCATTCTGTTTAGAGACTTGCATGATTCAGAGCCTGTTGTGATTTGGATGTTTTATGGCCTTATTTATTTCAGGGAGAATTGCTCTACAGAAAGTGAACCACATATAAGTAAATTACTTCCCATTCCTTGGAACTATATTTAACTTGGGAGTGATATAGAAAAATCTGTGCCAGTAGCAATCATCTCAACCTAGGCAACACTATAATTACGTTGCATTTGCTTCTAGTTCTGGGATTTTTATTTTTTTTAGAAGCTTGACATAAACTTTTGAACTTTCTTTTCATAATACAGAATATTTTGTATAAATTCTTTTTTATCGTTATATCAGCAGTTTTGGGGATAGTTTAAAATAAACGGTTAATGGTGATCGCTAGGTATTGTCAAATGTGGAGAGCCTCAGGATTCGTAGAACTCCTCCTTTCCAGCTGCTGGAGCCCACAGACTTGGGGCGGGGGAAGGAGTACTGCCTAGGTGGTATGGGACTCTTTATGGGATATAGGGAAGAGCCTCTTGGGATTTTACAAGTAATATAATGATATCTTTTGGGGAAGAACCAAAGGCAAGGAAATGCAGGTATCGGGAAGCGGGGTGGGGAACATGGGAAAATAGAAGGATAAAAGAATAAAATGAGAAATGGGATAAATGGAAAGAAACCCAAACTTCAGTAACTTACAAAGGTTCATGAATTTTTTGCTATAAATAATCAAGCTGGCAGGGGAAAAAGGGATTTCTCTGTGTAAAAAGTTGGATATTTTGTCCAGAAACCATTGTATTTATTTCAAAATGGAAGTCAACAGGAAATTTTAGGAACACTTGGATGTTGTAGGGTTCCCCTGTGATTGAAGGCTGACAAGCGCTGTACCCTTTATGCCCCTCATTGACAGAACAGGGTTCATCAAAGGAATCAAAGCCTGTGATAAAAGTCTAGATACATGAAGATATCAGGAGCAAAAGGGCTCACAAATTGATGTCTTGGTCACCCTGCTGATTTGTTCTGAATGCAGGTATTTTGGTTGTCGGGTATCTTGGCAATTGGAAAGTGAAGAGGTTTTAAAAAAAAAAAAAATCTTTGAAAGCTCTGGAAAAAAACTACTTCTAATTAAAAAAACCAAACGAAGAACTGATGGCTATCCTTTTGCCTTTGAATGCAGTGTTTTCAGTCTTATGTTTCTATTTTTAGCTTTTCAATGATTTATTCAAGAATAATGCAAACCGGTCTGAGAATACAGAAAGACGACAAAATCAGAACTACTTCATGGAAATGATGACTGTAGAAGGAGTCTATGACTACTTAATGTATATTAGTAAGAAGTGATTTCTCTTAATTATTCTTATACTTCCTGCCAAATATGAAGTTTTGGTTCTTTGGTAAGAAATAAGATTCTGTTGTAGTAATCATACATAATTCAGAACTAGCAAGCTTAACAGTATACAACTTAGGAACACAGTAATTCTTTAAAGACTTTATTGCTGTGCTAAAATATCATAATTTATCATTCGTTATTGCTCAGTTGTTTTGTTACATCTCTTCCTTTCTGCATTTCAGAGTATGAGCTTATGGGAGTGGGTCCCTTCCCTTTTCTCAGATGTGCCTAGGCTGCTGATACACTCTAGGAACTAATTAATAAAAATAGTTAAAGGAAGTATTTGATAAGTATTCTGGAGAGCAGTGATTTTTCAGCATTGCACTAAGAAAACTAAAATAATATTTGCTTGTTTGCAATCTTTTCTTTCTTTTTTTTCTTTTGAATAAGTTACTCCTTTATCATCATTATTAGAACATTATAAATGTGTGTTACTGTAACTTTGCAGGCAGGGTAGTTTTCCGCATTCCTGACTGGCTGCATCACCTCTTGATGGGAGGAAGAATTCTCTTCAAAAATACATTGGAACTGTACACTGACTATTACTTGCATTATAAGTTAGAACAGCTATTTCAGGAGCACCGGTTGGTTTCTCTGATAACGCTGCTGAGAGGTTAGTAAAAGTTACATCTCTCATGTGAAAATACTGCTTTAGTTTGATAGTTGAAATCCCTTCTTTTAAGTTTCCAAGTACTAAACTTTGCAATGCTTGACTAAAGCTAATGGAGTTTTAAAAATCAAGTTGGCCTAGAAAAAGTTTTCATATCAGAAAGATGCCATGTTGTCTGTCAATGATGATTACAGAAAAAAGTATGATGAACAGTAATTTGCTAATGTGTGCAAAGAAAAACAGAATAAAGGCGGTTTAGTATATCAGAGCGCAAATATTTCATTCAATCTTTAAATTACTTTTCACTTGTGTGCTACCTCACAGTCCTTTATTGTTAATTTTTTTGTTCCCTTTGTTGTGGTGGGCGTTTGAGAGGGCTTGAGTGTTCTTGACATTGAAATAAGGAAGGGGAGAGAGGTTAAAAAAAAAATGTAAAAATGACCTCACAACTGTATCTGACTACATTCTGATCTAAACAACGCATCTGGCCAAAACTCTGGAATCAGGACAGCTCTATCCTTATCAAGCCAAAAAGAAAGCTTGTGAAAGACAAAAAAGGAAAGGAGTAAATCTTTCAGAGCCTAAAACCAAAACTGAGTGCTTAATATTTCTGATGAACAGCAATTCTTGCTTTTTTCATGCACTGGTAAATCTGAAATTTTTGGCAGTTCCAGACAGTGTTTTAGTACAAGGTATAAATACTGCTTATAGTTTTGAAAGTATAAGGGAAATTGTAAGTAAGGAGATCATAACTAACCTAAAGTAGAATTGATCCAAACCTAGAAGATAATGCTTTAAAAATTTGAAAAGAATGGAAACAAATTGGCCAAAGATTGTCCTCCACACAGGTGGGATATTCTGAATTCGAACCGGCTAATGTAAGCAAAAGACTATTATCTGGCAAGGCTAGAATTCCCTTCAACCATACAGAAAAGAAGCTCAACTTCAAAGCCGTTATCCAAAACATGTTTTATATGTCAATAATGCATAGCTGCCTAAAGACTTTTTTTTCAATGTGTCTTTGCTGCAGATGCTGTGTTCTGTGAGAATACTGAACCTCGCTCTCTCCAGGATAAACAGAAGCGAGCAAAGCAGACTTTTGAAGAAATTATGAGATACATTCCAGGTTCTGTATTTCATGACTCTCTATATGAGTATGGTTAATTGTTCAAGCAGATATATAACCCAAATACAGTCACATTAGCTTTCCAAATCAAATAAAATTTGCGCTGCTGAGATTTGAGTTGACTAGAATACTAGGTGTAAAAACCCAGGAGTTCAGTTTCGTCACGTAAGTGTTGCTAACTAAGGTTGTAGCATAGTGATTAATAAAGACATGATGGAATAAAGAGCTTTACGACTGTACTTAATACCATAATTTCTTTATCTTTAGAATGCTCCTATGGTTTGTATTTTATCCAGATGAAAACTGGGTTAAAAAAGGCACACCATGACGCCAGAAGATAAATTTGACCTCTGCTTACACTGTATAAACTAGGGAAGAGGGGCCCATTTGCTAGGTTATTCAGAAAGTAATTAAAAATTTTCAGCTTGTGGTTTATTAAAACAATGTATTAGGACAATACATTGACGTTATAAAAAGTGTAATAACTACTTAGGTGTGCAGCCCTGAAGGAAAGGGAGGAGAAAAGGAGGAACCAAAGGAGTGTTTGTTTTTCCATTTACCACTTCAGACAGATAAAATTTGAACTCCTTTAATTTAAATTTTTTTCTTTAACTACTGGGGTTCTATAACTGTATCATATAGCTGTTTGCAGTGCTTCCTAATGACTTGTGTATTTGTTGTTGGTATCTGGTCTAGATTTAATAGGCAAGTGCATCGGGGAAGAGGCTAAATACGAAGGCATCAGGCTTCTGTTTGATGGACTGCAGCAGCCAGTGCTCAACAAACAGGTAACTTGCAACACATGAGAAACTTGCCTTTTGGCACAGGATTTCTGGAAGAGAATGTATGGCTATAGCAGAGGAGTGAGCTCTAATTCAGAGTTAAAAATAAAAAGCAGTAGTGTTGCCTTGGAGTGTTCTTAATTTTCCTTTTCTCTTAGTTAACTTACGTTCTGCTGGACATTGGGATTCAAGAACTCTTTCCAGAGCTGAGTAAGGTACGTGCTAACTCTGTTCAAGAGCTGCAGAATTCTTCAAGCTGCTAGTGAGTCTGGTCGTTGGTGCATTTTTGCTGTTGTTCATACTAATGTTAAATTTTGGGGAAAATCTGTATTTTACTAATGTGTTGAAATAATAAAAACCTAGATTATTTACATTTTTGTTAATTAGCTCTTTCCAAATCAGTTTAGGCCCATTTGTCTAGCATACAGCAAGTCTGAGCTGCCTTTCAGTAGAATTGGACAGAGCAACCAATGGTCAGGATCTCTGTGCCTTTCTTTTTGATTGATTGTCTCCACTCTATTTTATGCATTTCCTGATTTAGGAAGTGAGTTCTGCATGCAGAGCTCAGGTTGAGCTTCAGCATTTTTCTTGAGAATATTTGGCAGGAGGGTTTCTTACCTCTAGTTTGGTCACTGCAATCCATCCATCCAGATGAAGGAGAAAGAATTCGCACAACACAAAATGCTATATAAATGCATATCATTAGGCTTGTGATCCATCTGATATTTGTATTTATGTATATAAAACCTTCACAGAGTTTTACATAGTAATTTTACAGTTTGGTCTTCCCAGTAAGCAGGAGGTATTAGCCAGTTAACTAGATATAAAAGAAAAACAACAAAAAAACCCCTCAGTTGTAATAGATGTTCTGTTGCATGAGCCCTGTGTCTGAGAACTGTGGAGTGCCAGCAGTGATTTGTTTTGCTTGATAAACAGAAACAAATGATAGATGTCAGAACAAGCTAGCCACCTTCCATTGTTTCCACTGAAATAAGACCGGCTTAGTAAGTCTAACCTACTCTGCATCAGCTCTGCAGGTGGCCTCCTCACATCAGTGTTCAAATAGTTAAAAACAAACAAAAGAAGACCCAACCAATCAAGGGAATAACGAAGTAGCCTGGAGACTTGTGTGCTGCAAAAAAGACCTGACTTAGCCCTGCTGTTTTACTTGGCTGAACTGTTCGTATCTCAGCAGCTAATAATCTATATATAGGAACATCGGTCTTTCTTCAGTTGATGCTGAAAAAAACTAAAGGCTTTGTGTGTTAAGCATTTAAATAGTCTTTAAAGCACTGGTCAGGCCCAGAGGGTGGTGATCAGTCTAGTTGGAGGCCAGTAACTAGGGAGGTATCCCAGGGGTCAGCTCTGGATCCAGTCCTGTTTAATGATCTGTATGATGGGGCACAGTGCAAAGCTGCTGCTGACACAAAACTGGAAGAAGTAGCTGATACACCAGAGGGTTGTGCTGCCATCCAGAGGGACACGGACAGGCTGGAGAAATGGGCTGACAGGAACCTCATTAAGTTCAATAAGGAGAAGTGCAACGTCCTGCCCCTGGGGAGGAACAACCCCAGGCACCAGCATATGCTGGGGCCACCCAGCTGGAAAGCAGCTTGGCAGAAAAGGACCTGGGGGTCCAGGTGGACACCAAGTTGACCATGAGCCAGCGATGTGCCCCTGCTGCCAAGAAGGCGAATGGTGTCCTGGGCTGCATTGGGAGGAGTGTTGCCAGCAGGTGGAGGGGGGTGATGCTGCCCCTCTACTCAGCACGGGTGAGGCCACAGCTGGAGTGTCCAGTTCTGGGCTCCCCAGTACAAGAGAGATGTGGGCATACTGGAGAGAGTGCAGTGAAAGGCCATGAAGATGAGGAAGGGACTGGAGCATCTCTCCTGTGAGTGTTCAGCCTAGAAGAGACAGCTCAGAGGATCTTATTAACGTATATAAACACCTGAAGAGAGCATGCAAAGAGGGCGGAGCCAGGCTCTTTTCAGTGGTGCCCAGTGACAGGACCAGAGGCAATGGGCACAAACTGAAACACAGGAGGGTCCCTCTGAACATCAGGAAACACTTTTTCACTGTGAGGGTGACTGAGCACTGGCACAGGTTGCCCAGGGAGGCTGTGGAGGGCCCATCCTTGGAGATATTGAGAAGTCATCTGGGCACGGTCCTGGGCAACCAGCTCTAGGTGGCCCTGCTTGATGTTTGGTCCAGATAACCTACAGAGGCACCTTCCATGCTGTGATTCCATAACTGTGTGTATATTTAATGGGGTGAAATATTTTTTTCTTCGAAAACAAATCAAGAAAAGATTATTTAATCTAAGTCAAGATTATGGTTGGTACAACTTCTTGATCTGTCCTTTTGTTTTGTGTAACTGTGACACTGCCTGAATGTTCTGCAGTGTTTCAGAAAACCACCTGCTGAGGAGGGACCTCTAATGCTACCTTTGGTCCTAGTGAAACAGCAGAGTTGAGGCCTGGGCTCCCCCTGTCTCCTGTGACTGAAGCTGATGGGAGCAGAGCGATTTTGGTAGAGGAAAGGAGAGAAAATACTCCCACCAGGAACTTCAGCCATTTTCCTATTTTGGATGTACCAAGAGAAATACAGAACAAAGTACTGCTGCTGTGATGTTTGACAGTGGGACCTGGTCCTGAGTGTGCTAGGACTGTGATGGACTGAGCGAGGCAGCTGAGGAGGGATCACTATGAGGAGGGAAATGCAAGGTGGAGAGGGTATGGGCGGCGGGCAGTGGTTTTAATCTGGAGCCCTAAATAAATAAAAAAAACAGTTCCCCCAAATCACTGCAAACTGACTGTGAAGCCATTTAGGAAAAGAATTGTTTCCTCCAAACAATTGTAATGGGCAAGTGTAAAAGTAATGACTGGTTCTTACTTAGTTACCAGTTACATTATGGGGGGCGGGAATCACTCCAGTGACTGTTCTGTCTGTTCAACAGAGACTGGTCCTTTTTTTTCAGTTGCTTGATACCAAAATGTGTTTGTAGTTACTGTGAAGAACAGAAAAATATTTCAGGTCAGTCAGCATTTAAAGGGAAAACTGAGCATCCTGGAAGTTTTGCTTTGAGCACTGCTCCTTCAGCAGGGGGATCAGCGGTGGGAGAAATGGGAAGATTTTCATTAGCAGGGATGTCAATCTGCTTCCCACTCTTGAGATCTGGTATCTTGAAGGCATATCCTGCTACATGTACCAATGCGGATATATACTGGATCACTTCAGATACACTGTGTTTAATGGCAGCATGCGTAAGTGAACAAGTTCTAACGATAAGAACTGAAAAACACCTGAGTTTTGCCTTTGGTGCAACATACAGCCAGTCCCTTGGAAGTCTGTCAGACAGGATACAAGGAGAAGGGACAGCTGAGAGAGGAGAAGCATTCCCAGCAGAGGAAGGAAAGAAATCTAGTTGAAAAAATACTATGTCAGTGCCATTTCCAGAGCAGAAAATTGCTGTGTTAAGGAAATTGTATTTAGCGGTTACGAATGGGGGAGAACTTCCAGAGAAAGAAGAAAATACCTATTTTGAGAAATAGTATTAAAAATCTGAAAGAAGTAGCCTTCCTTTCTCTTAACTCTGGTTTCAAGTGGATATTTTCAAATACCATTAATCATTGCAGCTCAGTTCAGTCATTTATATGTAAAGATAAGTATTTTCATACTTAACAAGTAATTTTTTTTTCTCCGTTACTGTTTGACAGGGTCCGAAGGAAGCTAGCTCTGTGTCATGTTGGATGTGAATGCAGGGACCTTGCTGGACACCCAGCAGAAACACCCACTGTGCGCTATTGTAATGGATATGTGACATTTTAACCTTGCATTGTATATTTTCTTGTAAATAACATAAAACTTAAGTTCTAAAAAATCTCCTTATGCAATAAAGACATTAAAATTTAATACCAATTACAAGTAAATAATATATCTGTACTTTTTATTTAAAATTTGTTTTAGCTGTTATCAGTAGAAGTCAAATTAATTTCCCCAAAATCTCTGTGTGTGAAATTACAGGATGACATAAAATAAGACAGCTGGGAGAGCAGCCAACCAAGTATGCTTTGCTAAAAGAGCAATTACTGTTGTCTTCCTTAAAGGATATGTAGAAAAATTGTTTGGAAGACGTTGTAGAATGCTCCCATGAAGTTATTTTTAACTGTCTTAACAAATCTTATTAATTTTTCAAAAACAAAATTACATTATTGAATCTATTGCATACAAATAATCTCAGAACTACCTTTGGCGTTCATGCTTTCTGTGACCATGGAAAATCATGTGTGTAATTTAGTTTATTTAATATCTGACCTTCAAATCTAAAGCACTCTTAAATTAATAATGGGTGTGAAAAGTGGTTTTGACTTTTACCTTAGCCTTCATTTTTATGCGATTTCTTATCTGGATTTGTCGTTTTTTTCTGGCACCCTCTTTATAGGCTTAGAAAAGAGGATGTGTGTCTGTTCATAGCATTTTCTAAAAATTCATTAGTATAAAAATGTGTGGAAGATTTTTCCTGTAAATCTTAATTTGTTGGCCCAGCCTTTATAAAAGAGACTTTGAAAAGGACTTTCATGTGTGGGTTTTTAACAAGTTTTACTCACAGAACAATACAGAGATATTTTAATAGGCATTCCTCAAGTTTTATATTCAGACAACACCCACTTTCTCCTTTTACAAGCAAACCAATCTAATGCAGTATTCATGTTCTCTATCAATACAATCGGCATTATATCTGTATTACTTTTGCATACCTTTTCCTTCTGTTTGTCAAAAGAAGGTAAAAGTGTTATTTCTCTCTGGGTATGCTGAAGGAGTCATCGTAACTCTTTAAAAACTGGCGTGCAGGTACAGCTCAGTCCATAAGTGCACTCTCCGTTACTGGTTTTATGTTGATTTGGGGAAGACTATTCTGTAAACTAATAACTTCAGGGGCTGGTATTGACAAATCATCAGTGCCATGTTATAGCTAGTAGCGTGTCAAGGTCAGTTGCTGTTTGTCTCCCTGTTCTAAGACAGCTTACCCAATGCAGCTCTAGTGCAGATCTTTTCATGCGCAACCCTTGAATTTATGTGGAAACTAATTGAGGTCTTGAAATTTAAACATACTGGTGTTTATCTTAGCGCACCTTCTCCTTGAAATCTGCAGGTGCAGTGAATTTAAGAGGCGAGTAGCTTGGGTCTGAAAAAGTTTAGTGTGCTTTCTAGAAAAACAGCAGGTTTATTCAAAACATTGCGAAGTTTAATTAATACAGCAATTAAGTTTAATACAGCAATAAACAACATGTAAACATGTTGATGTCAAAATTCCAAATGTGAACAATCTTAGGAAAATAATTATCATTTACACTCCTTTTTATCAAGAAGTGATTGCTTATAGTGTCAGAAATGTAGACTTTAAGCTGATTCCTGATTTTATACTCGTTACCCTATCTCTTACAACTGTATAATTTTTAAACACAGCCTTCCGCTAGAGGAGATGAGCTTTTGAGTTATGATCACAACTATGATAAAGGCAGCTTATGCTGTAAAAAGCTCCATTACTGGGCAACTTCCAAAGGTTGCCACAGTGCGGCAGGAGTCAGTGCATGTATCCAACATTGTCTCTGAATGTTGCTGATAGAGTAATGGTCAGGAGTCCTGTGCTTTGGGCTTTGGAAAAAGGTGTAAAATTGAGCATGTTGATATGAAACATAATCGTAGATTGTGTTCTCACTCTAGATACAGTCCCCAAACTGGTCATATTAAATAGTGAAGTATATATATACTCAATTTGTTAAAATTTATCAAAATCAAATCAAGCTTTCATTGCATCCTTTATTAATGGAAAACATAAGTGAGATGCTGCATCTTCAAAAGTGAAGTGGAAAAATTTCTTTTGATTGCATGTAAATGGCCCTCATGCTGTCAATGACACTGAGTTTAATTCAGCTCTTTCAGGCATTGGTGTAGGTATGATAAATATGACTGGAAGCAAAGTAGAATTATTAGATTGAAAGCTTTAACCCTGAGTGTAGATCAAAGGAAAGTATATATACCTTTAATAAATCTATTTCTAGAAGCTTGTTTACATTACTGGAATCAGATTCTTAATCAACTCACTATCCAAAGCAGGTAAAAGAATTTGGAAAAAAAAAAAAAAATCCCATTTCAGTGAGTGTTTTTTTCATGATAGAGCATTAGTATTCACTGGAACTTTGCTTCTTGAAACCTCAAACTGAATTACGGGTACCTGCTGATTCAAACTAAGAGAAGTCATGAATTCTGCCCACTCATTCTGCACAGTGTGCTTCAATGACTCTGCCAGATTAAAGACAATTGCTTGTGCTGTTTACTGATGACATGCAGAAACCTAAACATTTATCTTCAGGTGTAAGAAGAGAGAACGGTTCTCTCTTCCCTTTGTCAGCATCATCTCTCCTCTTGCCTCCTCTCTTCTCCAAACAAAAACATTGTGAACAAAAATCAAGTATGCAGGAATGTTACAGTGAACAATACAGAAATCAGGGTAAGACTTCCTTCAATAAGGCTTCCAGAAGAAAACTTGATTCGACCTTCAACTGCTGGGTAAACTCTCTTCATTCTCTGGAGGTAACGGGAAACAACCTCAATATCAGGTTCACCTAAGAAAACAAACAAACAAAGGTACAGTGCTCTCTACAGCAGCCACGCTCTGAACTAAAATTTAAGAACCTGTCTAAAATTGCAGTTTTAGCTCAAGTCTGAAAGCAAACTGTTTCTACAGTTTACCATTCTGAATCGGTACACATCAGGACAGTGTAGGGGTGTAGAGAGTTGTTTCTTGTGCACAGATAAAACATCTGTGGTGGTTCGTAGCCAGAACTCATATTTTCCTAAAAAAATAATTCTTTTTGCATCATCTGGCTTTTTTTTGTTTGTTTTGTATCTGTTACAATGGTAACTTCCAGTCAGATTTAGGTAGATTGAGATAGTCTCCCACCTGTTTGGGGTAGAGTGCTTTAGATCTGGCAAAGCTATCGCCTACACCTCTTCAAATTTAACTTTACTTTTTTTAATGAAGAATTTCTAGTGTGTGTGCTGCTGCGTGCACACAAAGTATGATGTGGATTTTCTACAGTGGAAGACCCTCTTCAGTCACTGCTGCCAGCCATGTCACAAGCCCGTTCTGATCCAAACTCTTGGAATCCTAAAGTGCATCTTAAAAGTAATTATAGTTTTGCCCCTCTGCTATACTGGAAGACTTTACCAGAATCTTTCAAGTTGTTCCCTTTCATTATTCCTAATGATTTCTCTCTCTGTGAATTTATTTCTGCATACACAGATATTTACGGAAAACTACAGCCCCACTATATTTCCAAGCTGTAGGCTGAATTTGATTCAAAACACCAATCCTACCTGTAAGAATCAGTTTTAAGTTGAAACACCCTGTAGAACAAAAAAATTAGTCTGTAACGAAGGTCCAAAAGGGAAATTTTTTTGGTAGAAGCATGCTTTTACCATCCAGAAACAGAACATAGGAAATTGAAGTTCTGCAACATGTAGATGTGCTCCTAGAAGATACTTTTTCTTTTTTTTTTTTTTTTAAATACAGCACTACATCCTTTTTCTGTTTTCAGAAATAATGAATTTTAATCTCAGAATTTTTTTCAAATTTGTCCTCTGTCCTAAAAGATGTACATGCCAATTGTATGAATGCTGACTTTCTAACAGTTTGCACGCAACTTTAAAGGATCTTAAGGCAGCATTGTAAAACAGTTCCTTTCTACCTCTGTGTCGGCACCCTGCGTGCTGCTGCCTGCAGAACTCGTGAGAGTCCCGCTGCTTTCGGAGGGGCAGGCGAGTTCCCGCAGAGCAAGTTGGCATCTTTCCCCTCCCGCTCTGTGTTGCTCGCCTGAGCTGCATGCCCTTTAGTAGCAGAGGTGACGATTCCGTCTTTGCAAATGCTTCTGCACAGTGGAAATTTAAAGCCTAAATAAAATAGCACCTTTCTTTTTGATGCATTGTTTAGTAATGAGTATGAGTGCAAGGCAGTACATGTAATGTGTACTCTATAGCGTGGTTTTGGCTTTTTTCCTGGTTTATCATGATCTCAGAACTGCTCTCTAAGCAGTGCTGAATTGATAAGGCTCAGTTTCTCTTTGAAACTTTTGTGATTTAACTGAAAAAGAATATAGTTGGTGGCTACAACCAAAACTAGCAATCCAGAGTAGTCAGATTAGAAGCAAATTTAACCTGTCCAATAAAAGCAGAAAATCTGAGACTTGTACTATAAAAGGATCCTTTAACTTTTAGGAATTGTTTGCTACCCTCTTGGTGCCCATACTTACCTTTACTGTATCCCAGATTTTTGTCTCTCAGCATGTGATAGCCGTCTCCTCCAAATAACATATAGGTTGGAAGAGTCACGTTGTATATTTCATCCATCTGGAGTGGGACATAGGCGGGGACTCGGCAGGCTGTGCAAAGCACTTCTAAGCTAAGAACTCTGCTTCCCGGGGCTCTGGAGAGATCATAGACCACGTGGATGCCTACGAAAATACACATTTGAATGCCACTTTAGGCAGTTCCTACCGAACATATAGGGCTAGAAGCAGCATCCTCCACCATTTTCAACGGATTCTTTATGTTAGCTTCTGTGACTGAGAGGTTATATTGTTCTGAGTGATACCAGTTAATGTCCTATTTTCTTTGCACAATAATAACTTTTATCCAAGAAAATTAATGAGATCAGAGATCTGCTGAAGTACTGTCCCACCTCAGTTACTTATCTGATCGTCTGTTCTCTTCTTGTCACTACTTCACAGAAGGAAATTACTAGTCTTGGGATTAGGATACTGCAAGATAAAAATACCTTCCCTTATTTCTGTAGTCATATGCTTGCTCATTCCACTGTCTCATTGGCTGACGTGACTTCTTTTAAAGCCAGCCAGCCACCCTAACTTAGCAGCTATTTTGGATAATAAGTACTGTCCTGAAAAAAGAAAGCCAGGCCAGGGCTGAACGTTGCGGTTTCTACTCGCTGTAGGAGAAGTGATGTTTCTAGTTGCGAGCCTTCCTCAGCCAAAGCCTGGTGAGAGTTAGGCCCCCAGAACAGCACTGCCAAGAATTTGCTGATCAGGAAACCACTTAAAGCAAGTCCAAAGCACAGAGGGTCTTCCAACCCTGGCAGTCGTCCTGCTCTGGATCTTCTGTCCTGAACCCTTTCCAGAGCTACTAGTTATCTTCTTTTTCTGTGAGAAGGCAGCAAGCAGAGGGGCTGCTGCTGCTTTACCTTAGTGGTACCCGAGAACCTGGTAACTTGTGAAAGCACTTGCCTCGTGTGCGAGACGTGGGTTGTGTCCTTGGCATGTGGGGGCTCTAGATTGCATGGTGGGGAGAGGCACGGCCCCTGCCCTTGAAGTTTAGCTTTTCTGCTAAATAAATAAAATCTGCACTGCATAACAGAGAGACCAGGAATAAACACAACTGTAGCCTAGTACACATCTGGATAAATATATGGGGAGCTGCAATTCAAGAAACACGTATGTTTTTAATATTAACTGTTTATCCCTAAAATATTTAGAAATTCACTGGAGCAATTCCATAGCGCACTTGGACTAACTCTAAACCTGTCAGTAATCATTAGACAATGGCACAAAATGTTTTTGACAAACGGAACTTTGGCAATAACTGACAGAGACATCCAGTCTGGGGTTGTAGGTAAACTGCCAGTGAAGAACTGAAAACAGGAGTTTGTTGTAGCGATTACTGTGTTACAGCTACACTCAATTATATCTTCCTGTAGTTAATGGAAGTGTTAAACTGCTGCCACTGAACCAACTGGGAATCCTGTCTCTGCCGAAAGGAACAGCGATGGCCTGTGTGCTGTAGCGGCTCAATTAAACACATGCAGGATAAATAGAGTCAGTCAGCTGGCGGGTGTGAGGCAGAGAGCTAGGATGTATGGCCAACTTGATTTCCATTCCTAAAGCGGCTTCCAGGTGTAATACAAACAAGGCCAACAGAAGGGACGCTGGCTTGGAAAACTGAGAAGAGGAAGGAAAAAACCATACCTCCCACCTGCAGCAGCTCGCCGCTTCCTCTTCCGTATCTGCGCACACTGTGCTCAAAAGCTTCTTTCAGCGTGGAGCCTTTCACCCTCACCAAATCGAAACGACCTCCAAATGGCAAAACAGACAGCAAATCTTCCACAGTAATGCTACCTGGGGGAATGAGACTTTGTTTACATGGATTTTTTTTAAGTCCACAATATTTTAGGACTGTTTGACAGTACATTTTTGACACGGAACGTGGCAAATACAATTTCAGAAAATGAGGGCCAGCAGAGGTAAGGATCATGTCCAAACCAAAGAACCTGCGTCTTTATCATCCTGCATGTATCAAGACCGATAAATCTGAGTTTGATAAAACTGCATGTATTGCTGTTCAAATAGCTCTGCTGAAAGAGATTACAAACCACCAACCTAAGATGAAGAAAAACAGATATTCTTACTGAAAAAGGTGTTTGTTTTCATTTATGTGACATCAGGAAAATAAAAACTGTAAAACCTTACTATTCAGAAAACCCTAGAATTCACTTACTCGACAGCAGACTACAGAAGGCTCCCAGCGACCATAACATATGACCCTCTACAGTAGGGGGTGAAGAATATCCACTGTCTTTCTTTGTTCCAAGGCAGCAAGGAGAGAGGGAAATTATAAAAAGCACCGTGTACAAACAATGCTAATAACTTGTATTAATGTCAGCCTGAGTGCAGTTGTGCTTTCATGATGAATAATCATATGAGAAAGTTTGAAATTGCTTCCAAACACTGTGCAATTCCCATCAAAACAACTCCAAACACTGGGTTCAGACCTGGATAATAACTTGATTCTTCCTTCTTGATAAAGTTGTCATTCAGCTTGTAATTTTACATACCATTAGTGCTCTGTTCATCGATGGGTGACCGTATCCCACCTCCATTCAGGATGCACATTGAAACGTGGTTCCATGACTTTCTATCCGGATGTCCGACATTCTCATAAAGCTACCAAAGGAAAATGTTTAAACTGATTTTTAATCTTCATTTACTCTAGACTCTGGAAATTTGCACCCAATACAATCTGAGACTGAAAAGAGACAGAAAGGTTTTGTATCTTCTTTGACATTACCTTCAGCCCCACTGCAAAATGCTAAATTATTACAGAACAAGGCAAAAAACAAAACAGTAAGTATTTTGCTTTTTTAAACTTTTAACAACAATATTTGCCTTTTTCTGTAATGAACTCTTGGACTCTTTTATAGTCTGTGTGTATATGACATGACCAGGGCAGGCCAGCTGAACAAAGGAAGGTTGATTTTTTTATTCCAACCGCTGTGATAAAGACAAATGATTTGAGCATATTTGGAGAATGGGGAAGTGAAGAGGACCTTAAATATAGCTGTACATTAAAGACATGCAGGGGAATGTATAAATTAATCTAGCTCTTGCTGTACGTTTTAGGGAATTCATATTTTTCAGCTTCTCTGAAATTGTTTTTTAATATTTGGAATATCTTGGCAAACTAGAAAGGTGTAGAAGAGCGGAAGAACAGGAAACAGGCATATCAGATGAAACCCAAAAGTCTACTCTGTACAGCATCATGTCTCCAACAGTAGCAAATATCTGACAAAAGCAAGTTGCAAGGAGAAGATAATATTTGCTTGAGACATCCCGAGTAGTAAAGAAAAGGGAGACCAGAGATTTACTCAGTTGCATAAGGATGATAAGCCTACAGTGTTAAATCTTCAGAAATAATTGAGTAGAACAGGAAAAGGTTGAGAAAAGAAACAAGGGTAATGGAAGGGATGGACTGATTTCCATACAGGAATGACTATGGTTATGACTCTTCAGTGTCACGAAGAGAGAAATACAGGAAGGACATGACAGAATTCTATAAAACCAAAAGGGACATGTGGAGGCTGGGTAGGAATCCGAATGTTTTCTCATTTCAAGAATGATAAAAAACTAAGAAAGATTCAGAGAGGGGTGACAAGGATCGTCAAAGACACCGAAAAGCTTCTGAATGTAGAAAGATGATGTAGGCTCGGACTGTCCGACCTGGCAAAGAGACAACGGAAGGAAAATATTTGAGAAGCCTATAAAATCATGAGTGGTGTGAAGAGGGTGGACAGGGACCAAGCGTTACGGTGCAAGGACTACTCCTTGGTGTGCAGTGGGCATCCAGCCAGCGGGCAGCAGGCTGCACACAGACAAAAAACTTGCACCCTGATGTTAGCAATTTCACAGCCATTTCACATTTGTGTTCCTTTAACACATTTGTAAAATGCCATCTGGGTCTGTCAACCTTTTATTCTGAGATTTTGCGCTACTGTTGGAGAAGCATCACTGAACTAAATGGACCTCTGTTTTGCCCCAGTACAAATCAATCAATATCTTCCACATTTCTCAATCTCTACATTTCCCAGGACAACTCTAAATATTAAAGCTCATGGAACAGGTAGGTCTGTTTTTCACCTTCACTCCCCTGAATGCATGGCAGCAGACAGGAAAGCAAGTGTAGAACTGGTAAGGCAAAAAACATGAAGGGTAATCCATGTATCTACTGATGACTGCAGATGGTTGCCTAGAGACATCGATATAACTAAAGTAGAATTTGACCTCTCAAGACAAAATGTATAGCAAGAAAATCTACAGACTTCTGAAAGATTACAGAGTTACTTTCTTTGAGTGCCAAAGCATTTGATCACATTTTTCGAATAAAAATATAAAAAAGTCCAGTAGGAAGAAAAAGCAAGGCACTGCAATTTTAGTAGAACTGCATGCAGAATTCCCAAATCTTAATCTAATTTGGAAATTAGCCCACGAACTAAGAATTATTTTCAGGATTACAATAAAAGCAATCACATGGACTGGATAACTAGCTTTGGGGACATACCTAAATGAAAACTCATGATTCTTAATTGGCTCCTGACTTTGTGGCAATGCTGTAGGACATTTATGTTTCTGGTAACAGTCACGTTAGTGAACGTTTTTCCCTGGAGCACCCAAAGGAAACGGTGCTGCTGTGGGAGAATAAAACAATCAAGGCCAGCTAGTTTAAAAATTGGAAGGGACTTCTCGTAAGGAGACCTTCTGGTGTTACGTGACTGTTAAAGCCCAGCGATACCTGTCAGGATGCAGCAGGGGTCGGTGGCTCCTTTCCTTTTACCCCTCCTTTGCTTCAGCTGGCACCTTTTGGCCTCTTTGGGGGGACAATTCATATCAGTAATTTGGCAGAAAACTACCCAGAATTTTTTTTTCTGGGCTAGTGCATTAAAAAAGGGTGACAGCAAAGCCCAGTGAGTAATGACGGGGCAGAAGGTAAGTGCTGTGAGCAGGGGACCTGTAGCAGGGTGGGAGAGGGGTAGGGGAGCCAAGTTCTCCTCCTTGCTTGAGGAATGGGCTCTTAGATCAGATGGCTGTGTCTCTTAAAACTGCAGCTTCAGAAACAGCTGTGAACAAGTCTATACATGCAAAGAATAAACCGCTCCTTACTCTATACAGCAAGATTCATTATAGCCTTCCTTCTGCCAGATCTTTCTAGGGACGCACTAGATGTTACGGTGTTGGAAAGCAGCACAGAGTTCTGTGCGCCGATAGTTCGGAGCCTGGGAGCATTTCATCTGATAGCTCTGGAGTAACGCTTAGATGTGATTGCCACCTGCGGTGGCAACGTCTTACCACAGCATCACAAAGCAAATTTCCCATGTTACATTCTTGGAAACGGCACGCTTGGCTTGTACCATTCAGGTAAACACTAGTTTTTCCAATCTCTTCAGAATAATTGCCCAGGTTTTTCCTCCATTTTTCCACTTCTTCTTTAATGTGCTTATCTATAAAGTAGTATAAAAGTGTAAAATAAGCATCGCATGTATCTCATATTAATGACACTTCAGTAAATACAAAGCTTGGTGGAAAAAAACTGCTCTTCATGATTCTAAAATGTTACACTTTCCTTAAAGGCTCTTCAAGCAACACGACATCTACACTCACATCCAACAAAGACTGTAAAGGGAGCAGGCAGGACAGGACAATCAAGTGAACAAGTTATTCCTGTGCCACAGCAAGGCTATCTCCTCTGTAACACCTCAAAATATTTTTGCCCAGTCCTGTTCTAACCTCTGACCAATGGGATTTCTAGCACCTACCTTGACAGATGAGAGCTTCTATACAAGAATTTTTAATATACAAGTGAGTTTGGTCTTTATTTGACATCATATCTTTTTTTTTTTTCCTAATTATAGCTTCTTCCCCTTTAATGTAATGCTAAAAGGTAATGTAATGCTCAAATATCAATGTCAAAGAATAAACCCTTTATAGAAATTAATTCTCTATGAACATCTGTCTACCAGGTGCAAATCTAATTCTTTCAGAAAAAAAACAGATACAAAGATACTTGTATATATACAGACAGATAATGTCACAACTGTTTTATATCAGCTATTAGTTTTAAGCAATTTGCCACATAACTGTCAGCAACAGCAACATTTATAAAATGAGAACACCTATGTATCTAAATTTTTACTTTTACTGACATCAGAGACAGAACGTAAAGTCTCATTACATCATCTTATTACCTAAGTAGATCACTGAGAATAACACAGTAAATAAGAATATCTATGAACATATAATTTTTAAAGGATTTATTTCATAAATATTCTGGCAGAACCTGGAAAGTCTGATAAAAGCTCAGAGCTTCATACAGCAAACACTGGACAAGACACAAAGCCTCGAGAACCAGCCCTGGGTAATGACAGAGCCGACAAAAAGCAGGTAACAGAGCTCGGACAGTTATGAACAGAAAGCAACAGAGAGACTCTCCTCCTCCCGGCTCTTCAGAGCTGAAACACTGAACACACTCAGCATTGAAAACAAGAAGCCGCACGGTTTGTATATTATATTTGCACATTGCCAGAGTATTCAAATTTTTTTCTGAAGCGTTTCCACTTTCCTATATTGCCCTAAATTATGTTCTGAAGAACCCAGGCCCTGGCAAACAGTGTAAATTAGTCCTCATAATCCTTTAAATCATAATTACAGTGCTAGCTAAAATGCGCTCTGCTAAATGGTAAGGTAATGTATCACCTGCGTTCCTCCAAAAGGACTTTCAGTGATTTTAAACAGACAAACACACACTGAATTTGTGCATATTCAAAGGCCACTGTTCAGAAAGAGAAAGAGAGGCAAATGGGTACAACTGTAACACAGCCTGAACCCTACACCAAAGAGAACTGCAAGCTCAGGAAGAAAGCTGAATGCTTCTGCGACATTGTGCTGTGTATTTAACATAATGTGACACTTGAATCGTAGTAGAGTGCTGCAGGCAAATTCAAATGTCTAGTCCACATACCTTCAGGAACACTGCTGTCCAGCAGAATGGGGTTTCCAACTGCTTCAACTACATTTCCTTTCTTGTCAAACGTAACATGTAAGCAACCGAGATATTTTCCATAAGCGTAAGCTTGTACAACTGGCACCTTCCTCCCATCATCCGAGTCAACCATGAACGGATAAGGGCCCTCTGGCTGTTCAGTAGAGGGTGGGGCGCCTGCACGAAACAAGCACGTAAAGCAAGTCTTCAGCTCGTGAGACCTTCAAGGAATTACTAGAATGACATTCCGCACGTTTCTCAGCCTTAAAAAACCCAAATAGGATATTAAGCAGAAACAACAATGAATGTATTGGACGACAAGCACACGTTTGATTGTTCAGTTATGTTTTTCACAAGAGACAATGAATGTTGTTTTCAGGACATGAGCTCTAATAACTGCCACAGTGTTTTTTAAGTTGTGACAGCACACTCCTCCATGACATCATGTCACAATAGCAAGAAAGGAACTTTTCATTCCAATTATTTCAATCTAAACCTCTCAGTAATGCACACATACCAGCCTCTGGCTGAAAAGTTTATTGTTAAGCCTTCACACTACATCATTTTGAATGAGACAGAAAACGAGAACGTTAGTAAAACATACATAGGACTTCTTGATATGAAAAAGTCTAAACTATTTTATTGGTAATACGCAGTCAGAATACCTACAAGCAGTTCCGTGAATTTGTGCATACACCCAGCTGATTTTTTTTTCACTATACCAAACTTAGCCTCCAAAACGTCAGACAGGCTGCAAACCCTCTGCAAAAGCAAACTTAATTAGCATTACAGTTATGTGGTCATGGATTTAAAACTCTTATCAACCTTCAAAGCTTGAAGGGTGATTAGCTGTAGGATTTGGGATACATAGGTTAAAGCAAGGCATTCACAGAGAAGAAAGATCTCAGCTCCGTCAGCATGGGCTACCACAGGATTTAGAAACCACGCAGGGGAGGAAAGTGGCAAAGAAAACTACACAGCGCAGCTCTCGTCTCAAGGGTACCAGCCTTCTCCCTGTCTCCTTGACAATACTATCTGAGTATTATCACTCCTCCCTGTTATTCCCGTCAGTATTTCTACTCCACTGTCAGCAAAGCCCAAGGTGGGGCAGCTCTGAGAGGCAGCACGTGCTGGTGGCAGGCCCCGCGGCAGAGCCCCCTCACAGCCCGCTGCTCGCTCCCCTCCCGAAGCCGGCGGCATTTCCCACCGTGTGTCGGCGAGAGCTGAGGTGCCGGCGGGGCGGGGGCACAGGGGATCGGGCGCAGAGACGTGGATCCGGAGGAAAGCAGGCTCTCCACTGCCACTGCTCACAGAACAACTGGTTTCCTTCCATTTATAGTTGTTTACGTAATACGAAATCCTGGGATAAGCAGCACGACAAATGTTCCTCCTAGAACTCCAGCATGATTCATATTTATCTCTAATCCCTCCTCTTCTCCAGGGAGAATGGCTGTAACAAACTACAAGCTGAACTGAATTTACCAGAGAACCAGCTTTTCTACTTTCAGCCTGGCCAACAGAGTTGGTTTCTTGGTGGTGCCTCTTCACTGTTCGATACGTATTTTGGGAAGCATTTAAGAAATCCTGTAGCTAATGAGAACCCTGCAGGATTTATGCATGCAAAAGTGGCTTTAGGAACTGAAAAAGGAATCCGTTTTGATCTCTTGCCCTTGTGTAGCCCGCAAATGAACAGAGCATTAGCAAGAGAAAGTTATGCTTTCTGGTCATCATTTTAGTTTACATCAGCTGTGCTTGTCCAGAACCTTATTCATTTCTTGCTTTCTGAAGAAATATTTTCTGATACTGATACTTTCTTGCAGGATTAATTATCACTACATTGCCCCGTTGTAAGCTAGATGTGTTCCTTCTGGAATGAAAGGACTTTTCAGTGCATCTTATCCCCAAAGAAAACAGCACTACAATTCACGCACACATCTCAGTCAAAGTGTAAGATGCCGTTTCATTACAAAGGCACAGATTCATACTGGGCAACTGAAGAACCTGTAACACTTTCCTATTTTCTTACCTTGTTTTAGCCAACACACTACGTTCTCAGAACATCCTTTCTGATGAAAACCAGAAATTAAAATGCTCTAACCTAAAACTACTGTTTGAATCGGTTCTACAAACCCAAAGCACACCTGAACAAGCCAAGACAACATTTGCCACATAATCTGTGGATAAACCAGAGATTTGCAAATGTCTTAGAGACAGATAGGTTGGACTAGTCCAAGATTAGGCCCTTATATTAAGATACCTCTATGGAGGTATCTGCATGGGCAGTATGTCTCTCAACTTCCATGACAGCCAGAGATTCAGCTGACCAGCTGGTACATCTCTGCTTAGTCTGAGCTGAAACATTCTCCCAAATTCTGCTGCCAGTTATTGATTACATCTCTTGATTTAAACGAGAGCTTATAGGCTTAATGTACACAGAGACAGTGTGTATATGACGTTTTACTCTTCAGTCAAAGCACCTCCACAGATGTGGCTATGTCATTGTGAACGCTGGCTGACGGCTTTGACTCAGAAGGGAATGGTTCACAAATGCACTCATAGTGCTCCTGGATGGATTAGCAAGTGCTTCTCAGCACTTGGAATAAAAATTATAGACTCAGGCCGCATTCTGTCAAAAAACTTATTTTGACTAAATAATCTCCCCCAGATATTTCTTCTTATTCTTTATTTTTCTCACCTCTCCAGTGTTAATAAAAATGTAAGGCAGATTTGTTTTATCAAAACAGTACAGCCCTTGGAAAAGAGACCAGACCCACTTCCCGCTGAGGTCTTTAACCTGACGGCTGCAGAGTCCCATCCCGTGTGCTCTCTCTGGCCTTGTGAATCATGAACAGCTTCAAATGGGGAAAGATGGAACAGTTTGACCTAGTCTAGTCTGACAGTGGGGTACTCTCTGGGATGACAAGAGATGTGCATGTGAACTCAAATATCTCAACTCCTGGAGCACTTCAGATCACGATTCCAAATTGTGAACAGTGCGCACCTCTTTGGACCACACCCAATAAGTTTGACTACTATGGCTACCGTTTCGAGGCACAAACTCTCTACAGGCATTGACCAACAAGCCTGTGCAAAAGAATCTGGATTCCACTGTGTAAACCCACGATGAATGCACACTTTGAACACTGTGTGCATCCTTGGTTTTCCCATCTCAAAAATAATTCAATAAAACTGCTGAAAAATGCCAGTAGCGGGCAGCAGGCTGCACACAGACAAAAGGCCAAGGTCTCTGCAGGATGTGCAGGTCAGTGGCGGAACGCCCTGCTGCTGGCCGCTGTGAAGGCTGAAGGCAGTCAAGAGGAGATGGGGCAAGATCAGGGAAGAGAAGTTCCAGTAGGGGCTAGTAAATACCAAGACCTCATTTCTGGCTTGGGAAATCCCTGAGCTGCAAGCTGGTGGGAGACGGGGACAGGCTTGTCCACTCTTCCCTCACCATCCTCCCTCGGTCACTCTTGGAGACAAGACGTTGGGATGGACGGTGCTGTCCTCTGTTACAGTTTGGCCACTTCTCTGCTGCACCCCTATGCTACGTGTTTGCGGCCTCTGACTTGTAGGTAGGTGTGTAAATGCTTTGTGGCTCCAGCTTAGTGATCAAAGTTATTCCCTGAGGCCAAATTCAAGAGATATTCCAAACTGTGTAATGTATAACTGTAGCATGCAACTGTTTCTCTTTAACAAGTGGGATAGTAAAAGGTGAGAGCCCTGAAGAGACAAAAACAGCATGAGAAAGTGAGAGGAGATGAGTAGGGAGAGGAGAAGATGAAACGGACGGTGCAAAACCTTTAAGTGGTTACGTTCCTAGGGCACATAGTGCCATCCCTGTGACTAGGGCACAAGGGAAATTTCACTGAAAATTACAGAAAGTTCCTGTTATAGTCTCAACCAGTTAATGAAGTTTCTGCTAAATTTAATGAGCTATCTTTGATGGTTTAAAAAAACCCAGCCGCTCTTTTACTTGTGTCCTTACACACTGGCACAGGGAAGGCAGCAGCACTGGAGAAGCTGCTGATGGCAGGTTTTGCCTAAAGTAGCATTGCTGCAGAAGAAATCAGATCAACAGTGTTTATCCCTGGAATGATGTCTACCTCTAGCGAAAGGAAGAATAAAGTCAGAGATTAAAAGAGGGACTGAAAAAGACAATGGAAACTTGGGAGAAGTTTTTTAATGGCAGGGCTAATGGAGACCTATGAATACAGAATCAGATTCTATGGAAAATCAACATTGGTATCACTTTTGAAGCCTTGATGACTGATTTTTTTAGTTAAGTCACATACAAGTTTAAATGTAAACATATTTACTCCTTTACATGTGTGAGCTTGAAACAGGTACAATACATTTGGCAGTAATTTACCGGCATTACTACCTCTGTTCCTCTGTCCCGCCTTGTATAGGTCACCTTGAACATCCACAGCATTAGGGAACCTTTCAGTGCGTTAGGGCACTTCTTGCTCACAGACTGTTTTAAATTAGTTTCTTTCACAGAAGTTATGGATAGGTACCAGCTATGTATCTGTCCCAGTACACCCAGCAGAAACTATATTTGTGAAAGTTCTCCAAGTTTAAAGAGAAACAGTTTCAGCTTTACTTCAGAAGCAACATTTTAGTAAGAAGTAAAATACCTGTATAGAGAAATGTGTTTGTATGTCCTCCAATTACAACATCCACTCCTTTCACTTTTTGGGCAATATTTTTGTCCACAGTAAAACCAGAATGTCCTAGTGCAATTATTTTGTTCACTCCCATAGCAGTAAGTTTATTCACTTGTACTTGCAATGCTTCAATTTCGTCTTCAAATATTATATCATTCCCTTAAAAAAAAAAAAAAGAACAAACATGAATGTATTTACAAAGTACCTTAATTACTAGTTTAAAAAAAAAAAAGTTGTTGATATCGGATAGCATTTTGTATAATTAATGGAACTTTGAACGTCAGTGGCTTTCAAATGCCCATAGTTGGTTCAAGGTCCTGGTCTGATCTGATGTTCTCCAGTCTCTCAGAAGCACCTGTGTGCTTAGACTAATACAACATTCCTGCACTGAGCTGTATGTACTTGCCTATACTAAGCAAGTTGTAACTTCATAAAAAAATTCCAGTGACACCAACTGGGGGATCAAAAACTGAATGGCTTTTATTATTTAACTAGAGAAAGGAAACTAAGTATGTCAGTAAGTGTTTGAGCATTGCCCTTGTATTGTACTATAAAGCTTTTTTCCTTCCCAAATTATATTTCTTTGAGATCTTCTATCTTCTCCCAAGTTAAATCTCTTTTTACTCCACACCCATCTCATTCTTCCCCCCTTCTCCAAGGCTTTAAACAGCAGCTTGTCCAAAATCCTAGACTCTGAATTGCCTTTTTAGACAAATTATCTCACCTAATGTGAACCACTCGTAGTAATATCAATAGAGCACAGCACACAACTGAGCTACCATCCTGAAACGAGAACATAAAGAACGGAAAGTCTGGAAAGGAGAAACCTTTTCCGGACCACAATGTTGGGAAACCCACAATGTTTCTGCAAGGTTTCTGTGCCCGTTGAATTTATTCTGACATGACAAACTGTTTCAAAAGCACTAGACAAACATGCGCTTTTATCCTAGGCACAGTGTTTTGGGTTGCGCAAAAGGACTTCCTATGTAAGAGGCTAATTTGATGAAGTTTTAAGAATAGAGTTTAAGAACAGAGTCAAAAAGCTGTAATCCTAAAATTTCCGGTGAAGACAACTAAATAACATTTCTACCCATTCTCCCTCTACCTAATTCCTCTCCTTCCTGCAGAGTTTTTTGATCAAACCATTTTGAAATATGCCTTTAAAGTAAAAAGATTTACATTATTTCATAACAAAGGGAGGAGTGAGACGAATTCACAATCCAGTGCAAAATGTCTCAGGAAATGAAGAGGAAGCTGCTACAATGGGAGAGATAAAAGAGGGTTACATAAATTGGTTCACCACCCCACCCATTGAATAGTTCTATTACTGCCAGAGGGAATCTCTGTCCTGCACATTGCAGAGTGAATTGTGCAGTGCATCCCCACATTTTCTTCCTGTGGACCTCTTCTTAGAATCAAAGAGTCACAAGTTAATTGAGGTTGGAAGGGACCTCCGGGGGCCATCTAGCCCAAAACCCGCTCCAAAGCCAGATGAGGATGCTCCGGGTCTTGTCCGAGCAAGCTGAAATTCCACAACCTCTCTGGGCAACCTGTTTCGTGGCTTAACCGCTCTTACCGTGACAAATTTTTTCCTTACGTCCCACCATAATTTCCTGTGGTACTGCTTGAGCCCATTGTTTCTTGTCCTTTCTCTCTGCCCCTCTGGGAAGTCTGTCCCTGTCTTCTCTATAAACCCCCTTAAGACAGTGGAAGACTGCACTTAGTTCCCCCTTGGCCATCCTCCTCCAGGCTGAAGGAAGCCACCGACTTCAGCACCTCTTGGTACATCCTTGTGCTTGACAGAAGCTGGGCCTGATGCAGATCTACTGGCAAAAGGGGAAGTCTGAGAAATGCTCCTTGAGCGTAGGCCCTTCACATGCTCATTTTGCCACCCATGGACCAGCTACAACAGCCAGGCACACCATGGTGCAGGGACCAGTTCTGTAATGAGAGCTGAGCTCTCTAAACAAAAAGCAAGAGCGAGCTGCTGACTAGCTGTGCTAAGACGCAGTTGCCCACAGGCTAACTTCTCCCATGGCATGCAGCCAGGTGGCCCATGATAACCAAGCTCTCCCCACCAGCTCTGTTACCTCTCTACGCCACTGCAATCTACAATGCACCACACACTGAAGACATATTATTATTAATCTTCAACCCATAATAAAACAAACCAACCTATGTTCATAATGAGGGGAAAAACAAGGCCTGTCCCATGCCGTTAAGTCCATCTCTCTCCTGGGACTGTTAGGGCACAGGCAGCCACCGGCGCTGGGGTGGGCAGTGGCACTGCCAACCCACCCGCCCAGCAACTGCCTGCTGCCCACCTCGCCCTCAGAGAGGGATCCCTGCTTGGGGGCTGCAAGGGCTTCTTGCACCCCCTCTCTGTGACCTAGCCATGGCATCTCCCACAGCTTCGTACCCTAGTCATCGCAGCACTTGATCTAATCGAGCCGAAATGGGCCAGCAGGTTCGAAAGTTATACAGCGGGGGACCGTAAGAGCAACTACACAGCACTCGTTTCTCTACGACCCCAGGCAAAAAGTAATATGCTGCTTAGCACTCAACTGCGCATTTTTCAAAACAATCTGAATTGAAATAAAGTGCTTATTTGAGAGTTAATTATTGCTCGTGTCAGTATTTTACTTCTCTTTCAAGGCATTAAACTGATGTGACATCCTCTTCTCTTTTTAGATGGGGTAGAGTTTCAGATAAAACATCCAAACTGTGCTATAAACGAACAAGCAAAAAGAACTGGCTGTATGTTAAAAATATTACGCAAGCTAGCCAGAATAAAGTGGAATAAAAGGAATTTAAAATTCCATTTTAGAAAACTCTGCCAAGTTGATAGTTTTAGTAAATATTTTGCTGCCTGTAGGGTTACAGAGTAAGCAGCTTTGAGTTTCCACCTTATATAAAAATGAGATAAATTATTTCACAGCACCGAATGTGTACATAGCATCTCTCAGGACAGATAAAGACATTAACTATTTTGTGGGGTGTACAACATCATTGCAGAACTAAAGCAAGTGAGCCGGTACCATCAAATACTAGAAAGATGGTCTTGGGATTATCAGTGCAAAGCAAATACATAGACAACTCTGTCTGTGTGCCAAGTTATGAACAACTCTTGCAGGATGTGGAAAAACTGGCTGGGCATTCAGCTGAGCTAGCTGTATACAGCGAAACGGAGGAGAACTTTAGAAAAACTGCCAATTGGCTGTAATCTATAAATTGTGCTAAGAGTTCCCCATCCCTATGGTTTCCAAACAGTAACATTAACGTACCTTCAGCAGAGATTAATTGTTCCTTCACAATGGAAACACTGAGATTTAAGGACTTTATACTCTGTTCAAGTATGTTGATAGCTGTTTTAAGCAGACTATGAAAAGTACAAGTTGTAATTTCGTAATTGTGTGGAAGTTACTGAGATTTAACTATAGAAGAAATCGCACTCACAAAAGATTTCCACGGAAAGTAGTCATGTAGGAATTCACATGTTTCAGCATTTTCAAGCTTCCTACTTGCCTTGAGAATGCCCTAAAAGTGTACAGCATGCCAAAGCAATTGCTGCAGAGTCTGAGGAAACGGAACTATCTGGAAGAAGTGTGTAGAGATAAGCAAGGTGCTGAATTTAAAATTCACAACGTATCTTATTCATTGAATTAAGGAATTAGGTTTGTTTAGGATAGTTTAGGATAATTATTTTGCCACCGACCCACCTCTGCCATGATTTTATCAGTCTGAAGGATTGCTAGGTCACGGGTGATATATAGTCACTGAGTTATATTAACATATCCTGAATTCACATTTTCAAACCTTCCAAATGTTCCTCCACACAATGAGAAGGCAAAGCGGAAAATGGTAAAAACTCTGATCGCTATAAATGTTGCTGTTAGAAGTTGCCCTGCTCGTTGCTCAATTACACTGTGGGATATACTTAGCTTAGGGCTGCTTCAGCTCCATGTATGGACCTAACAAGCCTTCCCTTTTAACATTGTTTTTTCTAGTTGTGGTCTCTTAAAACGTCTCAGCATACTAAGGCATTCAATATGATGTCTAGATGTTATTGGAAATGTATTTAAATGCTTCAGAGAATCATTCCATCACCATCTGGGTTTTCCTCTAGTATATTTATTTGCAAGAAAGTTAATTTGATGACCTCACCGCACCAATACAGTTGTTTGGAAGAAAAGCTGAAATCTATTTTATTAATCCTTAATGAAGAACAATATTGGCTGCCTGTCCATTTTTCAAACTTAGCGTGATGTCAGATCATATCTACCCTCATGTCCTCAAACACAGGTGAAATTCTGTTGCCTACACAAAATACAGATCAATTTTGTTTTTCACTGGGGGGAAAAAAGAAAGGACTCCAAAAACACATCACTGTAAAATAGAAGTGAGATACAAAAGTCTGTTCTGAGCTAAGACATCCACTTCCTGATAGTTTAAACATACAGCATAAAAGGAACAGTTTTATATTCTAATACTTCCTCAAAGTATTGAATATTCCTTTCTGAAGAAAGCTATGCATTACTTCTTTATTACTAAGCAATGGAAAGAGAAGTAATAATATGAAGTCCTTTTTCAATGTGGAAAATGTTTTAAACCAGTGCTTAGGGCATCCCTACTGCAAAAACTAGGGAAGAAAGTCTGATTTTGTCAGAGGGGGGCTGAGCTTTGAGCAGGCAGTGACTCATATCTCCTACAGCTGATTTAAATGTGTTTCTCATTCTGGTAGACCATTTTATTTTACTAAAAAAAAACCTTCAACAAACCAACACCCCTTAACTGTTGGAAAAAATAGTCAGAAATTGAGAAGTCTTTTTCCTCATCAATTCTAATTTTACTCATGAATGAAGCAATTGTGGTAAAAGCTGAATGGGTGTTCCTTCTGTAGTCTAATTTCTGGAAATATCTGAGAGGCTAAAAAAGCATCTTGGGCAACTTGTGTTTCAAAAACACATACGAAGCTCTCCTTGCTTTTACTAGGGCTTGAGGACGGAAGCATCCAAGAGCAACATTTCAACACACAGAGAAATGTCTTGGTTTGAACACATTTCATTCTAGAGACAAGCTGTATTCATGTTTTAACATTTGTTTAAATGGATAAACAACAATAAAATATAAAAGAATATAAACTTAAAAAAACAAACAACAAGAAAAACCACAAAGGCCCCCCCAGCTCTCCTGCAATTTCACTGACCTTCTTATATTCTTAGATAATTCAGTGATGCTAAATAATTCAGGTCTGTATGCAAATGGCTTTTAATGTTACCAAGCCTTCTCCAGTTTAAAAATTGGGCAGTTACAAAGTTGAATAATACAAGTAAATACTGATAAAATAAAAAACTTCTCAATTTTCAGCTGAAAACATTCATCTTTGGATTCAAACAAGTGGACAAGTAATAAAATAGTAACAAAAGATATAAACTTATAGACTAAAGAAAACATACCTGGCTGTGAAAGAAAAGAAGTTTCCTTTGTGGTGTAGCCGACAATTCCTACTGATTCCGAGTCAAAATGTACTATTTTAAAAGGATTAACATATTTCATCATTTCATTCGCTAATGGGGTTTTCCCCTTAATGTTTGCACTCAGGATTGTAAAATTAGCATTTTTAAGGAGAGGATCCAATAATCCGCTCACACCGTCATCAAACTCATGGTTCCCCAAAGCCTGTGAAAAGCAAGAAGAAAATATAAGAACCTACCTCCAATAGTCAGTCTAAATACTCTCATAAATGATATACAAGGTATGTTTGAGAAAACAAAGTCTATGTTCTAGGGAAGAAAACCCTAACTTGTCTAAGACAGCACATTCCCGTTTCTCACGAACACAGAAATGTTATTTTTTCTTAGATTTAGGTTTTTGCTTTTCAGTCTCTCTTACATCAATACAGATGTGAAGGTAGAAATCTAAAACCTATCTAAATAAGTGTTTGTAATCATATACCAGACTAAAACCCACTGGTTTTTCATCCTGTAACTGCAAGAAAGAGGGTTAACAATAACCACAAAGGAAAACAATTTTTTTGTGTATGGAAAATACATTGTTTAAAAAAATACTGAAGAAAATGTTAAATGCCAGTGACAATATTTGTTATCTTTAAATAAAACATGCGTTTTAAGAGCTTGTGCTTGGACTACAGTTTTTTAAACATATTTAATTCACATTTAGTAAGAGTTCTTGTGTGCTTTAACATGTAACAAGAAAATATAATTTTCTAACCATCATCAATATCATTACCTAGTGGAAGCTCTAATGTTTGTCAACTAGGGAGAATCTCCATAGACAATCCATAGTAGGGGTGGGCGTAACACTGCGAGGTGCTAAGACTATCACACAAAAGGAGCAGTCCAGTTTCTTTATTAGCAAGGTAATACCGACAAGATGAGAACGTTTAGTTGTTCTAGGTTGGTTAAGCAGAGAAAACTGGACTTACCTTAAAGGACCATGCAACTTCCTACCCGCCCCTTTTTCATGCTCTGCCTAAGTTGCCACATGCCTGTGCCTGCAAGTTTTGCAATGGCCAGCAAAACTTCCATAGAGGGCAACTTTGCAGAAGCACAATATATGCAAGAACCTTGCAACATATTTAGGTGTTAGTGAAGGAAAAGATGTATCTATAGAAACGTGGTAATAGCGTAACTTGGTACATGGTAACTTGGTATAAGTTTTCAGGTGGCAACTGGAGCAGAGCATGAAAGGGGTGCTAAAGCCAACGGGCCAACTCTTCCAGACAAAAGTGTGCTCATAATTTCATTCTGAAGATTAAGTGGGGAGAGTCGCATTCATCATCTAAAAAGACTTATATACCTCTCTGCTCTACTTAGACAAACAACCCCTATGTGTTTGTTCCAACTTTTATTCCCCAAACAGATTATATTAACCCTGACCTCGTTCCAACCCAAGCAGGACCCTGAAGCCACTATAGGCATGGAAGCTCAGTATTTCAATTATTGGCAGTGTCTTTCTTTTGGGGGAGTCTAAGACTCCTGAGTCCTCTGATCCCCACAGGCAGGTAGTCAATGGCCCTGTGGAAAAATCAGGACACCGGCAGTAACTTGCATTGGCGACCAGCTGCTCCCGATGATGCTAGTGAGAACACTACTCACACCCCAGGGAAGGAGACAAATTGTCTGCATGCTGCTGCAGCACTTTTCCAAAAGAACCGAAAACTATCTTTAAGAAAATTCCAACTTAGGAAGACACAATACACTCCAACTATATTCCATTTCTAACCATATTCTAACTGCAATCTAATTTGCTGTGAAAAATAAAAAATAATTTAAAAAAAGAGTAACACTCTAAGGAAACTCGTTTTGATGCTGACTGATGTTCTGAAAAGACATTCACAGACTGGTACAGCATCTCAGAATGATAACAAGCTATTTCCTTTTGGCTGATGCATATGCCTTCTGTTCCTCCTAAATATGCAATGAAACCCCCCCAAAAAAGGTTGCAAATGAAATAAGAATTTGAATTGGATGTAACTGCCATTAGCTTGTTGTGCAAAAAAAAACCAAAAACAAGAAAACCCCAACCAACCACTTATGAAACCTTGTTTCTCTTGGCTTTGTATCTTGCATTTAGATTATTTCACGTCCATTAGGATACAAGCTTTGATCAAAACTTTTCCCATGGTGTGGGTGGTTATAAAGTCTCTTGTTCATGAGAAATCACTGGTGGCTAATAATACAGTTTTATTTTTGATGCAGCTCCTCCTCTGGGGAGGACGATGTGGACCATTTTGGGTTCCTGTACTCTATCTAACTACCCTTACGCCCAAAGCTTCTAGGACTCGGTACCTGTGCAATACCCCTTCACCAAATCTGAATCCATTGGCCAACACAAGTGTAAGTCACAAGGGGGAATAAACAGAAATATCCAGGCACGCAGCATGTGATCATATAACCCTCCTTTTCATAAGAAACCAGGATAAAAATATTTCAAAATCAGGATATAAATCAACAGAAGGATGCAACTTAAAAGTAAAACTAGAAGACTTCTATGACCCCTCCAGTTACTGCCATTGCAGTACTTAATTTGGATTTTGGTGTTAGTTACACCAAAAAGCAAGGCTAGTGCCAAGAAAATTTGTAAGGCAATACCTAGCTAAACAGGAGAAAATAGGCTTGAGGTGATAATGGGCACAAATGAGAAAAGGGCAAACCTAAAAAAGGAAATTTGTCCCATTCGTGGAACTTCTAATGCTGCCAGACTGCCCTAAATCCTCCTATGGCTCCTGCCCCCATCTTGTAACAACTTCTATGACTCATGTTCCCTCCTTCATCCTGTTTGTAATCCTACTCCTGTATCTCACTTCTGACGATTTCAGTAATCCCCACCCCATCTGTTACGGATGTGACTTCCCAAATTTTGCTTAAAGAAACGCTAGCTCACCCTTCTGCAGTGTGGCTCCTACCTTGCTGCCTGTGCGCCCCTGGCCACCATCCCCACTGCATGGGCCCCATGGTCCAAGGACAGAAGTATCGAAAAGGATGCTGCCCAACACTCAGCATCTGTCCTCAGGTTCTTTGGTAGCAGAGAAAGGTGCCGAAGTCTCTGTAGCTTCTCAGTCTATCCGGTCCCCTTCTATCCACTGACAATATTCAAATTATAATATGCAGCATCTCCACAGAGAGCAAGTGGTTGAGTACTTCACCTAAGGCATTAGCATCCAGTACAAGCCTCTGGCTATCCAGTATGGTGTGGAATTATTTTTTAATTTTATTCTGATGAAAAAGCTCATGGGACCTCCTAAACTGTCAGCAGATGCTTCCTACATTACATGGTTCTAAAACCGAGCACTAGTTCAACACTGCTGATTTCGCCTGAAAGAATTTCTTCTTGTGATATGATCAGGAACTGTACAAGCTCCCAGCCTGCCCATGAACCAGTCAAACCAGCAAACACAAGGCTGAGAAATGATAGCCAGCAGCAGGAAAAGGTAGGAAAAGGTAGGAAAAAACAGCGTGAGCTATTTCTGTACTGCAGAACCCCAAAGTGCTCCTCAGCAATTAGTGAGGATGAGTCCTGAATGCACACATTCTTCCATCGGGAGGAAAAACCCTGCTAATGTTAGTTTTACCATTAGGAAACCGTTCATTAGGCCACGCGAACAGGGAGCAGCATCCTTCACAGACCTGTCTGTCTGGTATGAAGTCTGTTTAGCCTAGGAGAGGGCACTGGGGCATCCCTTTCCTTTCTGTAGATGTTCTGAGGCAGAGGGAAGAAACGGGTGAGCCATTTTTACCTGGGAAAGTGTAGTCCTTTCCAGAGAAAGCAAAAATGATGAAGACAGAGGATGTAATATGCACGGAAGATTTTCCCCTCAAGCTGACAATTGGGATGAAATAAATACACAGTCACTCTCAAACAGCAGTCACTCTCAAACATAACTTTAATCTCTCTCCTCCTTTCTGGGGTTGTACACAAGCAAAATAAGCCACAATAATTCTCTATGTTAATAGGCTATTGCCCTGAGACAAAAGATTTAAGGACATGGAGTGATATCCCCAATCTCAGTCTCAAATTCTTCTACCTTCCTCTCAGCACTCGGATGACCAAAAGAAACAGAGTAAGGGTGTGGGACTGGCACCGTCTCAGAGAGCTCCCTCATAGATGCACTGTTACAGCCCCTGGGCCACTCGCACACAGCCTCTTACACCCCCGTCACGACCATAGCTCTGGTGGGACTGCACACAAACAGGGTGGGACTGATGAAAACTAAAAATCCTCACCCTTTGAATCAGCACTGCCAACGTGTGCCCTCTGTCCCTTCCTGCAGGTCCAAAGCCATCACTGCAGGCTGCGAGCCTCGGCCAGGACTAACCCCTCCATTGCAGGCCAGGCTCCTCACCTGGCTTTTGCTGGGCTCACTTCCATGCCTCTGCTGACCCCCCTGCAACAGAGCCTGTCCAGCTGCCCGCCCACCCCAAGCCCCTGCCTCTCCCAAGGGGAGCTCTTCCACTGCATCACTGTCTTTTCCTCTGTGTAGCCTTGGCATCAGCTCCCGGTTCTGGCTGCCCGTAGAGCTGCCAGCTCACGACTTCATTCGGCCGGGTGCCCGTCACCCAGCACATCGCTCCTCTTCTCCTTGCTTACCTCCCGGCCGCCTTTGACCACGATTTTAGCATGACCTACATCCTTCTCTGATGCAACGCTACGCACTCCAGGAGGTGGCAATGCAAAAAAAAGACGGCAGCAGGGGAGGAAATGGAGGAATAGACCCAGCACCCAAGGAGTGGGGGGGGGGAGCTCCCCACCGCGCCGCTCGCCGCCCCGCCGGCCCGCTTTACCATGGCATCGTAGCGCAGGAGGTTCATGAAGTGGACCGCCTCCCGGCCCTTGAAGCGGGAGAACCACACCGTGCCCTGGTACTGGTCCCCGGCGTCCAGCAGCAGCACGTTGCGGTGCGCGGCCCGCTCCGCCGCCACCCGCGCCGCCCGCCGCGCCACGCCGCCGAAGCAGCCCGCCGTCCCCTCCGCGCCCGCGCAGCTCCGCGTCCCCGCGCCCTGCGCCTCCACCCGCCCGTGCACGTCGTTGGTGTGCAGCAGGGTCAGCCGCAGCTCCGCCGCCGCGCCCAGCACCGCCGCCGCGCACAGCCACAGCGCGCCCGCCCGCCCCGCCATGCCGCG
>VZTQ01009743.1:0-14957 GCA_013400755.1 Pelecanoides urinatrix | reverse complement strand
CAGCCCTGTGTGCCTGCAGATAGCGTTCAGCACTCCAGCACCATCAGGGTGATGAAGAATAGCATTACCTGGGCTAGACACTGCCCCAGGAGGATGCTTTTTCTTAGCCCAAATCTTTCAGGGGAAATCTTCCTCTATGCCTAAACTTCATAAAATAAAGCATCTCCAAGAGCTGATGCAAGAACTCCCTTGCCTTTGCCAAGCATTTAAAACCAGAGCCTGGTCTATAACACCTGGAAAAGACTTTTGTAAAACATCTTAGTGCAAAAGGTGCTGAAGGCATCGAAATGATGAAGTGAGATTTCTGGTCCCAAACTAACATATGCAGTTTCCTGAAGTTAGTCTTCTAAAAATGTTCCCCTCAATCTCTAGCTTCTACATTGTGTGTACATGAGAAAAAGACCAGATACGTATGCCAGAGAACAACCAGCATCTGCCCAAGTGCAGCCCAAAGCATGTTGTTCCCTTCTAACTTTGCTACATAAGTAGCGTGGATCTGAAGTCATCATAAGACTTTGTATTTCTGTAACTTTTTCCACATCCAAGTTCTTCAGAGGCATTGATTAGTTAAGCTATCCACCCCTATGAAGAAGGTGCGCACACATTAATTAATATAAGTGCAGCAGAGAGTAGCACAGAGAGAGGCAAACTACCTTGAAAGACAGAGGAAACGCACAGGGAAGCTGGAAACCAGGCTCCCAAGTAAGAGGCCATGAGCATGCTATAAAAGGTCAGGAGGATTTTGGGGATAGCAGTTCCCACACAGAAAGGCACCATCTCTTGTAAAAAACGGTAGATCCACACCAACTAGTCAGGACAGTTAAACCACTCATTTAATCTAAGAATAATTGACTACATGTTTGGGGAGGGAGGACTTGTAAATATTGCTGATACTTACCTCCTTAGTTTCTAGTGCCTAGACCTTGCTGTCTACTTGCCTGGTGATGTACCTGTGAATTACTTCTACCCCCATGTCAATGAGACAAAGCAGCAAAGCAAGTGACCCAGAATTGCACTGAAAAATCTGCGTGGGAGTCCTACTGTAGGTCCATCACAGCCTGGGGAAATATACCATCATCTTGCCTTCATTCTTGCATCAGGCTCTGCTTGCAAAATACTGCTAAGCACTTATACATTTCGCAGTAAGAAACAATGTGTTTTGTCTTGGTGGAAATACCAAATATTCCATTAACAGAACTGACCCTTAACATGACTAAAAACACAGATATTTTCTGAGGAAATTGCAGTAACACCATTTCCCATGCACTTTAATAGCACAATATCAAATGATGTACTGACAAAAGAAGTATTTTGCAAAAAATTTGATTTTTTTTTTTTAACTGCCAGTCACATGGTCTTTCCACCTCATGTTTTAGATTTGTTATAGGCTCTGTCTTGGCTGACAGCCAGTCAGTGCTAAATATAGTGTAAAACCAAATATTTAAGTGTAAGTCTGAACAGACAGATTTTTTTTTTTAACACATTCCCTTCAAGTGCTACAAATTCTGCTGCAGATGCATCTATCGATAGTATTTCTCTTCCAAAGGAAGTATTGTATCCCTGGATTCCGAAGGTGATGCTACAGGAGAGCAAATATTAAAGTACTATTACATATGAGTTTGAGTGCCATAATTTATAAAAATGTCTCAGTGTTGTACAGTACAGAAGAGCACGCAGATAAACCATAGAAACATCGACAATGGGTACAGTATATTTTCGGTGTGTGCTGTCTGCCAGCTTGTAACATATACACCTGCATAGGGGAGTGCTAGGAAGTGATACATTCAACATGATTTATTAGTTATGGTATCACAAAACTGTCCGTATCTGCAGGTATCACTTGAATACTCTGTTTTGCACAACCGTACTCCGTTACCCAGTTATCTCACCTGTATGACACTACCTGGGCAAAGCCAGTAGAGTGAAAATGAAACAGGGACACTGAAAATAAACCAGGGTGTTTTACTGAGTTTCCACAGATCCTCTCACAACATAAGATATCTCACCTTGGATTCTGATTTTCTTCTCTTTTTTGTCTCATATAACTGCTATCTCCAATTTCTCCCTCTGCTAGCTTTGTGCTGGACGATCTCCAACCTGTTTCGCACATGAGAACACCTCACTTGCCCCTTCATTAAGTAATTTTTGTCCTCCTGCAGCTCTGCTAACAGGCTCTGAAAAAAGCTGTCTTGTCCCAGGAGACAAACTAACTGCACAAAAAAGGAAACAATTCCTTGCACTAGTGAGCAAAAGAGTGGATCTCCAAGAGCTTGCACTAACCCAGGTCCAATAGATCTCTGGTCCTAGGCCAGGGATGAGGAAATACTGTCATGTAAAGACTGGTAATAATGGACCCAAGCAAATTAAGCATCAACTCCANTGTCATATTTAAGTAGTTCCTCAGGGAGCCTCTTCAAAGTCTGGCCCATTTTGTTGATTAGAGTCTGCTACAACATGCCAAGCATTCAACTGAGCAGAAAAGGATTTAATGGAACTGTGAACCTGCCTAATTTAGGCAGATGCTCCCTTCCTGTCTACTATTGCAGGACACTATTTTCTCCCCACAAAATCTGATAAGCAAAAAAGGTGGTTTGGGACATGACATTTTCCAGGGTTATGCAGCTGTATTAAATCTATTAAACAGCAGCTAGGATCCCTAAACCTCAACATAAACCAGTAAATACCATACAATGGGAAAAAGATTTTTATAGCCATTGCTTTTACTTTGAGCTGAGTTTACAGCTTTTCAGCTTTGGGGAGGAGAGGTTTTGCTCCAAAGTCATTATTTTTTCTGTCATTTTATGTGCCAAATATAAACGCTGGGTGCACCATTCCTATTCCAAGCCACCATCATGTACGCTTTCCCTATCGCTGCAGCTGAAAAACAGGAATGCTTTTAATCCACTACCACCGATAGAGTGATGCCAAGTGAATATCACTTGTTGGCCCAATATCTTTGGTTAGGTGCAGGATAATGAAGCTCCACTGTACACTGCTTTCCCCAGCCAAACCAGCTCACTGCATTTTTTAACAGCTTTTTTCTCAGAGCTGAGACGTTCTTTTTTTACAATTTCTAACCCTTCTAGATTTACCTATAAGATGTGGTATGGCCACATAGTTTGCACACATACTGTAACTTTTCTGTCTTCACCTGCCAGATTTAGCGTGGAAGAGGCTGATGTCCTCTGTGTGGCCCATGCAGTCCAAGATTAACACATAGCCAGAGGGAGGCTTTACAGGATAACGTCCCTGAATAGATCGGGGAGCCTTCCACAGAATCATAGAATAATTCAGGCTGGAAGGGACTTCTGGAGGTCACCTAGTCTATCCCTCTGCTCCAAGCATGGCCAACTTCAAATGTAGATCGGATTTCCTAGGGTGTTCCAATCTCAAAACGAGTTGGTCTCTGACAGTACACAATAGTGACACTTCCCAGAACAATAACCGTATATAGCAACTTTCCAGTAAATCAGATACAGAACAAATAGGTTTAATTCCAGCCACTACACTTTCACTGTTGGGCACTTCCACAACAGAGGATACTTTGCTATACATGCATCTTCCCCTCATACCTACAGATGAGGGGCAACCAGCTCAATTGGGTAGTAGTTATAGACAACCAAAAGCTAAAAAGTTTGGTGCCTTAAAGTTACAAAATAGTCACACATTACTATCCCATCTGCAACATGCCCAAATCACCTTCAAGTTCACCTGGGACATCCAAGCAGCCTTTCTTCTCTGCAACCAAATAATCACTTGTTTCAATATGTAATACAGAATTAATTAAATCAACCCATGACATTGTCTGTTGCAGCTTTTTTGCATATATAAAAACAAAGCAAAAGCCTATTAGAAAGCAAATATATTTTACAACATCTCAGCATTTGAGGCCTCAGATACAGATAAGTGCCTTGTTGATACAGCTATGATTCTCTTGGGACGAGTCATTCTGGGGGCTGGCAGTAGCACGTCTTCAACAAAACCTAGAAGGCTTCCACAACCATGCAGCATTTTCAGTCAACTTCTTATATTCAAAAAGCTCCCAATCTATGCAGCTTTTCAATTAGATAAGAAACAAACAGGAAAATGCAGAAAAAAACCCAATAAAATCATCACAGCGGTAGGAGAGAGTGATATATTTAGAAAAGAAGTTCAAAGGAAAATCTTTTTCTCACAAACTCATGCTCTCTTTTGGGAGATGAGTTAGGGTTTTTTCTATTATTGCTATTGGACAGGAAAGGAGGAGATTTTGAATTGTCCAAACAGGAGGGAAAATGCAAAATCAAAGTTGGTTTGATTTTCAGGTTTCCAGCACTGCAGATTATAAAGATTTGTCCTTTAGTTCCAAACAGCAGATTTCACTGGAAAAAAAACTGTAAAGAAATGTAGATATTTTGATCTCCAATCTTCATAAAAAGCTTGGAAAATATTTTTGTGTGTGTGAAAATAAACTTGGAAGAAACTTAAGTCAGGGTGATGACTTGAAAGAAGAGAAATACCAGGTCAGGTACCATTTACATTATTAATAGAGAAATCAGGGTTTGTTCCCTTTAAATTCTTCTACTAGCATTACTCTTGTTAGTATCACAGTACAAGGGGTTTTAGACAAAGCAGCACACAGTGTTCACTAAATCCATGCATAAAACCGAGACCAGAGACACTTGCATCCTAATTCCACTTTTATTATTCTCAATAAAATGGAGTCTTTGAAAACCATAAAGGATCAGTGATACTAACAAATACATCCTCCAGCTGTTTTAGGCATAATGACTGTATGACTAATACACAGGTAAAGCAGTTAGAAAACTGAAAGCAGTTTAATTATATGCAGACTAGTGATGGACAATACCATGCCAATCTCTTACTTCTACCAAAAAAGGCATCAAAACACCACTGAGCCTCTGGGAGGAGCAAGGCAGTCTGCACAGTCTCCTGCAAGCAAGACAGGAGTCTGTCCATGCCCACTCTCCCTCATGAGACCAAGATCATTTAGGGACACTACACAGCGACAGGGACTGCAGCAGGAGGAGGTCGGATGTTTCCCCTTGATCTCAAGGACATGCAATCACCTCAAGAAAACTTTTCCATTCCCGAGATACTCTGACCCCGTAGATCTCCCCTTGCATAGCAGTTTTGCACTAGGGCTTTGCTGAGCAAAGGGAGGATCTTCCTCCAGAGCGGAAGCTGGCAAGCAGGCAGGCGAGGAGGGCAGCTCAGGTGAGGCAGGGGATGGGAAGGGCAGAGGACAGCACAAAGCCGGGCCACGCCAGGCTACACAGGGAGCCCAAAGTAGGAGTCGAACAAGCATCCAGGATAATATCAGCAGTTCATCAGTTTGATATCGTAGATCACACATGTTATTTGGATCGCAGTACTTCAGTGGTATTGGTAGATCAGCCACTACAAAGAAACTCTCCAAGCAGCATGGAGAATTTAGACTCACAGCTCCCATGAACTTCAATGAGAATGATACATCTGTCTCCTGCGGTAGCTTTGAAGCTCTCGGCCAAAAGTATTCTTAGCCCTACTGTCATGCATGTCCCCAAAGAGACAAAAAAAGAAGGTGCGAGCATGTGAGACAGAGAGCGGACGTGGTTGAGGAAGTGAGAGACCAAGCAGAGCCTGATCTGCGAACCCTGCAGATGGATCATGTCCCTCAGGCTTTATGTTATCAACACTTATTTGGAAGTAAAGGGCAGGCCTTTTTCTCTTAGCAGAATGAGGGAGCCAGTCTGGCGCACTGGGCTGCTGACACTGAGCTGCTTTCAGTGGCATTCCCAGGTCGTTAAAGTCAGCTCAGGTATCTCTACCTGACCCTTCAGACACAGAAAACAGAAGAAGCAGGGCAGAGAAAGTGGTACAACAAAGATACAAAAGGAAGAAAGCTTTGCAAGAGCTGAATTTGCAAATATTCCAAATCAAGTCTCTTCTCCATTTATGAATCGTTTGTATTTTCCCAGCAAGTGCTTGGATGTGAAAAGGGAGAAAACCAGCTCTTAGACAAGTGAAAATAACCCCTTTGCATTAGTACAGCTAAATGTCAACATATTCCCTTGCTTCCCATTGGTACACACAGGTCTCCACTCTGACCTGCTGCACAAGGTTGAATTTCCTTCCCCAACTGCACCTGCATTCTTTACTCGTGTGTGGTCTCTTGCCTCACCACAGAACTCCTGCTTCTACTTCAGAAGGTCTAGAAAGTGGTGGCTAGAGCATTTTAATAATCAGCAGTGTGTCTCAGACTCCCCTGGAGCCTTGAATTACTTATTCAGTGGGTTAGAAAAGATCTGAGTGGAAAAATGTGCCCTGCAAAGACTTGTTGGAACAATTGTATGTTACTGATTTCCCATCCTTGCAGAGCTAAACCAGGCAGTCAGAGCTCCCTGTGCTGAATAGGTGATAAACAGGGTGCAGCTCCTGCACTTTGGAACAACCCTTTATGCCTCATAAAGGCATTTCATGGAGAGGAGACAAGAATTACAGTATTTTAGATGCAGTTTATGTAGACCCTAGAAATAAAAAGATGTCTGAAAGTTTGGTAAAAAGTCAAGGTCAGTAATCTTATATGCCGAGTAATTAATCAACTAACGTTTTTTTGTTCTTATCTTCATTGTATCTTCAAAGGCAGAATGCCAGTCCATAGCCTGAACTCCACTGAGCATAGATGTTGCCTTTGTATAACTTTCATTTGCTGCAACACCCCTTGGAGCTTGACAGTTTGAAATTACATTTTCATGTTGGAGCTGTATTTTCATAAATCTGGGAAGTCAAATAACTCTTGGAATAACAGAGGAGATAACAGATTGCCAACTAGAATTGATATTCATTTTCATTATTTGTTCCTATAAATAGGTGTGATCTTTTTTCTGGAACATAGTCTCATGTAGAGCAATACCTTTTCCTCAGATGGCATCAAGAGGTGCAAAGCAAGCTTAAAATTCTCCCTACTCCACCTCCCTTCAAAGCTGCACTCGCAATACCTAGGGCAGAAACATGGACATGTAATCATGCTGTCAGATAGGAGCCCCAGCAAATCTGAACTTTTCAGGTGTAAAATTGGAACCACAAAACATCCATTCCACTTGAGAAGCCATTCCTATATATTAGGTGTCCCTCCTGTTTTGTCACCTTTCTGCTCTTTTCCAAAATAAAGGGTAAGGTTACTAGATCCACAAAGGCTGCATGCACAGAACGGGGGGATTTCCACAGCCCCCCTAATGCCCAAGAGAATGTCAGCTTTAACGAACCATTTAATGACAGTGGTGACATGTATTGGTAACAAATTAAATTAAATGAAATTACTACTCAGGATTTATTTTTGATGGCATTTCACTGATTAGACTTCTAGCATAGCTCATTTTCAAGATAGCAGTATAAACTTTCATTGCATATGTTTTCTTCAGTGCCACAAACCTCAAACATTCAAAACTCACAAGTTAAGTCCTAGTATCACAGTTGGTGTCAATGAACTTTCGGTTCACCTCAGTTTTGAGCCTGAGAATGCCATTGCCAAGACAGTTTCCCTAATCACATGCAATAGAAACTCACTTTTAAAATAGGCACATTTCAATTCTTCTGCAAGCCTGACTATGGAAACTGGTTTATGAAAAACATTTGATGCCCAGAACTAAATCTGAGGTGAATGAGCTGATAGTAACTCTCTACAAACAAGAACAGTTTTTAATAGAACAATAGACTCTGAAAAAAAGGCAATGAAAAGTGAGAAGTAAATCCAGTTTGACAGGATTCTTTAGATTACATATTCTTTAGAGCAGAGACTGCCTCTTGATTTGTACAACATTTGGCAGGTCTCCGTCAGGACCATGATGTACTACCGGTATTTACGCACATTCAAATGGAGACCAAAGATGGTTGAATACAAGGTTTCTGCTGCTGAAGAGCAAAAATCCAAATACCCATTTATGCACCAGGATTAAGGAAAGCAGAATGGAAACTAAATTCTTTCCAGTCAGTTGATTCAAACTGAAATGTGGTTAAATAGTTAATTTCATTAAAATATACTTAACATTAAAAAAAAAAATACAGGAAATACTCAGCATGGCAGCCAGCAATGCAAAATAGAACAGAACGTTTCCAGCACTATTGTAAAGGAATTGCGTGGGTGTCAGAATATTTTCTTTTCAGAAAAAAAAAAAAAAAAGAAAAAAAAGAATAGGGTGTATAAGAATCAGAGCTTACCTAACACGCAACAGTCCTGCACTTTCTCACACCAGATCTGCACCTTTCTTTGGAAGTTGCCATTGATACAGCAGTTCCTAGATGGATCAACTTCTGTCAGTGAACACTTCTGAAGTATCACATATGTTTAAATAATGCCTACCAATTTCACATCTTTGAAATTTAATGAAGTGAACTTTTCTTTGATTAATTTAGGGTATTGTAAAATTTACTGCTTATATCATCCCTGGCAAATACAAAGGCAGCTGGATATGGTCACTTTTTGCTCTGTGTCTTCCAGAAGGAGGCACAACCCACTAGCTCATGGGAAGGTTGCAAGAGCACAATTTGCTACCATGTATGTGAGGAGGATTGCACCAAAGCAATTCTGCTGCACCTGTAACATCTCTTGGGATTAACCCACCTGAAAAAAAATAGTGATGTAAATTTCTCAGTGGTTTAGGGCACCAGTACTACTGGAGAGAAGAAGTGGTAGGTAGGTTTTCCATCTCACAGAAGCCACAGACACCGCACTGCAGTAAACCTGGGTCAGGCAGTGGCACCCTGTGCATGAATTAAAAGGACTGGTGCCCTCCCTCCCTCCTGGACTGTCATTTGTTTAAGCAGATGGAAACTGAGCTCAGGTAAAAATAGGTCATTTTCAAATGGCAGCTGCCATTCCCTGGGCATGAGACCTGTACAAGAGATTTGACACAGTCAAAACTACCCTGTTCCACTGTGGTTTGGCCTCACAGGTGTTGCATTTCAGTTTTCAGAACAGCAGACAGGCAAGGTAGGGCTAAGAGCCAGCTTGGTCTGACTTTTATGCTCATTTTCTCCAACAGCTTAGCTCACTTACAGGTGTGATGAGATGTATATACATTTATGAAACTATAAAGATCACTTATTAGCCTTCAGGAATACATTGCTATTTTCAAAATAACCCCTGGACTGCACTACAGGGACAGCAATGGTCACTGTCTCTGTGAGCTTCTTCAGCCAATGCAAGTACTCAGACATCTTTGCAAATGAAGCTAACACTATCATTTTGGCATCAGTAGATAAGCATGGATTAGCTAAACTTGACAACCTGGGGTAATTTCTTCACATGCTTAAGCTTTTATTCACCCAAACGAGCTTGAAAATAACTCCTAGAACTAAGACAGTGTAAGTTATGAACTATATTGTAAAATATGAAAACAGCCTGCACCTCTGAAGCATCCTGGCCTAGAAATAGGAAAGAATTTTTTGATAGGATGCCTCTCTTGAAGAGAACATGAATCTTCCTTTGAAAGGTTTGCTCCACCATTTGTGCTTTATATCTCTCTCAAGGGAAAAAAAAAATTAACTTCAGGGATTTCAAGGTTGCCTGCTGCCAGACCTGTTTAAATCATCTACACTGGCTGAGAAAACAAGCTCCAAATGTCCTGAGCAGTGAGCAGCTCTGTAAAAGCTGGAGCTGAGGATGGTTACACTACTCTGCATTTGCAGTATTTAAGCACTAACATATCCCTCTTGCAGTCTGGAGCAGTGACCTCAGCTTGGCCGCAGGGGAGAGATATACCCAGGCTAGTATAGACACATACAGAAGTTAAGCTGTAGCCGGACAGGTCTCAGTGAGGACCATCCAAAACCCACAGTATATCTACACATGACTTCTGCTGATAGCTCAGGAACAGCCACACAAGCCAACAGACTTCCAGAGGCAGCATGCACAAGTCTTACAAATTCTGCTTTGGTTGGAAAACAGCTGTACTCAACAGTCCCAGGGAATACAAGCATAAGATATGGGCAATAATGCCAAGTGCAAGTTTTATACTTAGGAGAGGCTTTTTAGTGGTGCTCTTGCCCTCCCAGCCACCTGCTAGGAAGTACAAGGCCCAGAGCATCTCTACAACCTGGGCATGCTGGGTAGCTGTGATACATTAGCCAGATGCCATCATCACACTCAAGCGAGCACACTAGCTGCAGAAGACACGTGTTTTAGACAGCCATGGAGGCACTGATGGTAAGTGGGCATGTAAGGAGGGATTTTAACTGGCAGAAGTAGGGAAGACACTACCTGTTAGTCATGGTATCTGTACTGACAGTAGTTTAAGGCTTCCTCAAAAAACCTGCCAGTATTTACTGTACGCACTCATGCTGAGGGACAACTATTTAAACAACTGCCTAAGAGTGCTTTTAAGAAATCAGCCAAAACTAATGTCAGTGAAAGGAGAACAATCATTAAAACATTCTTAAAGCTTTCTAATATGTCTTGAAATAGCATTCTTGCATATAGGAATGCTAGGAGATTAAGATCCAATATCTCCTGATCTACTGTGTCTAGGAACAAGTACTTTAATACTATTGGAAACGTGCCCTCTTGGATTTTTGACTGCATATTGTTTCCATCTCTACTTGTAATGAGTGTCAAAGTCCCCTCTCCTAACCCATTATTGTTTTCCATACATGGGTGTGATTTTAGCTTAGGAGGTCACATTTTGAGGGAAAACAGATTATTGTTTTGGGTTTGTGTTTTTTTTGTTTTAAGATGACATCTTTTAAGAGCAATTTAGACAACTGGCAGATTAGCACACAGCAAGCTGCTTCAAAAGTGCAATTTACCACAGGGCTCTCCAGCTCCTGGATGTGAGTTACTCAGCTTTCCTAAAATGTGATAGCATGTGGCAAAAATGTTTTTGCCACTCATTTGGCCATCAGCACAACTCACACATAAGTCTACTGTGTATGATTAATGGCATCACCCCAATGCATGCCAGTAAGAATTTGCAGCATAACAGCCCATCACAGATTCTGTTTATAACACTGTTTATCCTTTTTCCCTAAGTTCTCCCACTAAAGCACATGAGTTAGCAAGAAAATGTCAGTATGTCTGCCACAATTTATTCCCAAACACTGGTTATTTTGAGAGACAAATCAGCAAACACCTAACTGCTAGATTATGCAAGTCTATTTGTCTTTGTGAAAAAAGTAATTGAGACAACCTTTTAAATACAGCTCACTCCACCCAAACTTTTTTTTGGTTATGCCAATTAGAACTTTCTTCAGTAATATCTGTGGATGTGCTTTCCCACATTCAGCCACACAGCCCACGCAACCATTTCACAGGACTTCAGTGACCAAAATAACACATCTGAGGTATTAGTAACATGAGGACAGATGGTTTTCAACATCAGTGGGTCCATTAAGGATACAGGACTGCAGAGACCTCAAAGATTACTAACAATGCCTTAGACCATATTTTATCATTGTTTTGGTCACATCGCCTCTTAAAACTCAACAATGATCTTCACCCATACAAATGCAAAAACCCAATCCCCAGCTCTGAAAGTCTTCCAAATATGATTTGAGTTCCAAACTTTTCAGCTGGTTGCTAACATCAAAAGAAGCTGATCCAAACTCAAGATCCAAATAACCATCTTCTCTGATTGCACCCAGGTTTAACTAAAACCACACAGTTTTAATTTTACCTAACTCAAAGGGGAAAATGCCATTAATTAGTCATCATAGCTACCTCCTTCAATTACATGCACTGACTCCCCTTCTGCTGCATACTGATAGCTGATCCCACAGCTTTGCAGTTTCTTTATCCAACTGGGAGGTGTATACTCACCTAAGGACAAATGGTGCTGAACCAAGAGGGGCTGGAACACAAGCCTTTTTGACTGTAAGGAAAAGGAAATACTTGGATGACCATCCACCCTGCAGCCATAAATGCAATCAATCACCTGGCTGGAATTTTCGGGTCAATCTGCTAATAGTTTCCATATGATCTTCTCTGCTGGCTTTGAGAGATTAACACAGGCACAAGAAAGCCTGGATTTGGTTCTTGTCACTTTTTCTTAAGCTGCCCTATGATGAACGTTATCAATGCCATTCAGGCCTTCTATTACAATCTTCGGTGCTTAAACATAGATAGTAAAAACATCTCCCTAGGTCTTCCACATTAACTAGAAGATCGAAGCCATGTCTGTTTGCCTCTAGCATAACCATTTGCAAAACAACCTGCAAGCCAATTGCAAACCAGCAGAATATTTAACATTGGCCCATAGCCTGTTCCCTGCTCTTTCCCTTCCCAAGGACCTATGGTACTTTCCCTGCTGCAAATACTCATTTTTGTAGAAATCACTTAAATGTGACCCAGTCCCCACAGTTATAGGTACTTGATTGCCTTTTTGTTGGCCTTACTACAGTGGGCGAATATCTCCAATAAGTCAATGGTACAGAGCTGGGGAAAGTAACTTTTCATTTGCCACACCTAAATTTGACAGAAAGATCTATACATGTACATAGTTTTCAGCACAAGTTTCAGCTAGAGGGGTTAGGTAGCATTACTTCTTATTGTGTTGGATCAGACAACTCAGAAGAAGTTGGAAAGGGTACCAAGTCACAAATAGCCAATATGCCTGTCATTTGCTGTGAATTATGAAATTATCTAATTTCCATATCTTTATGTAATCTGCCAAGAGCAATAAACATATTGACAGTTAGACCTCCTGCCACATGGATACAGAGTCACACAGAGTATGTCAGCTGTGACTATGGCAAGTGAAGACTGCTTGCCACAGGGGAGCTGTAGCCTACTGGCCAAACTCAGAGAACAGCAGTACTGAAGTGCTGAGAAAGGTGGGCTAACAGAGGAAGAGCTTATATGGATAAACAAGTGAATGGGTCGAGGCACCCTGACAGGAAGGAAGAGCCAGAAAGACATGGTATACTGACTGTTTAATGGGGTATGTGAGATTTTTTATGAGCAATCTATGCTTTTAACCTGATTGTTTTCAGGGAGCCCCAAAGCAGTTTCTGAGAACCATTCTAATGTATGTTTATATCAGTCAGATGGAGAGGTGCCCACAGGACCAAATGCACTTCCTTTCTGTTGCTGCTAACGTTGCCACCCACTCTGGTCCTTTCAAGATGAGGAGGGAAAAGAGGAGAAAAAGAACAGCAACTTGCAAACCATGTATTGCACAAATCCACAGCTTTACTAAGAGTGCAATTTCAAACAAGAGGGAAGAATACGACTCTGTATCTGCAAGTTCATCACCTAACTACACATCATGCCAAAATCTTGTTCCACTATTAAAGCAGTGGGAATGTTGGTTACTGAAAACATTGGACATTCATCTGTGTTGAAGCAGTTTTGTGCTGCCCAGTTAGTGAATGTCAGAAGGATGGAAAATCAGTTTTTATCATAACCCTAAAATGAAAGCAAAACTGTGCAATTAACTTATATGCCTATTGATTACATAATGAAAAGTGCAATTAGATATATTGCTTGCAAATCCTACCACAGTAAATGGGAGCATGTGGAGTCACTGGAAGCATGTGGGTATATTCAAGTGACACTCTAGCTGGAAAACAGCACAGAAGAGGTAATCAAGTTAGTATTAAATATAGTTACACCAGTTCAGTTAGACCACACAAATCATTTCTAGAACACAAATAACAACTCCCCAAGTGAATGGGATCATTAAAGCCAATATACTTTTTAAATTTATTTGCTGAAAGCATGGGACTGAAAGCTTTACTTAGAAATGAAAAAAAATCTAACAAATTGGCAACAAAATATAGTATAGGAAGGAAATCAAAATAAATTCAGAACAGCAGGCATGACTGCCACAGATAAGAAACAATAAAAGCTAGAAACTAATCCCTGACAACTAAAAATTTACAGCACTGCAAAACACAAGTGACCACCCTCAGACTATTTTCACTTAGCAGAATACTCAAAAGCCTCTTCTGAAAACAATTATAATTTTCAGAATTAATCACACCTATTTGAGTCTGTGTTGACTTCATAAGTGTACTCATACACACTCATTGGTATCTATGATTTTTTTTTTTATATTATTACAGTAGGGTTTGGAAGCTGTGTGTAAGAACAGGCTCCCCTTTTGGTGGATATAACGGTTATGTGGGTACCCCGAAATATATGTATTTTCACATACAGGAGCACTTTTGTGCCAGAAAAGTAACTTCCAGAATTCGATGCACAGGAATGAACATACAAAGATAAATATTCAAAAGAAAAGAAGCTTCTCAGACTCACTTTTTTTTCAACTGTACAACATAGCGTTCTTTATATCCACTTTTCCTTTTTAACTGTGTTCATTAATACATTTCTGCTTATATTACATATATACCATAATACACACAGGAAGTGCAAAGGTATACAACTTTTTACTATCCAGACTTCTGTGTCTTTAAATGCATGCAGTTAACATTTCCTTAAATGCAGTCAAAAGTAATTCATAACAATCCCTTGACAGGATGGTAACAGAGGGTAAGGTAATTAGCGTGGAAACCATCAGGACTCTGTTTGCAGAACCAGCCAGCTTTACTCCTGCCAGTTGTAGGAGCATCATCATACTAATAAAGAATCAAGGCTATTTTAGATCTCAAATTTCAGAACAATTAAAACTGAATAAAAATCTTACCAGTGCCTTATCTCCTGTTAACAGTCCTCATTACTTCTGTACTGTAAAATGAATGGGAAAAAGATTTATGCAGGTACAATACCACTACAGTATAACCTCCCCAGAAGACATTAGGTCATTAGCTTTACTAGGCAGAAGCTGTCACAAGAGAGAAATAGGGACTAAAACACTGATGTGTCTGCCCCATCTGGTCCTGGTTTTATTGTATATACAAATTACATTTATAGGGCAGACTAGTAGCTGGTGGTAAGGTTTAACAGGGGGAAAAAAGGCCTTTTCCCTAGGGAATAATATTTACAACAAGAAACTTAAATAAGCAAACATAATTCAAACAGA
>VZTQ01009742.1:0-20616 GCA_013400755.1 Pelecanoides urinatrix | reverse complement strand
TTAATTTAGAAGGAATATCTCTTCTCATGCACAGAGGATACACTACCAGGCTGCTCTTTCAGAGCCAGTAATTTATGACCCTACTATACAGGAACAAAGGTATTTTTCCCTTCAGCTACTTGCTGGCTCAGTCACTTGTCTCTTTTCTTGCAGAATGATTCCTGGGGAAAGCAGTACTCATACGCACTCTTCAAAGCCATGAGCCATATGCTCTGTATTGGTTATGGAGCCCGCGCCCCTGTCAGCATGTCCGACCTCTGGATAACCATGTTGAGTATGATCGTGGGGGCAACTTGTTATGCCATGTTTGTTGGTCACGCCACTGCCCTCATTCAGTCTCTGGATTCCTCACGGCGACAATATCAAGAAAAGGTAACTCATTTTAACGTAACTTAAGTTTTGAAATAGGTTAATAGGATGTTTTAGCTGTGGAAAAGGCCGAATGAGTTTACATGAAGTAATCTAGTAGCATCTGAATCCTGCGGCAGATTTCATTGAACACAAAGGAATTCAGAATGCACCATGGGCTCAGCATATTCCTACTTGAACCCGCTTTCCTTAGGGAGCAGACGGTTCTGCATGTCACATGCATCAAATGAAATCTTGGATGTGAAACTTGCTTTAAACTCTCTAGAATCTTCCATGAAAACTCCATCCCCTGCTTCAGACTGTGCTTTGTACCCCTGTGCTACACTCTGTAGGTACTTGATCTAGGTAGCTTAAGCAAGGGCCTTGAGCTCAGTAGCTTGAGGATGTCTATAGAATTTCCTATCATTTATTTGGATTGCAGCTGACGGGATAACTTTAACATGTCAAAAGAATGGCCTTTAAATGAGTACGAGACCAAATCAATTACTTTTTGTTTAGAACTAACTCTCAGAAGTGTGCAGAAGAGGTTTTAGTTTGGTTTATAATGGTATTGTTTACGCGCTGATCCATGACCTGTTAGGTCCTCTCCAAGGACAAAAGGAACAGTGGCCAAAGGGTAGAAAACTAGAGAGAGTTTAGTGGAAGAGAGAGAGTTCTTTGTGAAACAGGAAGAAAAGGTTTGTTTGATTCCTTGTAGGTATGATTGGAATTAAAAAGACATAAATGGGTACAGGTTGGGAACTTTCTGGAATGAATACTAATTAACACTGTCAGTTGTGTAATAAAATCAGAGGCAAGTGTGGGTGAAGCTACAAAACTAGAAGATGAGGCTAGATGTGGTGGCATAATGAAGAAAAGATCAAAATTAATCTCAGCAAGGGACAATAACGATGTGCAGAATTACTAAGGTACTTAAAAGAAGCCAAAATCAGTTATTATAGTAAATGGGGAACTGGAGAGGCCATGCCAGGGGAAAGGTCAGCTGAGCAAACTAGTGAAATCAGAGAGTTCACATCAGCAAATAAGAAACACGATCTGAGCAATAGTATTTGGCTTATGTCCATAAGAAAGTCCAGAAAGGCAAATTGGGCAGAAATCCTGGTGTGATGGAACACAAGCCTGGGGAAGAAACCTGGCAGAGAGTAAGTAGAGGAGAGGGTGACCCTGGCATCTGCTGAAGATGAAGAGGAATGGCCTGAGTTTGCTGGGCAAGAAAAAGGGAAAAGTCAAAAAAAGATTTGAGTTAGGAAGGATTGGGGTGTTTTCTTCACAAGTAGGCAAAGAGGGAGAAATGAGAGTGTGTGGGAGAAAAAGAGTTTACATTCAGTTTTGCTAAGCTCGAGTCGCAACAAGACCACACAGTCAATATAATCAGAGACGGGGAGAGGTAAGGGATGAGCTATAAGTCCAGTATCAGAAAAATTAGCCAGTGGCTGACATGTTAATCTCACAGCTGTTTAAAACAGAAATTTACAAGCAAGAAAGCCCACACAGTGTTATCTTGAAATATAAGTGAGAATGAGAGATTTAGAAGGAGAGGATGGGTGAGCATTAAAACCTCTAAAAATTTGAGGTCTGTCAATGACCATGTGAACCCCCCTAATCCATCTCAATATAAAGTCACAGGGCTTATTCTGGTAGGTCATGTAACCCAAACTAACTGGCTTGTTGGGTCTGTTCTGCCATCTGAAAAGGAAGTAATTTTATCAAAATGGGACACTTGTAGGGAGCTGTGGGGCAGAAACATCTTAACCATAGACATGAAGTAAGACATAGAGAAGGAAACCCTAAACCTAGTATAACTGAGGTTTCATTAGAGGCTAGGATCAACATATATACACACACATAGACAGATGTGTGAAATCAGCAGAAATGTCACCATCCACCTGAAACCTCATCTTAATCGTTATTCTCAAATCTTGCCGGCTGCAGCATGATATCACAATGTTTTGAGCATCAGAAATATAATGCATATGTAAAGATATTCATATATTTATTTACTCAAGTGTGTTGAGTAAAGCCAGTTCATTTGCATTTTTGGTGTAAATTGAAACCCAGCAGCAGTGGTATTGCATTTCTCATGTTTTCACATAACAGCAAACAAAGCTTTTTTTTTTTCCCCTCTGCTTTTTATGCACACGCTTTATTAAACATTAGCATAGGAATGTCTGGCATTTTTCAGTTCCTGCAGTTCTCAACATTTTCATTTTTCTTTTTGTTTTTACTTCTTATTTGTTTCCTGACATCAGAGGCAAAAGCATAGCTTGTCATTGACAATCAGCAATGAAAGAAATGAGCCAGAAATTGCATGTTTCTATGTTTTAGAAAAATGTTTCTTTTTTTCTGGCAGCGATTTGTATGCCAATTATTATGGGCTAGAGTTAAGGATGCCTTAATTAAAGAATTTTTTTCTACTGATTTCTGAGACCCTGAAATCATATCTGTATTATCAGCTATAACAACTATACTGACATGTTTGTATATTCTTGCCCATTGCTTTATCATAGTTTAATCATATATTTTGAAATAAATCTTTTATTATAGCCTAAGAATTATAAACCATTACTATATACTGCTAANTCAATATAAAGTCACAGGGCTTATTCTGGTAGGTCATGTAACCCAAACTAACTGGCTTGTTGGGTCTGTTCTGCCATCTGAAAAGGAAGTAATTTTATCAAAATGGGACACTTGTAGGGAGCTGTGGGGCAGAAACATCTTAACCATAGACATGAAGTAAGACATAGAGAAGGAAACCCTAAACCTAGTATAACTGAGGTTTCATTAGAGGCTAGGATCAACATATATACACACACATAGACAGATGTGTGAAATCAGCAGAAATGTCACCATCCACCTGAAACCTCATCTTAATCGTTATTCTCAAATCTTGCCGGCTGCAGCATGATATCACAATGTTTTGAGCATCAGAAATATAATGCATATGTAAAGATATTCATATATTTATTTACTCAAGTGTGTTGAGTAAAGCCAGTTCATTTGCATTTTTGGTGTAAATTGAAACCCAGCAGCAGTGGTATTGCATTTCTCATGTTTTCACATAACAGCAAACAAAGCTTTTTTTTTTTCCCCTCTGCTTTTTATGCACACGCTTTATTAAACATTAGCATAGGAATGTCTGGCATTTTTCAGTTCCTGCAGTTCTCAACATTTTCATTTTTCTTTTTGTTTTTACTTCTTATTTGTTTCCTGACATCAGAGGCAAAAGCATAGCTTGTCATTGACAATCAGCAATGAAAGAAATGAGCCAGAAATTGCATGTTTCTATGTTTTAGAAAAATGTTTCTTTTTTTCTGGCAGCGATTTGTATGCCAATTATTATGGGCTAGAGTTAAGGATGCCTTAATTAAAGAATTTTTTTCTACTGATTTCTGAGACCCTGAAATCATATCTGTATTATCAGCTATAACAACTATACTGACATGTTTGTATATTCTTGCCCATTGCTTTATCATAGTTTAATCATATATTTTGAAATAAATCTTTTATTATAGCCTAAGAATTATAAACCATTACTATATACTGCTAATGAATATTGTATATTTTTGTTTACTCTGCAAACTAGATAAATGGGTATTTCAAAGACCAGTTTGTGCTGCCCATTTTTGTCAGCATATTTTCTAAAATAGATAAAAATAGCTTATATTTCACTTAACTTGGACTTGAGAAAAAGGTAAATCAAATCTCGATCCACAGGTTTCAGAGTTGTAATATATATACTGCAATATCTATTTTAGCCTAGTGCACTGCTTTTTTTTCTCCTGGAATTAAAAAATTGGAAAAATCAGGAGGCTGTGACTTGTTTTTATTTTTCTGGCTTAAATTCTAGGATCAACTCCTTTTTTTAGTCTTACATATATAGGATTGTGTATTTCTTGGCTCCATTGTTATCTTTATAAGAGTTACAGAAAATAACATGAATTGCTAGGCAACATAGAATGATAGTGGAGGTGAAGAATAAAGTTGTTCTTTGGTTCTTCTCTAAGTAACATCATGCCAAAATCTTATCTCCCTTTTTTTTGATGATTGTTTTTTATGCTGTAGCTAAAATAATATTTCATAAATGTATCTGTGGAATGCAACTAGTGGAAGGAAAGTTCTGGTCCTTCTCACACTGAAAGCAGCTAGAAGTGACATATTTGCTGAAATCACTGTATCTTCCTTGTTCCTCCTAAAAGGGACCTTTTAGGTCCTCCTAAAGCTCAGGGTATGCAAAACTAGAACAGGCATAATTCAAAATGGAAGAAATACAAACAGGAAGACAAGAGAGAGCTTTCATTAAGCAAAACACATCAAACATCTAAGAGCACCAGCTAAAAATTTGACCTGTGCCAAGCATTGCATGCTGAGACAAATCAAGGTATGGTAAGAAAGCAAAGATTGCTCCATGTGTTTACTGTTATGGGGCAAAGGCATCATTTATCAGGGGAAATTGACAATGATTATAAGCTGTCAAACCTAGAAGGTGGACCATAAAATCACATACTAGGAAATGCTACAAAAAAGGACACATTGGTACATTCTGGTCACTCTGAGGAAGTTCAAGTGTTTTTCTGCTGAAGCGAGTGGAACTGTTCTCAGAGAAAAAATACTTCTCATACTGAATACATACATCAGATGTAGGTATCAGTGAGTGAATGGCCAACACCTAACAAAGGAGAAAGACATGTCCAAGCCATATATACTCAATCCCTATTCCCTTTTCAGTAAGAAAGTCTGACAGACCATCCTACCTTATAAAAGGACTGAATAAATCAATGAATCAATGGCATTTTAGCACTCTCTTTCCCATCTTTAGTATAAGTCAAAGATTAAGGGAGTAGTAAATAAAAGTAATATTTTAAGTGATAACTCCTTTGACATTTTCTAGTATTTGGGAAATCACCACATCTCAAAGATGTTTGCCTTTGCAAAGGCAAGATTTATTGAAACAACCAGAAGTGTATATGCAGAACTTGTTAACAAACTAGTGTGAAACAGAGCAGCTAAATGAACAGTCACTTGGTGAGGAGCTAAAGTTCATTAGTAAAATATTTTTTTCTTTATATGTTGGCAATTTTTAATAGGAAGATGTTCACCTAATGTTGTGGATGTCATTGAATAATCTTGATTGAAGACGGGTTAATATTTTGTCTGTTCCGGTCTGTTGTAGGCATAAAATATCCAGGAACAAAGTCGCAAGCTAATAGGGGCAAGATTTGTATTAACATACAGATTGTTTCAAGTTCATAAAGATTTTTAAATTGCTTTGATAAAATGACAACTATTAGATCCATTTTCATTATGCTATCATTTTGTGTATTTTGATGTTTCTCTATTGGTAAGCAACTCAAACAACTACCCAAGATTTCAAAAGTAGCAAAGTAGCAAAATCAAGTAATCTTACCAATTGCAAGTAGTAAAAGGGCATAAAATATATTTAATTCAACCATATACATATCATAAGAAATGGAAAAAAAAGACAACTATGTCCTTATGGTGAATGCTGTCCCAGTCATGGGAAGATACATTAAATCATTATTACAGCTGTGAAAGAATTCTGGGCTTGACATCAATTTCAAATGTCCCAAAGGACTTCTCCTTCTAACCCTATGCTCTGCTGTTATCTTACCTCTTAATTTATAGTCTCTTAGCACATCTTCAGTTAAATCAATCTAGTTCGAAGGGAGAAAAGGACCTAAACATACTTTTCTACAGAGAAAAAGAGATAATTGCATATAAAGATAATTTGAAAGAAACTTACTAATTGGCATTGGGTATTTTTACATAGACAGCATCAGGATTTGAAGCACAGATTGCTCATTTTTCATTTCTTAAACATCCAAAGAAAAGTTTACAAATGAATAATAGGGTTAGGGCAGGAGGGCGGCTTTAGATTTTCCAGCAAGAGGCCTTGCACCAGCTTTTTGAGTCTGCCCCTCACAGCTCCAGTTTGGATATCTAAATTGTCCATGTAGTCCATGGGGAGACACTCAACATGCACTTGAAGGAGGCAGCGAGCTCTTCGGGGCAGCAGTGGCTCACGCATGTTTCCATTTCCCTTCCCCTCCATGAGGCTGTGGTGCATACTCGAGCACCTTGTGCAGTGAGACATCTGAGGTCCTTCCTTCGAAAACTAGGAAGGGCGAACCACATCTTTGTGCTTCTTTGTCTGAACAGTTATTTTAGGCTGTGGTGAAGGGGCTCTGCCTTGGTAGCCACTCATTCAGCCAGTGATGCCTCTGTGTTTTCTTATGTGGAATAGGAGGCAGCTCTCCCAGGTTTTCCTAAGTTTCAAGCACTTTGTGGTTAAACTGAAGGTGGAACAAGGCAGGTAGCAAGTTCTTAGCATGCTCATTGGTGCCTAGGAGACTTTTCTGGAAAATCTTAGATATCTGTAAGTATCTCATCTGTAAGTATCAGGGACTTGCGTATTTCCACAGGAGTCTAGGAAATGGCAATTCTGGTCATGATGCAAATGCATAGGAAAGGAAGAGCTATGGCAAACTCAGGACCACATCACTGTTTAACTAGGCTTGTACCAGCTTTTGGTATATTTTTTTATTAAACTTAATATAAATATCCATATACATGTAAATGTAAATATATTTTTTTGTCAGCTTGCCCTTGCTGGAGTCCAGAGTCAGATGAGATAGAGTGAAACAAATAAAGAAGAGTTTCCATTGCCTGCATATTATATATACAATTCATAAAAATCTTTGAAAATCCAGTTGTTCTGGCTTTTTTTTGCTTAAACTGGACAGATGTTCAAAATAAAAGTTGCAGAACTTGAATTTTAGACACCCAGCTGAACTTGCAATACTGGAGTTTTAGCATGTAATTCCTGGGTCTGATCTGATCTAATCAGCAAAGATTCTCATTAAATACTGATTTCTGAGTTTAGTAGCTTTTCATGGTGTTCACTTTCTTTGCAAAAATGGGCCTCTTTCTTTTCTGATTGCTAGTGGTTTTTAGAAAGCCACAAGAATTTAGTGTAACACAAAAATTCTCTGCGACTGGTCTCAACTTGCCAGTGTGGACTGCATAGACTTATTCATTGAACATGAAAATATTTGTTGTGTCAGGATAGGGCCTCTACTGGTATCACTTGCTTTCTCTTTCTGTAACCTCATCTTTATCAATTTGTGTTTATTATAATTACCTGAATTATTGCTGCAATATTTAATTTGACCTTGATCTTCCTAAGTTTTGAAATGGGAAAGAACAACACATATTATTGCCACAAGTAAGGACAAAAACTATTGCCTTTCCTCCTAATCAAAAATCAGAAGTTACTCACCTTTAGCAATACAGCGATAACAAAAAAAATGTGTTTGTTTCTTTTGAAGTGGAAGTGAATAGTATGCTCAGTTCANTAGCTACTGTGAAGAAAATGAACTTTGTCCCAGCCAAAAACAGCACAATCAGTCAGCATGTTCTCACTAGACTGCTCTCCTCTTTTGCCCTGCTACTTCATTATTGTGTTTCAGCTTGTCGTTATGGTTAATCTTGCTGGGGTAATCGTGTTGGTTACTTTTGTCTTGTATCTCTAAAAAAGCGATTGGTTCCTCCCAGTAGCAGGTACTGTGCAAGCCAAGTGCTATCCACCTGGCTGCATCATACCTGTGCCAAACTGTAATAGACTCCCACTGTTTCTGAAATGACAGATGGGACTTTCTTNTGAGCATGACGTCATATGGTATGGGATATCCCTTAGGTCAGTTGGGGTCAGCTGTCCCGGCTGTGTCCCCTCCCAACCTCTTGTGCACCCCCAGCCTCCTCGCTGGTGGGGTGGGATGAGGAGCAGAAAAGGCCTTGACTCTGTCAGCACTGCTCAGCAGTAACAAAAACATCCCTGTGTTATCAACACTGTTTCCAGCACAAATCCAAACCACAGCCCCACACTAGCTACTGTGAAGAAAATGAACTTTGTCCCAGCCAAAAACAGCACAATCAGTCAGCATGTTCTCACTAGACTGCTCTCCTCTTTTGCCCTGCTACTTCATTATTGTGTTTCAGCTTGTCGTTATGGTTAATCTTGCTGGGGTAATCGTGTTGGTTACTTTTGTCTTGTATCTCTAAAAAAGCGATTGGTTCCTCCCAGTAGCAGGTACTGTGCAAGCCAAGTGCTATCCACCTGGCTGCATCATACCTGTGCCAAACTGTAATAGACTCCCACTGTTTCTGAAATGACAGATGGGACTTTCTTTGATTACTGCTGTGTTGTGGGTAATTTACCTACAAAGTGTTCTGCTATCTTGCATTATGGATTAGGTTTCTAACGGTTTTCCATATGAAATTGCAGAGCAAGCTCATTACAATTTCAATCATGTTCATGACAACTATATAAAATTAGCTGTGAAGACATGAAGTTATACCAGATTTTACAAACACCCTGCTTTCTTTTCACAGTAATTATCATAGGGTAGGGTCACATTAAATTAAAAATAATAAAAAAAGAAAAAAGAAAAGAAAACAAACAAGGAGCTAACTTTTGTTTTTCAAAGTCTCTGTTCAAATATAGCACAAATTACCTTTTCACAAGAGAAAACTCTGTGATTCACACCAGATAGATGTAACTGGTAGCAATTATCCCCATTACACTAGAATGATTGTGCTTGTGTCCTACATGTGTAGAAGGAAATAGCACTCAATATTCTCTAATATACTATTATGAGTGAGAAAATAATCCTTGCTGTGCAGATTCGTTTGTTTCCTTTGCCTTGTTAGGGAGGAAGGGAAGAAAGAAGGATTGATTATTTTTATCTTGACTTTTAAATCATAATTCTCTCCCAACCTCACTCTGTTTCTTGAGGTTTGAGTAATTAAAGCATGTTTGTCTTGAAAACATAATAATTTGTATAACTAAACCATGCAATATAGATTTATAAAGGCTTTGGAGTGCATAGGATAGCGGTAGGACTGAAACCTTTTCTCTGTGAAAGAATGTTTTAAACAGTCCTTTGTATTTTATGCTAAACTAACAGTTTTGTCCAACTGGTTACTAACCTTGAAAAAATATTTTAACACTAATTCAAGAAACCTCTATTAGAACAGAGACTCAGTAATGAATATAGAAGTAAAATGTTTTTATGTCCATGTGTTTTCATAAAATACACTAGACTTACCTTTTCCAGCACATTTCTGCAACCAAGAAAAAAAACCCCCAGCAAAACCTTTAGAACACATTTTTATAAACACTAAATATTTACTAAAATCACATTGAAAGCAAATATTTTCATAAAAATCCACAATGCTATGTGTTCGCATTGTACAGTTTGGGGTTAGGGAAATGCCATTTTCACATAAACATCTATACAGTCTCCTTCTAGACAAAATATTTGTTCATCAGCTGCCTTTTTTTCTGGGCAGTGCTGGATGCCTATATATATTCAGGCAGAGCTGGCTGAACATATTTCTTCACTGCAGAATTTGATGTAAATGTAAAAATAATTTTATAAAGTTTTGAAGAAAACACTGAGCAATTTTTAAATTAAAAGTGAAGGCAAGTCTTTGGGTGTTTCTTATTACACATTTGATAGGAGCTGGTAACTAGAGTTTAATAGAGTTAATTCCCCTAACTAAGATGCCTCCCTATCCTTTTTCTGTTTTCAATATTTTTTTTTTGGCATTGGCCTTTCTCTTTCCCTGACTTTTTAGAGAATGTAAGCAAGTGAGAGGAGCGGGCAATCACCTGGCAGGAGAGTCTAGCTCTCTTTGTTGCTGCTTCGCTCCTGCACAGCATCAGTTTTCCAGCCCTCGTTTGGGCAGCATCAGGCAGCATCGGAAGATGGACATGGCCTCACCTCAGTCAGGAGTACCACCAACACCAGAGGCAGCCCAAAAGGCTAACGCAAAGGAAAATTGAGGCAGAGAGGCCCAAAAGGTGACTGATCAGTGCAGCAGAGGTAGTGGAAAGGTTTCTGTGACTTTTTCCTATGGTATGCCTGTGAGGAAAAAAGCAGCTGAAAGTAGCAGGAGCCAAAGGATGTATGAAGAGGGAGGCAGCGAGGGATGAAGAGGGCCAAGAACGGGGACTGCACCGGGGGAAAGGCTGTTGGCTTGTTTTAAGGAAGAACTGTGATAGACATAGGAGCTTATAATGGAGGATTTGTTGATGGCCCTTGAATTCATCTGCTGAGAAGAGCCTCCCATTGGGCAGTACATGACCTTATCTGGAAGAAATTCGGGAATGATTTGGTGTGGCCTGTGATTTTTGGGCAAAGGGATATTTCCATCTGCATTTCCCCCGCTTACTTTGAGCATTGGCAGCTTCTATAACTGGATAGTGCAAATAAAATAACAGAAAAGACCCAAAGTGAGAACTATCAATGGTAATAATTACCTGGACACCATCTCACATCACCCAGTCAGCTAGCTACAAGGTTTTGGTTTGCATGGGCAGAGACAGGATAGCAGCTGATAATCTCTGTTCCATCAGGTGCACCTGTAAGGCAGACAATAGTATTTACTGTTGACACAGTTTTGCTAGAAAAATATTCTGGAAGGAGGTAAATGAACTACTATAAAACGGGGAAAAGAGATTAAAAACTCTAATGGACTATATTGGGCCATTGATTTTAAAGCAAAACTATAAAAATCAGTGACTAACTGACTGAAAAGTGATGGCACAATAAAACCACTAGTATATGTAACTCAGTAAATGAAAATATTATTTTTTATTGCTGAAAGATCATGTTTTAAATTTCCATTTCCAAAATATTTAAGAAACTGGCTCTTCCTCTGTATAGTTCATGATTTGGGGAAGATAGCAAAGAACAGTGTAACCTTGCAGAACGGTGCCAATTATTTGTGACAGACATAAACAATAACTCCTCCTTGTTTTTATCTCAGCTTTATTTTCTTTCATAGTTTCTCAGTCTACCAATCTGCCCCCCAGTCCCTACACCCGTGTCCAAGGCAGTCTCTGCATCTGGCAGAGAACATTTGTCATGTTTTTCCTCAAAATCCTCCACAGTAAAAAATTGTCTGTTTTGTGGGGTTTAGAGGAGATAGGACCCTCATCTAAACCTTCCACCAGTCTTGCCATGGCAGGAAAAGAAAGCTTTCATTTTCTGAAGGATGCTTTGCCGCTTACGCCAACGAAGTGAGAGCTTCCCGAGGGAGGCTGCAGCGGTGTAATTACATAGAATAACGTAACAAAGGAGGAAAAAGGAGAAAAAAGTGAATAATGAAAGCATTGTACTGTGGCACATCCATTAATGTTAGGTCTATGCCCCATGGCACACGACATTTAAATTTGCAGTACAGTTATGAACAGAACAGGGAACAATCCCGTGGCAAGCTGAGAAAATGAGCTGTCTCTAGTCGCAGCAGCTGGAGGCGATTCCTCAGTGGGGTGGCCTGGATTTCTGTGTCACATCAGGGCTAAAGGCACAAAATTTCTCAAAACAAGAGTTTGACTTTATAATTTACATTATATTCAACTTCTAACATACTTTCCCTGGGTGGCAGAGAAGGCTTCTGTTCTGGCCATCAATTTGAGAAAATGTCAGGTATCAGATGTGAAAAACAAAAGGAAACGCCAGCTTATACTTGGCGTGGCTGCTGCTTTAGCCCTTAAACTACCAGAGGTGGTTTTTATTGAGGTTCTTACATAACACTGACATTTTAGCCAAAGAAATATTCTGTTTCTGTAATTCTCAGGAATTAACATCGTAGAGCCCGTGTGCTATATTTGATTAGGATTACTCAGAATGGTATTTCACTGTCTATGCAGCTTGAAAATATATGGATTTGTTGTGAAGACATTAAAAATTCTTCTGGTTCTGTTTTCACATTCAGTTGAGAAACAAATTATAAATGAAAAGCCTTTCCTTGCCTTAGCAATTTGTGACCTGTGTTTTTCACACAGCCATATGTTGCTTTCTCTATAGAGGATGCATTACCATTCTCTTGGGAAGGTTTTCCTACTGTTTCATGGCCATCATACAAAGTTTTGTGGTCTAGATTCAGATCTCTTGAAGACTGAAAAGGAGCCTGGTGGTCTTTTATTTATCTATTGCATGCTTAAAAAACAAGCCCTTGTCAAAACAAAACAAAACAACCACAACAACCCCAGGCAACACTNCTGTGTTCAGTTTTGGGCCCCTCACTACAAGAAGGACATGGAGGTGCTGGAGCATGTCCAGAGAAGAGCAACGAAGCTGGTGAAGGGCCTGGAGCACAAGTCTTATGAGGAGCAGCTGAGGGAACTAGGGTTGTTTAGTCTGGAGACGAGGAGGCTGAGGGGAGACCTCATCGTGCTCTACAACTACCTGAAAGGAGGTTGTAGCGAGGTGTGGGTTGGTCTTTTCTGCCAAGTAACAAGCTATAGGATGGGAGGAAACAGCCGCAAGTTGCACCAGGGGAAGTTTAGATGGGATATTAGGAACAACTTCTTTACAGAAACGGCTGTCAAGCATTGGAAGAGGCTGCCCAGGGAAGTGGTGGAGTCACCATCCCTGGAAGTATTTAAAAGACGTGTAGATGAGGCGCTTAGGGACATGGTTTAGTGGGCATGGTGGGTTGACGGTTGGACTCGATGACCTTAGAGGTCTTTTCCAACCTTAGTGATTCTATGATTCTATGAAAACAAAAGTCCTTTTAAAAAAACCCAAACACTTTGCATTGCCCACCTGGAAGGACCCTCCTTGACAGGGCTATGCAGGTGCCAGGTCGACTTCACCAGGGGTCCTGCACTTCAGCCTTTCAATGGGATGCCACTGTCAGTGCTGGTAGTGGTGTTAAGAGTACTAGTTCAGAATAAAAGTGGATTTAGATTATCAATTGCACATGTGAAACAATAGCCATTGGAGGCTATCGTACTCGCAGCCAGTGTTACTATAGTGCAAATTGTTTCTCCTGCCATGGAAAGAAAGGCTGCTTTATTCTACTCTAAAACTAAGGTAAATTTTGCTAAAATTTCAGATGCTGAACATTGCGCACCTAAAAATACTTAAGATGGGAAGAAATAGATATGTATTTTATAAATCTGATTTCTGTTAAGTCAAAGAAAATGTGAGTAATTCTTAGGTCTTTTTAATTTAGAATAGTTTGTAGAATTTTTTAAGGCTTTGCTAGCCTTTCACTACTTTCACGTTTTTTAATAGCCTCTTACAGATGTTTTGCCCACTTCTCCAAAGCTCTCTGTATTTCTCCTTCTTGTCATGGAAGAAGGAAAAAAAGAAAATAAAGGTGTTATTTGACAGAAGTTCCATTTTCTCTCCTTAGCAGTTACAGCTTTGTGACTTTATCTTTGGATGAACTCAGCTATATTGAATAAAACAGTTTCCCTGAGTGTTTCTGCAGAAATGATCAACACAGAAATACAGTTTGAGAGTTAAATCTCCATAGAAATGTGGGAAGTAGTTGACTATTACTAAGAACTTTTTGTCTGTCTTTTTGGAGAATAAAAAATAAGACTTACCTTTATGTAAGATTTGATGCATTTTTATGATTGATTTCTTCACAACCAGAAATATCAAAAGGATTGATGGTCTATTTGTTCAAAGAAAGCTATAAATTGTCTTAAAAGACATTCTTTGCAGAATGTGCTCCATGGGCTTTTCTATCTCTGATAGGCTCTCTCTCTTATTTCTCATTTTTATTCTAATTAAACAATTATCTTTAAGTCTTATTAAAACTTCTTAATTTTTTTCTGTACCTAGTGAATAAGTTGCATAATTCTGGAACACAAGAGGATACATCCTATCGCTCACAGGCGTTCCTCTGGAACTGTCAGGTCTATAATGATGCTTTTCAAGGGAGTACAGAAGGTTGCTTGGAGTATTACTTTTCCACTTCAGCCACTGCCATGGCTGTCATATATCAGAGAAGCCTCCAGGTGCCATAAATTCATTTCCCTAAGGATGTCTCTGAGGTATTTATACTTCAAGACTAGCTAAAGACAAAGTAAGGAGAAAAAGAAGATAAGGAGATTACAGATACTTTGTAAGAATGAATGAAACATAATGGCTGGGAACGTGAAGAAGAAGAGCAGTTTGTTGCACTGTTGCAATTGTTGGTGCAGAAGGCTCGGAATCGTGAATATTGCGTGATATTGTGTGTTAACCTCAGTGATTCAGGTGAAGCTGGAGACTTGAACAGTCTGACAAACAATTTTAGATTATCTAAAAAAATAAATTATAATCTCCAAGTCTCTCATAAGTGAAAGGGCTCTTTGCATCATGCAGTGACAAGCTGTATGCTCAAATAAAATATGCAAGAAGGTTTCAGGCTGTATATGTTAAACAATAGATCGTAAAGTAATAAAGGTATTAATGAGGTTATATGCTCAAAGCAGAGATTTTCTGGTATCCTCTAAGCTCCTGTGGTTCTTAAAAAAAGGCTTAGTACTGCAGCTGTCTGACACTGACTCAGGTCTTTACATGTTAAATGCCTGCAAGGAGGTGGATTAATTGCAGCCAGTGGCCCTGTGCAAACCCTTCTCATCTTTCCCACAAGTAGCATCTGCCTGGGATGAGTCTTCGTCAGTATTTCCCACCACCTCAATTTTGTGTAAGTGATTATACTTTATTGGAAAAGCAAGGTGAAATGTTATCATCTATATCGCTATTTCTATCCCTATGAAGAGCAAGAGCTCTTTCTGTCTCTCTCTGTCTTGATACTTGCTTATTAGGCAAAGCAGAAAAGACACTGGGAGATGCCCAGCCTAGAAGAACCATTTCCTCATCATTAGGACACTGCTGTGAAATGAGGCAAGGCCAGTTTCACGTCTCTGATCAGAGGTCAAGAAAAGCAATACATCCTATAACTGAGCAACTGGACCATCTTTGTTTGCTGAAGAATCAGTTTGTCTCTCCCTTTAGCTTTGGGCAGACCTTCCCATGCATGATAAACTTATTGCCATGCAAGTATCTTTGAAATTGTTCTATTTAAAGAGCAAGTTCTTTTTGATGAATTGGCATTTTCCACTAATTAATACAAAAAGAACTGGCAAGCCATAATTAGGTCTTATTAGAGCCAGAATTTCCAGGATCAGCAGCTGTGTTGTGCCAGTGTTTCTGTCTTGCTTGTGCTGGTGCTGCTAGTAGCATAGATGTTGGCACAACACCAAGCAGATGTAACAATTACAGCACTAATAAAACTTTCTAAATTAATACTTCTTGAAATAACTGGATTTCCTGTGGGCAAGATGCTAACAGCTAAGCATGCCCATTTAGCTAAAGGCATCGTAGCACGTGCCGAAATTAGCATTATGCAATGTTTCTGTATTGCAGGATCAAAGAGATAAGGTGAAGCCCATGCCACAGGAAACCGCTGCTTCTGATAGGCAGACCCAACGCCCATCTCTAAAAAAATTTCATTCGAAAGAAAATAGGGGATTGACACTTGTCACCTTGTGTTCAGAGTCAGCGTCAAAGGTAGCTGCAGCTTGCGTTCAGTGCCTAGGGAGAGACGTCCCCATCACTTGAGCTTCACAAACTACTGCTCGTGCCCAGAACTGAACTGAAGGAGTGACCGAGCAGGGACGAGCTGATCTCCCTCCTGCCCCCGCTTCACCCAGAGTGCATGTAGGGAATTACTCCTTCTGCCTCCTCTTCCTCCACACCAGATACTTTTTAAAATGTATATTCTTTTTCACTGGCATGGGCAAATTGAAAAGAAAAAAAAGAAATCCAAAGCATTCAAAAGATAGGGAAAATTGTACAAGATGACTGGATAGGTATTAAATTTCACTTTGAAACTGGCAACTTTAAGGAGACCATTACAGCATATCTGATATTTTTAAATAAGCTGTCATCTGTACAGTATTTTTCTCACTAAAAAAGAAAATCATCCTGCTTTAGACTTGATACAGTTTCACCTATAGTAGCATGGAGAAGCTTTTCTTTTTATGCCTTGGGGCTTTAATAGTTGTTTCATTAAATCAGAGTTCTGTTGTTGCCTCTCTGAAGAGAGGAACTGAGTCTGGTTCTCATTCTCCTTCCCTTCCCCTTTTTAAAACAGTAAAAAGCAAATTTGCGCAAGATAAAGAACAGACTAAGAAAACAAATCCTATTCAGAAAATTCCCTGTAACTTAATTAATTTCTCAATTACACTAATGGAAAAGAACAATAGTAAAAGATTGTGTATTATGTGGCAATTGAAAGGAAATGTTTAATTACTGTGTGTAAGTAAAATGACAGCTTAAAGCATTCTTGCAAGCAATAGTACTCTTTGGGGGGCAATTAGTCAAAAATAGCTAGTAAACAAATGATAGTTTTTAGACTAAACAAATCACTTCAGTTCCATCTCATGATAAAGAACTTTAAAAAAGAACCTATCACACCATTTAGCAGGAAACTTACTTTTTATTTTGATCTATGGTTGATTATAAACTGTTGGAAATTTTTTTTTTTTCCCTGTGAAAAGATATATATGCTAAGCGGAGTAGCAGTGAAGAAAGCAGATTGTAGAAATATCTCTGGATTCATAGTGAATTCATCATTCAGTGACTGTGGACAGGAGAGCTTATTACTTTGCCGATGCCAAAATAAGATAACCAAATGGTTGATTGGCACGTTCACTGTTCGGTGACTTTTCTGAACCCAACCAGATCTCTGGTTATTTGAGAACCATCTGTGCTTACTCATTTTTGGTATATATGGTTATCATCACAGATCATTGTCCTATGAGTAAATGTTAAGGTTAGTGCTAACTTCAAGTTTGACCAAATATTTGGTTAGAGATTGTCCTTCGGTGCCTCGACAGTCAGATCAAAAGTTCAGCTGGCTCGTGAAATAACCTGCCATTGTAGGCCAGAGGACTAAGCATAAATGAGAGGTGTTTGTGAAATGGAAGTTGTTCCTTTTCCCAATGTGGTTGAGGGAACACATGCAAAAAAAGGGATGGGGAGTTGAGTCTTGTGCCCATTAGAAACATGGAGATACTTTAACATGCAAAACCTTTCTTTCTTTTCTTAATAATCCAGTCAAAGCTAGGATGAAAAGGATTTTAAAAGGATGAACAGTACAAACACCAGATGTACAGGAACCCTTGCAAGGGGTGCAGCAATGTTTCTTGATTCCTGGTTGGATTTCTAGTGGAGGACGAGAGTCCCCTTTGGCCAAGCGCATGGAAACCAGCTGCAGCCCTCTAGTGAGTATGAAGCAGGAACATAAAGAGATTATTTTTAATATTAGGATAGAATCAATGAGTCTACTCCTATAGAGATGAAAAAACTGTTGTCATATTGAAGAGAATGAGCACTGCAAATAGCAAATACATAGTAGCAGCTACTGGAGATAATGCTTTTAAATGTTGGGTGAGACTGAATGGAAGTTGAGCTTAAACACTTCAGGAATATTTATCCAGAATTCTTTATAACTTGGGAAGGGGTTTTTGACCTTTCTTTCCTTTCTGTCCTCCAATAATCTAAAAACTCTTCAGGTCCTCAACCAAGGGCAGTAGGTAAAAGCTTGTGTGTTTGCATAATGTGAGGGCCTTGCAGCAATGAGGAATACTCGTTAGCGAGGTAGAATTCCCTTACTGCAGAAGAGAGCTGATCAGTGATCATGTTCTCCACTCTATTCTGTCTGCCAGTAGCTGAAGCTGCAGGCTAGAGCATCAGCACAGCTAATACAGAGCAGCAGACCCAGTGTATTATTGTTTGGTTCTGTAACTGTGAATCCAGGCACACAAACAGATGGTGAATGGATTGTAGGACTGACAACGACTGCAGAGGGGAGATAATAACTTTGGAGACCTTACATCACCCAGCTGACAGGTTCATTAAATAGCACCGTTCGCAGTCTGAGATGGGAAAGGTGTATGTATCCTGCAGTATCTACATGCCCTACCTGAACTCCCACAGTCAAACAACGGCTGGGCCAAAAATGGGGATTCCCCATCTTTTGTGAGCAGGAATACTGGGTTTACCTCATTTACACGACTATGTGTCAGGAGTAATGCTTTCAGTTGGTGACATATTAAGGAGTTAAAGAAGAGAAAAATACCAGGTTCTCAGAATAAATGTGACAAGAGAAAATTGAATTGAAAATCTGTTAAATAGCCATTAATAAATATAAGCTATACAATTCTTCTCATTCCTTTCCCGTTAATCTGTAACTTAATGTCTTTTATTATTCTTTTAACACAGAACCCACTTACAGTTAGACTGAAAGTTCTTGCAAAAGGAAAAAAAGTGTAGCCTGCTGTCTGTGATTGTCTCATGGTATTCAAATTTTTCCTGGGAGAATCAAGCCTCAGGGATTTTTTTCAGATATTATTTTTATTTATACAGATTAGATTATTCATTCAGCAAACAGAAGCAGTATCATGTGATATTTAGACATAATACTGCGCAGCTCAGCTAGTGAGTTGGAACTATTGAATACTGGGTTAAGAGATCATTTTAAAAGCTTGTAAACAATCTATTGTCTAATTTCTCAAATGATTGAGTGAAAAAAAGCAAATTAATTTCTTATTTCCTATGAGAGCTAGATAGATACCATAAAAAGGCGGAAGTGTGCCGTATGAAATTACACATTCTTTTTTTTGGGGGGGATGACATGAAATTTGTACATACCATTTTAATAGCATTGCATAATAGAATATATGAAATTTAATGAAACAGCTTATGAAGTGTTTTAGCAAAGTGGCTGCTTTAAAATACACAATGTTTTCATTCAAAATAATATCTTTAAATGGAAATTATGTATTTTTATTATGTGGTCTTTGCACAGAATTTTGCAAGTCTTATCCCTTTAATCTTAAAAGATTGTTTGCTGAAAGATTGCTTTTAAAAAGTGATGTTACTCCTTTTTCATAAGGAGAAAAACTGTTCCCCTTTATATTCTTTCAGTACTCATTCATGGCACTTGCAGTTATCCTGCTGCTGCAGAATGAAATCTCAACAAATGAAATGTAGATATAGTGCTTAAAAATTAGTTGCCTGTGAAGTTTTGAAACTTCAGTTTGCATTTTTTAAATTCCTTCATCAATGTAATTTGAGTGATAAGTCGACATTCAGTTGAATACCAAATTTAAGCATTGTAGACATTACAGATATTTCCGTGAATTATAAACCCGAATGTTATTTTGATGTTTCATTTTTAACTAGGAGTTGAAGTTTCCTGCATATTTAATAGTTTGTGTAATTCCGTGATTATTTGCTTTCCAAGTCCACTTTTGCATTTGAATAATTTTGAGAAAGAGGCAACAAAACCTCTCATGTAGTTAATATGGCAAAACCTCTCCCCAGCTGCAATTCTTTGCAAATGTGTGATCATTGTTCAGTTCTGTCCATGTCCATACAGCTCTCGTCATCTCCAGAGCTATGTATTAGTGCTGCTTGAGGAGGAGGCTGATATTTTTATTACCAAACACACTTTCCACAAAGCAAAATTTTCCACCAAAACCATTAACCTTTCCACAATCCAAGAAAATTATATCAATTTTCCATTAAAAAAAAGAACAAAATGCATAATTTTGTTTTAGCTTAAGACATTTTATTTTTCATTTTGGATAGCTTCAATATTAAACTGTATTGGCTTAAACAACTACTGCACATGCCATCCCTCCTGTTCTGTATCTTGGGATTCCTGTTAAACCTCCCCTCTTTTCCTGAAAGGTCATCTCTCTGGTACTTCCTGCAGAGAAGTGAGGGGCCTAAAACTCCATGAATAAGCAAATTAATGTCAAATTGAGACAACATTAGGTGTTTAGATGCTTTGAAACAATTCCCTCTCTCCCCCCACCCCCCAAACTATTTCAGAAAGTTCTTCACCCTTTTCTTCACAGGGAAAAAAAACCCAAAAAACTTCTGTAGGTAGAAAATAAAATCTTGTGCCCAGGAAAGTGAAGGACAAGAGGAGACGCAAAGCTTCTCAGTTCCTTCAGCTTGTTTCAAGGTCTTATAGCACAATGGCACAGAGAAAAATATTTTGACATCAATCATAGAATCATAGAGTCATAGAATATTTTGGGTTGGAAGGGACCTTTAAAGGTCATAAGCAGGGACATCTTCAACTAGATCAGCTTGCTCAGAGCCCCATCCAACCTGATCTTGAATGTTTTCAGGGATGGGGCATCTACCACCTCTCTGGGCAACCTGTTCCAGGGTTTCACCACTCTCATGGTAAAAAATTTCTTCTGTATATCTAGTCTAAATCTACCCTCTTTTAGATTAAAACCATTATCCTTTGTCCTATTGCAACAGGCCCTACTAAAAACTCTGTGCCCATCTTTCTTATAAGCTCCCTTTAAGTACTTATGGGGCACAGTAAGGTCTCCCCAGAGCC
>VZTQ01009740.1:1834-88690 GCA_013400755.1 Pelecanoides urinatrix | reverse complement strand
AAAGAAAGAAAAGAAAGAAAAGAAAGAAAAGAAAGAAAAGAAAGAAAAGAAAGAAAAGAAAGAAAAGAAAGAAAAGAAAGAAAAGAAAGAAAGAAGCTACCATCTCACTACTAAAGGCTTTACGATGCTTTGGTCACTTACACTAACTCTGCACCTGAACAACAATAAAAAAAAAAAAAAATTAACAGCTTTATGATCTTCCATCTTCACCTACTAACTAAAACACTTTCATTATGACTCGTCAGTCAGGGACTTCTTGATGTAGGGTATTAGGCTTCAGACAAAGCACACATGAAACATTTCAAGTATGTAGTCATCAAGCATTGAAAAATGGCAGTAAGAGCAATGTTGGGAAAAAATCCTGTCTAGAATTCTCATATTGGTAGCTATTTCTAAAATTATCAGGACAGGAAAACAGAGGAAAACCTGTTATAAAACACTTGACAAACCCACACCCACTTAAGTTGCAGCTGAACACTCTCCCTTAAATATCACAGTAAGGGAGCTGTTTTTTTCTTTTTAAATATTTAAAATTAAAAAGTTGAAATATTTTAGTTATCCTTGCTTCACATTTCTAATGCAGATTTTCTCAGTAGGCCACAATCTTACATGCAGACAGTACAATAGATTTCAGAGGTATGAGGGATTTTTTTTTTTTTTTTCTTCGCTTAAGCTTGTGCTGGCACAAGCTTATGAATCAATGGTAAAGCATTTAATTATAGCACTGAGACTTTGGGTTTGAAGCACCCTAGGATAAGGATTCTTTTTGTTTGGTTGGTTTGTTCTAAAACAGAGCACACAGTAGGTGATAAATAAATATTAATAGACGCTGAAGAGTATTTTTTTAGAAGAGAACTTTAAAGAAATATAAGTTAGAAATCAAAACCAATCAGTGCCTTTTCATTAATCCACTTTTCAAGTGTGTGTCTAGGGTGTCTAGCACAGAAGATAGAGATAAATTACTTAAGGGCTTTTGATTAAGGAGTTTTGATAAGGACATTAGAAAGCTATAAATCCCCTGAGCTCATCTTATTTGCTTGCATAGCTGAGGAACTCTGGTGCGTGTGGTTTTGTAAATATGTGTCTGTGAATTACACCAGGGATCCCTTACTTAAGTTCAAGATATTTAATCTGTATGAATTTCCATTTCAGCCCTGGAGCTTTTCCAAATCTAATGCTAAAATCTGTATTATCTTACTGTTTTCATTTTTTTTTAATATGAAATCCCATGTTCTTTGATTCCTGAGTGAGAAAAAGGTACAAATGTCTATTTATTTTCGCTGAAAACTTTAAAGAAGGCAAAAGAGTTCTCCATATCTGCAAGGGCAACTTTTAAAATAAACCATCTACTTTCTTACAAGAATAACTTTGTCTGATTAGACCATTTGGCTTCCAAAATTGCTCTAGCTATAACATTGCTTGAGTATGGAATTATCACTGAGTACTACGTTGCTGTACTGGTAAAGTTAGGTGACATGATTAATGTTGTCTGTGTGAGATGGGGTGAGTATATCCCAAAAGTACATTGTAAAAAATATAGCCTAAATGTTTTGTATTTTGCGAGGCATAAAACCAAACATTAATAAAAAACTCTCAGTTGCAGGGCTAAGGAATATTTTTATCCTTTGCTTTTCATTGTTCACTGTAGTCTATCGATTGGGTTTAGTAGAGGCTAAAACAGTTTGTGACTTCAGTTCAGGCTGTCTATAACCTCATGCAGGCAACATTAATCAGATGCACAAGCTTGATACAAGATGGAGATTTTTATAGTAACAAGTAATAAAGACTGTCTTAAAAAATTTGTTCTACACAATCTCAATATGTTACACAGCATACATACATACCTCAAGTGGTATGGATTTGGTTCACAGGACAAGATCTTAACTGTTCTTTAAAAGTAGACAACTTTCAGAGAGACTATGTTTTGCCCTTATAGTTCATTTTCAAACGTACATCTTAACATTTTTTTCTTTTCTCTTGGTAGTCTAATTAATGCTTAGGGTGATCCCCATGACAAAATTGTTTTATTAAGTCAAAGAAAAGTGTCTTGATTAGAAAACTAGTGAGTAAAAGTCAAATATACTGTCCATAGTAATTGACTAGATTAAAATTTAAAACCCTATAACTACTAAAACTGACAATTAAATGAGTAGAAAGAAAAGATCACTGTTAAGTTTACATTCAGAGGTTTGATCAATGAGACTGCTTTCTTAAAATATCAGAAAAAATGTCAGGGTCATAATTGATTACTGAGAGCATAGTTATAGATCCCAAAGACAATAAAATATTTTAAATATATATTTACATAAATTTTCAACATATGTTTTTGGAGCGTAGGTAAATTTGTCCCAATATTTGAAAGTCTTTTTTGTTTTTTCTTTTTGGAAATATATTTATTGAATGTGTGTGTTGATTTGTTCATGCTCATACTGTTTTAGGAAGCTAAGAATGCCTTATGTTCTAAAGGATTGTTTACTGAAGGTTTGATACTTATTACTGTTAACAACTGATAAAGGATTGATCCTGCCTCCAAGCCCCAGGAGCATCCTCAATGGTACAAGCCAAAGACTTCACTGCAGTTTGAAGGTGTGATTTAAAAAACTATAAAACTCCTTAGACTTAACCAAGTTTGAACACAGGTGAATTTGTGGATGAGTCCCAGCTCATCTTACTGTTGAGCCTCTAGATTTGTTTAGGTATGATGGAGGATTAGATTGTTTGATTTAGAACTGAGAGCTGTGATTTTATTTAATTTTAATTTTCATTCCTCAACCACCATTAAGTATATTTATGTTTGACCTACAATAACAAGAACTGGGTGACTGACTGAGAGACAGTCAAGGTATGAATTTAAGAATAAATGCATATTAATTATGGAAGAAAAAGTTGGTAAACTTAGCTGCATAAGATTAAAAATCGTTCCGCTATGAGGGCAACATTGTAAACTATAATTTGCTGTGTTCCAAAACTCACCTACTGAAATGATGGTACAGTATGAGGAGTCCCTCACATGCATCATTCAGGGATTGTTGCTATTGCTGTATCTAATAGTTTAACTAGATACAGGAAATGACAAATACAATGTCTATTTATTCAGAGTTTGACTTTAGATTATAGGAATTAAAATAATATTTATAAAAGTAGAGGAATTCTGTGCTTTTTTCTTATATAAAACTCATCATAATTCTTATTAAATCCCCTAATATTCACATTTTCCCCTGTTATTTCACATTCCTTTCATATGGAAAGTAAAATTGAAAAACAGTTATTTTATTGAATTTAGTTATGGGAAGAACCTCAGCCTTTTTATCAGAACTTTATTCTTTTTAATCACTGGAATTCATTTTCAGACACCTGAGGATTTCTGTGATAAGATGACATCAACAGAAGACATTATAATTATATTGCTCAAACATGGAGTATTTGGTTATCAGTCAATATTTAAATATGATTTCTTTGTGTGTACACAAAAATACCTTAAATATTTCCTTGCAGCTAGCCAAAGGATTAGAGACATAATCTTTTTCCCCCTTTCCATACTTCTTATATCTCAAGTTTGTAATAAAGTTAACTATGTGGTACATAAGGGGATAGATAATGCAGCATGAACTAGTTGTCCAGTGAATAAATCTTGGATGTCATCCCCAAGTTCTACTCTTCATGGGGAAACTGGTGCTAAACTTTCTTATCATTAACTCTTCTTTTTTTGTAGTTTTGTTTTCCCTTTTTCAAAGATCTGCATGAGTTCAACCACAGGTTCATAAACTGACAGATTTTAAGCTAGAGGGAATTCTCAGTCTTCTAGCCTGACCTCTATATAACAGGCCTTGCATTTCAAGTAGCCTTGGTGCAGAAGTTATTGACTGAGAAATTAAACAGTCCGTATTATACAGATCATCATAATATTCTTTTTTGTCTTAAAAGATTTTTAAAAAGTCAAAGAATATTGCTGTTGTTAATAACAGGACATGAGTAGGATTTCAGTATTGTTATCATCACTATCATCACAATATGCTTATTACCTATCTTGTGGGGCAAATAGGACAATTAATCGTGGTCTGTAATAGTAGGATCAATAGAAGAATGTGACATAAAGACTATTTCTGGCCTAAGGAATAATAGCCAGAATTGTTCTTGTCTTTCTTTTTCACTTTTTGATAATTTTATGGTGCCTTAAAAATAACAACATGCATGAAATTCATAACAATTCTACAACAACAGGTAGGGATCCTTTTCAGGATATGCCTATGAAGTAAACTCGCTTTTATTTATTAGCATACACCATACACTATGAGTAGAAAACTAGCAGCTCTTCAGTGGTGATGCTCCAGAACTAAGGAAAGGTTAATGAGCTATTTGCTATTTTAACATTAATGAGGGCTATGTTGTAAGACACATCAACTCCAGCTGAAGTTACACTTAGTAATTTGCTGTATCTGGACCTTAATTTTACCAGTGCCATAATTTTTATCAGTACTATTTTTCACTCTTTTCTTTAGTTTGTCTCACACTTTTTCTTTCTTTATTTGGATCAAATACCTATTAAAATTACTTCTTAAAGCTTGATTCAAGGAATATCAGCTAGGAAAGGTCAAGAACACATTAATTCTATTTACAAAAAATTTCACAGATATATTGCTTAATGCTTAGAGAATAATTGTTTTGTTCTTTGTCTTCTGATGTAATTCAGTATTGCTAGAAAATGTATCTTAAGCTCCAGGAAAAAAAATCGTTTCTTGGTATTTTTCCTTCTGTTCAGTAAGAATGTTATATTTAGCTCAGGGGTAATATACACCTTTTTTATTGTAATATTAATAGAAAGACAAACAAGTTATACAATATGCAAAGCTCTGTGCCTGAGCCAACCTACCATACACTTCTCAGGGTAACAATTAAGGATATCAGTATATCATTATATTGGAAACATATATAAATATTTGCTTGAGAAATGGTTCATCCCATGTGGAATTTGAATTCTCTGTATATTCAGATCCAGCTGTGAAAAAGATAATTTTTTTTTTATATGCACTTTTGAAAATGTCTATCTCTACTTAAGGGTGTATTTCAGAGCTACAATGCCATCAAGAGACAACTCCTCACTTATTGACATTAGCTTTGCCATTGATGAGGACTGTGACTAAGAAAATATCTAAATTTAAAGTATAAGTAATGTCTTGTAATTAAAATTAAGTAAATTTAAAGTATATTTAAAGTTCCTCTTTTCCCTTCCCTTCCCTTCCCTTCTGCCATCTGCATGGCATTTACAAAGCTATCATAGCATTGCACTGACTAATGTATTTTTTGACCTTTTTTCTCCTGTAAAACAATAATGAACAAGCACTCCTGTCCCATGTTCTGATTACTTTGTCCATTAAATATTTTTCCTTTCTACAACAGGTAAATATTTTCTTACAAAATATATTTTCTTGTCATATCTACTGCTCTCAGAATCTGTTTAGTAAATCCTTTTTGTCTTTAGGATATTATCACATTTTATTATGTTTCTACAATAGTTGCATCAAAGATACAGAAAAGGAACGGAGAGGTTTAAATGATTCTGTAATGAGCACAAGAACAAGCACATCTTGTGTCTAATTAGCTGACTATTATTTAATACAACATGCTTCTACAGGAAAATGTTAGCCAGCCAAAGTATTTTTTTACATAGTCTTACCACTTTATTATATTCCGTTTTGTTTTGGGGTGGAGTTTTGTTTCTTTGTTTGTATGTTTTCTAAATCCATGGTTGTTTCAGTGAGATGGAATATTTGATTGCAAACACTTTGACAGTCAACTTAAAAATATAATTTTTGGTTTAAAATCCAACTGTTCTTTTCAAAATATAAATCCTATAAATAGGCAAAAAAAAGAAACACTGAAGAGTCTGAAATATTGGTACATTTAAAAACTAGGAATATAGAAAGCTTAAAGTAATAATTGAAGATCTAGTTAGACATATGAATATGATACCTAAAATCAAAACGAAACATTTCAATTAGCCAGAAACTTTTTTCCCTAAAGCATTTCTGACAAATTTGGAAACACATAGTCTTAGGAAGAAGAGATGAGTTGGATTGTTCAATTTTGGTTTTGATTTCTGAATTAATAAAACCTGATCTCTAGAACAAAATAAGTTTTCACTTAGCATTATGTTTGCACTGTTTTTCTGAGAGGATTCAGAAGAGAAACAGACATTCAGATAAGATTCACACAATCTATTAATTAATCTACAAAAAAAGGGCATGGGAAATGGCATCCACCGCATCAGAGCTCCTGTTTGATTGTTGTATTAATAAGAAAATATCTAAGCAATGTTTGTATAATTTTTCAGTGGAAAGTAGTTTATTTTCTCTGGGTGGAGAGGAAAAGGTAGCAAATATGAGGAATAATTTAGATGATGGTTTCAAGAGATTTTAAAGGCTTTTTTCTTCTTTTGTTTAACATCATAGAAAAAAACTGTAATTGAATATTTTTGCTCTAATAGCAGTATTAAGAGTATTTTTATTTTTAGATCAAAAGTAACAAAAAGATCAAAAAGATCTGTATGCCCAATTCTTTATTAAAATAAAAAGAGTAACTATTGAACAGAGCTGGTCATGCATGAAAGGACAGTTCGGAACATAAGGAGTGTTAGAAATCAAACTGCTTTTCACACTGACAGTATTATTAAAGGTCCCTCTAGTAGAGTAATTTAATTTTACAATCTTTTTATCTGCATACATTTAAATATTTGTAACAGAATAACACTTCTTCTTTGAAACAATATGAAGTAAAAAAAAAAAAAAGTTTTGATCTTCATGACCTCAAATAGTAGTCCTTTCTGACATAAATAATGATTCAACTGATGTTAGCATTTCAGCCAGATCTGTCTGGCATCAAAGGTTGTCCTTAATACCTTGAGCTAAATAATTCATACAAATTATAAGTGAATGAACACTTGGGATGACAACCCCATGTTTTGTTTTAGTTTTACAATTTACTACCTTGAATAACTTTAAATCTGTGCAAGTATATTTAACATATATAATTTTACTGGTTGTCATACATTTAGAAGTATATTGATTTTGGTCCTTTTTATAAAGGAGTCTGTAAGAAAAAGTAAAGATGCATTTCTGTTTGCCGAGGTTCAGTCTATGTATTTTGTAATGTGTATTTCCCTACATATTCTTCCTGATATTGGCATGAGTTACGTGTTTTATTACAGCTGGACTGCAGATTTATTCATTCCACTACAGTTGCTTTTATAAAAGTAACCAGTCATACTTTACATGCACCGATAATAATATTCATGACATATATTTACTGATTTTTCTTTTTTTTTAATAAATCCCAAATGTCTTATCAAAGATATTCTGTTAAGAAGCAAGTTATGCTGCAACAGCATGACATAAGGGTTTTTATTTAATTACTTTGCTTCTGAAAAGACTTAATTTAATTTAGTGATACTGAGTAGTTTAGGGCATTAGTATTAGCTATACCTTCTACATTTTTGAGTTTACATGTGTCTCATATCAGAGACAGATGAAAGCTAATGTTTAAATTTAATTTGATGACCTATCTGAAATACAAATTATAATCTCTAGTAAAGATACTGATAGAGCTCCCTGTGGCAATTAAATGTTTCAGAATTTTAAAATAAATTTATTCTTACAACACACATTGCCTAAGAAATCATATACATTACTGGTGAAGAATTGAGGCATACGGTATCAAAAAGGAGCATTTAAAACATAGGCATGAAACTTGCATGCAGACATCAAGAGGTAAATTTGTTTAAACTATTAACAGCAAGAGACTTAAGAAGAAGCCATCTACAGTGTCTTATCTCAGTGTTTTTGCCATTCTTTGTTGGTTTCATAGAAACTCTATCTTCTTCTAACATAGATGAGGTTGAAGTTTTATATGTAGGGCAACACTATCCATTTTATCCATTGCTGATAGAAGGGCAAATTAGGGAGATAATAACAATTTTTTGTCTTTATATTAACTATGCTTAGTCCCCTAAATGATTAGTCCAAGATCCCACAGGAGGTCTGCAGAAAACGTGTTTGAATATGGGCTTTTGAATTTCTAGGCCTAAGATCCTCATAACATAGAATACTGTGTTCCACAGTTCAGAAATACTGTGATGTTAGTGAAGCAGCACTAACTAGTTCCTTTTGAAAATTGATAGGACAATGACCAAAATGTTATCCATAAGATCTTGCATGTTATGCACTAATATGCTTACAGAATCCACAAAAACATATGCCTTCTTAGACAGCTAAGATTTGGAACTTTTAATGGTAGCCTCAGATGCCCAGTACTTTTAAAATATCAACCTATTTATATGCATAAATATCAAGTTTGACACAGAATTTTGAAATCAAAAAAAAAACCACACAACCAAACCTGGGCCTAATTAATAAATTTTAACAATATGTAATCTTAAAAAGAAATAAGTCTGTGTACTGGAAAGACTTATCTTATGTTCAGAAGCTTTTTGAGGATGTACAACCAGATCTTTCTCCATTTAAAGACTATTAATGTGTCAGCTGTGAAATGTCTTCACTACTGATAATGTCAGTACATCATTTCACTACTCAGAAATAAAAGCTCTTTGTGAGACTTGTGTATTATACTGAGTATTATTCATTCTAAATAACAAGGGAAGTAGGCATTAAATTGTATTATCCAGCTCAAAGTAATTGTTACTGAGGAAATAAAAAGCCGTAGGAACATAAGAATTGCAATAATGGATCAGACCAGTAGTTTATCTAGCCAAATATCTTAACTTTGACACAGACTAAGATAGTAACAGATATTGCTTAGCAGATGATTATTGAACAATGCTGCCCATAGGAGAAATTTAATATCTTTTTGGTTAAAGTCTGGCATATACTTAAAGTTATTTATTACAATAAAATAAAAGAAATCCCAAAGCCTCTTTCTCTAGCTTTATCAAGAGAAATTTAAGTGGATTTTTAATAGCTTTTATATATATAGCCCTCATTATTATTTCATATGTATATTATTCTAGCATGCAGAGATCACTGACTGGATTATGATTACATTTCAAGATACAGTTCTCCACATTTTTACGGTCTAATTTTTACTTTTCATCATCTTTTGCAATACCTAAAAATCTAACACTGCTAAGCATATTTCAGGTGCATTCTCAGGTGCTTCATGGTGTTACTTAAACTGAAAAAAAAAAATTCTTCTCCCCTGGCATTTTCTAAGGTTCCATTACCAAACAGGTATGTTTGAGCAACTACTTCCTGGAAAATTAATCAGTTTTCCTTCTCACTGAATACAGGACACAATAGCGTGAGGGCTGGTACTGTCTACGGTACACAGTATAGAGATGAGAAAAAACCAAGCTAAGCTATGGACTCAGAAGCTGGGAAACAGTTTCTCTTACAGGAGGAACTGAAATAGCTCATATGTAGATATCTGACACACACGTTACATGGTTTATTTTATTTTTATGGAATGACCCTTTAAAATCTATTAGTGAAGAACTCTGTATGCTTTGAAAGCAACGTGCAAAAGGACACGGTTCAATCTTATGTGGTGCTCTTTTTTTATTGTAGAAAGTCCTTGCCCTTACTTGTTTGCAGCTGTGATGTGGGCAGTCATAAAGGCAACCTGTTTAGAAGTGAAAATTACTGAAGAGAAGAAAATGCCTGCTGAAAAACATTGACAGAGAAAATGCCTGCCAGCCTGAGAACTGTGAGCTTGGGAACTAGGCCTGTGAACCAGAAGCATCCTTGAGAAGCCCACTAGCATCTTTGAAGTACAGCTGGCTACATAGAAACTGGAGACATCCTGAGATACTATCCATAAGTGCAAAACCAAGGATCTGTAATTGTACTTTATAATCTGAAAAGATGAAAAACAGTCTGGGAAAAGGTGAAAACCTCCTCAGAAAGTAACTGCCATTGGCTATTCTAACTGAAAGAACAGGAAAATAATCTGGAAAAATAAAAATTTATGTGAAAGAACTGAAAAAAAGCATCATCCTCTATTGGTGAAAAATAGAAATTAACAGCACCTATTGGCTGCTCAAAGTGGTGGTGTCCTATGCCCTCTTATGGCTCTATAATATAAAAATTATTTAATTTTTATCCTAAATGGAGCCTTTCTCTGAGAACTTGCCATGCTACACATACTTCCTAATTCCAGTTGCGTTCTTGGGACAGTGATAAAACCCAGCACAGTGGACAGCAACGTAAGAAAGATTAGCATTGTTTAAAACACGGTTTGTAACAATGTACAAAATGTACAACATTGCAAACAATTTGCATTCACTTGAAGTTTGGTGCAGAACAGATTTTATACAGAAGTTTGAACACATCTGATCTGTCTTATTTTTGTAATCATGTCAATGTTGAGAAAATTAAATTGTGTGAGATGCTGCCTCAGTGACAGAATCATCTTTGAAAAAGAGACAGACACAACCTGAAACCCATCTTTGTGACTTTAACTCTATTGCACATTAGACTTAATGTACTCATGCTGATGCATAGATTTAGACACTTCTTCAGAAAATGTGTTTCTTTCATGTGTCCATAAACAAAATTTCCTGTCAGCAGAAATTCAGGATGCAGATAAAGTCAGACCAATTTTTAATTTTTTTAAAAATCTTTGTTGATGAAAATAGTACCATGTTTAAAACACAGTATAAAAGAAAATGGCACACTGTCTTTTTACAGATGGATATAGATTACATGAATACTGTTTAAATTGTCCGAGAAAAAGGACAGACTTATTTAATGTATGAAAGACGTTTTGTATTTAAGTAATTTACCATATATATAATAAATATTTCAACCTACTAGAACAATCACTACTCTGAAAAATATATTTTGTGACAACAGTTGAATATTTTACACTTTGCTTTTCCTGCCCTTTTTGTTCTTTTAGCTTTTAATATCTCACACACACTTTCCATATCCACTTTTTATATTTTAAAGTATTTAGTGTGTTTATTTGGGTCAGAGAACTAAAGAGAAGGATTGAATGTTTTGCAATAACAATGTGAGATGTAGCATGGAAGGGAAGAGACTGCAGTTATACTTCTTTCAAACATTTGACACTAAAAGTGAATATGGTGTGTTAGACCAATAAAGAATTTAGGCATTAGAATAATCGTCATAAAGGCATAATTGTGACAATAACAATGATAAAAACCACAAAAGAATCTTTTGTTAATCTGGAGAATGACACTTTCTCAAATACAGGGTGAAAATTGGCTCAAACACAGGGTGAAAATGAGACTTTCTCAAATACATGTTGAAAATATGTGAAGGCATGATTTCTATCCTATTATAATTTACATGAAAAATTGGAAAAATAAGGGTAGCTCATTGGGTGTTTGAGGGTTTTTTTCAGAAAACTGCATGAACAAGCAGATTAAGTGTAACAATAATTATCATAGAATGATCACTAACTCTCCAGAAAATGAGGTTGTGTATGCAAGAGTAAATGTACATCAGTTTCAATGGAAAATTTGCGGCCAAAATATACTGTACCAAAAAACTTTAAATATGCAAAGAACAATATCTTAACAAAAGTTACACAGAAGGACATTCTAGAAGTCTAAGCAACAACAGGGAAACTGGGATATTCTGCTTCTAACCATGTTTCATTTATTTTTTTTAAATACAATAGGGAGAAAAAGGGGAAAAAAATCAAATTCAAAGGTAAACTGGAAAGTGCAACAGCTGTAAAAGAAAATACACATGGTCTGTGAATGTGGGAAAGTGAAGGGGAAATAAAAAAGCTGTGGATTTTGCACCCTTGTTATTAATTTTTCTGTTGAAAGATTTAAGATGGAAGTAGTATCTAAGAGGGCTTCTCAAACCAAAATATTTCTGTTACTCTTGCATCTCAACTATTATTTCACATGTTTTGCCACTGAAGTGGTCCAATGTAAAAAGAAATACTTGGAATTCAGGGTTGATTACTACCCTTTGAATTCAATAGCATTTTTACCTTTTATATCAGTGGGAATAGACTCACTGGACATAGTTATGATAATTGCTGTTTTGAAGCATCTGTAAACAAATATTGATCAATCTAAATATTAATAAAGCTTCTTTGTAATATTGTTAGTCTTTTTCTCATACCTGATGGACATATCTCCTGTGCAACATTTTTACAAAGCATCTGACCATTTTTACTCAAACTGCATTTTTCCACTATTACGCTTTTTGACTACACCTTTTCATCACTTGGTCAACTGTGAATGGCATGTCACTCATTACAATAAATGTTGTTATTTGAAGAAACACACATTAAAAACATTACAATAAAACTGTGCCTTGCCATCTATCATTCCATTTATATTCATTGTAGTTTTTATAACACTACCTAGTGCATCTCACTTTGCTTCTTTATAGATCATTTAGTTGTTATTAAAAATCAGCTTTTAATTTGTTATAGATTCCACAGTTGTTCGTGAAGGTCTTACTAGTGTTCAGTAGGTTTAGCTTTCTGTTTCTAGAAATAGTTGGTTAGGGATTTAGCAAAGGAAGAGCTAAAATAAACATTAAAAAGCATTCAGGAATAAAATTGTGTAATTACACAGGTCAGTCTAATGATACTCTTGTGATTAACATAGCTAGGGGGTTTTGGTACCAAAAACCTTTCTTATTGTCTGTACATGTCAATTTAGGGGGAAAAAAAAAAGGAAATAGTTGGAAAAATTAAATATGAAAATAAATACTGCAGAATCAGAGATAGAAAACAAAAAAAATTGGGATATAAGGGCATTCTCACATAAGGAACTTGGAAAAGAGTGGTATTTTTCTTAATAAAGGAATGCAAGAAAGGCATATGATACACATATAAGATAATAAATGCTGTAGAAAAAGTAGCTGGGGATTGTATTCTCCCTCTGAGAATCTCCCTTTCTAATACCACATAAATAAAGGAACAATTAATGAAATTAAATTACTTCCAAACAACTGCAAGGAACCACTTCACCATATCAGGAATAAGTTCTACACTTTCTGAGATAGTCATAAAAAAAAAAGAAAAAAAAAAGGAAAAGTAAATAGAACATTAAAGTTAGAACATCTTAGGGACTACCCTTCACATGGTTTTACTTTTAAAATCAAATTCTTTACTTATCTGAACTAGTCTCATTGTTCACAAGATGGTACCCTTCTTACAGTTAATTAACTTAATATTAATTTGTTCTTCTCCCTTTTCTTTCACATACAAAAGAGTCACTTTTTGTTTGCTGATTTTAAAAGTCACAATAATTGGAATTTTCTATTTTAGTCCCTTGTTTCTACCATCATCAAAATAGTTAAGGTTATGTTTTTCTTAGTCTGACTAGTGGGATAAGCAAAAGAATACTCCTGAGGGCCCTGTAAATGTACAATGAAGCAACTAGAAGAATTGCTGTGAAATAAATGCTATCACATTCTTTACAGAACTAAATTGGAAAGTTCAAGTTTTTCCACCTTCCTAGCTGCAGCGCTACCAAGCTTCATCGCTTTCAGCATCATCTCAAAGTCCCAAGACCAACCCTTAAGCAGTATTTACTAATTCCCAAACACTCAGCATCAAAGAAAAGTTACAGACGTAATTCTAAATAGCCTTGACACCCTTGTTTGGTGTCTGAATAGCTGAAATAAGCAGGCAGACTGCCCAATATTTCTCCAGAGTCATCGTTTCCCTTTCAGCTATATAATATTAATTTACATGGAAGTCATTGATACTTTAAAGTGGTACTTGTCTATCAAGCTTGTTTATTTCCTGTCTCCCTAATGTTCTGTAAGAGAAATCCAAGTCATTGATTGGTTGAACAAATGTAATTGACTCAAACAAATGTCGTTCAGATTGAGTGTCTCAAATTCCTCTGAATGGACCGAAGTCCAGCCATTGGAGACAGACCCATGTCAGGCATAAATACATTCCGATGAACAGTACTCTACCAATTTCACATTATACTCTACTGAATAACATAGACTGAGCTGTCCACAGTTATATGTCACAAATGCTTTTTATTCATTTGGATACTCATAGGACTGTAAATGTGTATAGATTTGGATATAAGATACTGGTGATTAAAAACATGCAGAACCTATTCAAAGTACATTCCTGAGACTAATGTGTCAAATATCCAACAGTTTTAAAGTGCCAGAATTTTACTGTCATTTATTGCCCTTGCCCTTTTGTGCTTTTCTCACTTTTCTATTCTTCATTTACATACTAGATACAGGATTAAACTGATGAAATTTCCCTGAACTAGTCATTCAACACTCCTTTTGTAGTCAACAGAGAGAAATAAGCACTTTGGAGCATAATTCATAGATTCACTAAGGTTGGAAAAGACCTCTAAGATCATCAAGTCCAATTCATTTCACTCTAAAGTGGAGATCCATGATAGATCAGCTTAATTGCTCTTAAAAGTCTCTGTCTTTCTCCATCAACAGTAGAGAAGGAGCCTATGGTGACAAGCACAGATGTCTGCATTATAGACATCTAAAGTTAGCTTATTCAGTTTCTGTCTTGAATGACTTCAGGAAGATGCTGAGCATTTTCAGCTCCAACTGAATCTGCAGAAACCAAGGAGCTCAGCACCTCCTGAGAGGCGGGATTAGATTTCAGCTTAAAAAACAGATCTAGACATATTTTTCAATTTCTTTCTGCCTTTATCTTGATGTCATGAAAATAAAAGAATATACATTCTGCAAAGGAGAACAATGATTCTGTAACTTCTTTGTTGGTAGTGGTAGTGGTGCTGCAAGTGTCAGCATGGTAGTAACTGGGAAAAAAAAGCAGAAAAAAAGCCCACGCTGTTCTCATGAACAAGAAGGTCTTTAAAGTCCTGTTGATTTTCTCTCCTGTTATAGTTATGGAAGATGTGCTCACACTTAGAAAATGTGTAGTACATACTCTTACAATTTATTTCAAAATGCATGGTGTAGCTTCATACATGTAAAACTAGAAGTTCTCATATCTCAAACATTTTCTTTTTTTGTCTTAGTTTGTATTTGAAGTTACAGAAGGCCAACCTTTGTGAATTCCAGACTTTACCAGGAGCAAGCATTCAGTAGGTGGCACCTGTTTGAAATGTCTCATTTCTGGTTTCCTTGCAATAATATTTCAGGAGATTTTTAAAAAGGTTCACAAATTCTAATGTCCTTTTATTATTTTTATCAGTAAAGAACAGACAGTATGGTAAATTAATGTTTAAATATGAAAAACATCTTTGAAAAGCTGCAAGGTGTAACCATAAATTTTAGGGAACAAGGTTAATATATATTAACTTACCATGCTTCTTTCAGATGTTGCTGTTCTACTGAGTTCATCAGCAATGACACTTGACAGGACAAACACGGGATGCATTGGTGCAAAGAAAAAAATTCTGAACATACTTTAGCTGTTTATTCCACATTTTTAAAGGCAAAGTTGTCTCATTCAGGAAATCTTTTCTAGCACTTCACTATGCTATGAATTCTTAGTTTAATTTACCTATACAATCCATATTTATATAACATACAAAATAAATCTAGTTGATACTTTTGTTGAAGCTGCAAAGAGTATGGAGTATGCAACTCAGACTACTATTGCTGATTCATTATATTAAAAAGTTGCAGAGAAAGATGAACTGTTCTAAGAGGAAATTTGTGTAAAAAATTTCACTAGTGCCAGCATTTATCTTCTTTAATATTTAAATAGAAATGTTACATAAAATATTAATAAGAGTCACAGATGCGAACACCTGCTTGGATGTTTTTTTTCCCATCTGCAATAATCTTATCCTGTTGTGCGGACAAGGTTCATTTTACTGAAATGCTTGCTTACGTGTACCAAAGGCTGCAACTGGAGCTGTGAATGTTGGATTATCGGATCTTTTATTTCAGAACTTAGATGTGTCTAATGGTACCTGAAAATTTAAAATTTTTAATTTTAAAACAAAATATTTAAAATTCTCAAAGAATATACTATTTAACATTGCAGGAATTAACCCAGTCTAGCCTAAATCTGTATTACAGTAATCAGCCTCATCCAAAAACTTCCATAGGCTTTCTGATATGACTATGCAGAGTTTTAGTACTCCCAGGAGTGGACTAATGATCCAGTAACCCATAATTAAAGAGATTTGCTTCCACTCCCTGATCATCTCAATGTTTTTATACAAGCTTAGGAAGGCCATATTAAGGAACACAGACATAAAACCCATGAATTTAAAACTTGGTTGAGGTTTGTTTTTTTTTTCCTAACCTCTGAATTTAGTAAATATATATATACACACATATGCAAAACACTTTGAGCTTAGATATTACAGGATAGACAGGTCCTCTAAGGATTTTAAATACAGTCCAATTCATTAGCCATTGCAAGTAATGTATTTCCCTTTTTGTAGACAATACTTGAAAAATAATAAAAAGGTACTATGCCTCTGTCTCTATGGTATCAGTTGTCAGATGGTGACAAAATTATTTGCAAATAATTTATACTGGTGACAACAGAATTTGCAAGAACATAAGCAAAGTAATTATTCTCTGCGTAAGACATGATTAACTATAGATCTAGTCAGAGAATAGGAAAACATTAACGTATAATTCACTCACCAAAAATATTTGAATTTATGGCCAAAATTATTTAAAGCAAATAATACAACCAGATCTAATTGTAATAATTTAGAGACATTAATTCTATTGTTTTATTTTTCAACTAGATTGTTTAACCAAAACTGTAATTTCTTGATACCAGTCACACCTGGTTTAGCTTTATTCTTTGTGATCAAGATCTGAACAAAGTATTGGAAAAATCATATTAAAAACTGACTTCAGTATGTTTGCCTGGATGTAAAGACTTGCCCTTCCATCAAACCCTGCTGTTGCTCCTGACCAAACCTGGTCAGCCAAATATCAGTGAAGAACATACAAGCTTTCAGCAGCCATAGGTGGATGCTGGCTGTGCTCTTTTCCTTTACTTCTGTGCACCTGATAAAAGTGGTGACTAAAGACAGCTCGTAATGCCATACAAAATTAGAAAAGCTTTCAGATTGAAACAAATATGCAAATAAAAAGTAGTATGGGCAACATAATAGTTCTTAAGGATACTACTGATAATACTTAGTTTCAACACCACTGTAACTCAGGTCACTTTACAAATCTTGGTGGTATTCCCATTCTATAGCATAGAAAATTACAGAACTTCTCTCATCTACTTACAAGGCTCAAATTGAAATTATGAGAACTGATAAAGAAAATTAATCCTGGAAAAAAAGGAAGTGGCTAACAGTGAAAATTTTTACTTTAGAAGACAGGTTAGGAAAACAGGTAGTTGGCTTTGTCAGCAATTATGTAGTTAACAAAGCCAGCTGCCTGTTTTCCTGAACCATTTTGTGTTCATTGTATTTTATTTTATTTTTTTCTGTCTGCAGAGTTAGACATGTTGTTGCAGCATGTCTCTCCAGTGTTCAGTGGATCTATGCCAAGACTTATTTGCTATAGATCAACTTCAGTGACTTTAAAGATGAAGCTTAGAAAATAGCTTTCTAATTCCTCATCCAATCACAGCTATATAAAAGCTTATTCCCACATGTATTTTTTTAAAGTGTAACAATGTGACGGGTTCTGAATGAGGATAAGTGAAGAAAGTCTACATGCTCTTATAATTCGATGATATAATCAGACTTGAAAAATTAACGTTGTGGAAATGGAGCTCCATTATTATTTCTTTTAACAAAACTAAAGTTTGTTAACAGTTTTCTGATAGCCTAGAGAAGTAGGGAACTTATCTCATTTACTTACAAGATTCAATTTGAAATTAATTCCACGGAACACCCCAAGGGTGTTTAGATTTTTGCAGAAAAAGAGTTCCACCCATTCTCACTGCATCAGTTCTTCAAACTGCACTGCATAGTTAACAATCCGTGAAATACATCTCCCAAAAAAGTTACAGATACCTGACTTTGCAGTGGATAGAGCAAAGAAAACAAACAAATCTGAAATGAGGCTGTTTCACTGTCCTCAGTAATTCAAAGACCTTTAGTTAATATTTTTATATGCCCTTTTATATTGGTATAGTTGTTAATATACAGTCAGTTAGTGCTGAAAAATGTAAAAAAAAAAAAAAAAACACCAAAACCAAAACTCAACCTTTTATCAGTGTTATCTTTTATTCCCCTGCTTGTAAAACTAAATTGTGCACAAGTGTGGAACAACAAGGTGGAAAGATCTGATGATTCTTATATATAAAATATTTCTCTATCTCTCTGAAAAGTTTCTGTTAAAAAAAAAAAAAAAAAGTGTGTTTTGCAAAAAAAACAACCCTATTTTATGCCACAACATCAGCTTAAGAAGCTTGTTTCAAAATGTGTACCAAATGTAAAAGAATCAAACAAAAGTCTTTATCTAGTATGTAAAAAAATAAAATATCCCTGAAAATAGAATCAAACTAAATTAATTTGACATTAAAATCTTACACAGTCTCCAATTAACCACAGATGCCAGTTTGGTAGTAAATCAGGTAAGTACTCTAATGGTAGCCTGATACAACATATACCAATAATAAAGTATCTTCTATTTAGAAAACGAATCTTGACATCTTATGCCCTTGAGAGTGTTAGGAGAAAACACAACAGAATACAGTCAGATGTGGTGATTTTCAAGCATAAGAGTTAGTAAAAGTAAAACATTGGAATGAACAGACCTCTGCATTTATTAAAAGCATTCCTAATTAATTGGATTTAGATAGAGGTAAAGTTACTTGGATTGTAGTATTCATATTCTTAATACATGGTGTTGAAAGGAAAGAAAAGTCTTACTTCCATACCAATGCTTTTAATTATAACAAATTCTGGTAGTACATCTTAAAAAAATGCTCAAAGTACTTTTCAGAGTAGAAAAGAAATAGAAAAAAAAATCAGGATACAGCAATCCAGTCCAAATATGAAGTATTTGTTATCTGCTTCTAAAAGCCATACTGACATTTACGGCATCTTCCTTTCACATTTCTGTAAATGAGGCTAAAATTAGAGTAATTGGGTACTATAATTATATTCCTATATCTTAAGAAAAAAATACATATAAATAAATCCTACATTCAAAAATCTTGAAGTTACTTATTTGAAATTATTTTTATGAGGCATTTTTGCACCTTTATCTTATGCTTTAAAAAGAAGTAGAACTGAAATAACTCAACGACTGCACATAGAGTGCACATCATTTCAGACAAGATTCACTCTTACATTATGAATAACTTCAAGCAATAAATTCTACATGTCTAATAACATGTTTCTACTGTACCTCACAAGGTTTAAATTTGTATTCTCAATTTCTTATTTTACACCAAAGAATCTTTGATATCTCTAATAGTCACTGGAATTTTTTTCTTCCCTTGAGCCTGTAAGTGCAACCTTCCCTTGTGCCATAGAGCTAACCTGTGGAACCAGTCTACTAATGTTTTGATGAAAACGAAGATGTGCTGAGAAGCTGAAGCACTTTTGTAGTGTCGCAGATATGTGGAACATATAAATGTTCAGTACACTGCTGGGTGGATAAAGAAATCATATTTTACATATGTCCAGTTAAGTAAATTGGAGAAGGAAATGTTATTTCTGACACCCAAAATAAACATGTATCTAGCAATAAAAGAAAAACTAAGTCTAACCTATTTCCACTAAGGATACATCTAAAAACTCTCTTTCCCTCATCCAGCTGACTACCTTTTTCTTTACGCAGAAGAGAGCATTTCAGGCCTTTTGATGACCTCCTTTTTTGACAGAATATGTCAGTTATTATGGCCAAACTGCTCTTTGTAAGACATCTGGACAGTCCAGACCATTTTAATCCTTCACTTGGAAATGTGGTCTATTTTATCCTGAAGTACGAGACATTCATGTCACATTCTTAATTAGAATAAAGGTTGCTTTCCTTCCATGGAACGAACCATATAGCTGCTCAGTTAGGAGGCATTTTGCACATTTACCTATGCAGTGAACAACTTTTTGCTGCAGCAAGCTGAAAAATTCTCCTTCTTCCCTTAGGGACTACTTGGTCTGCTCCCATAAGGAATGTCTTTAACTAGACTTTACATGCNCACACTACATCCAAAACACAGCACTATACCCGTTAATAGGAAAACAAATCAACTGCATCCCAGCCGAAACCAGGACAGCTATATAAATCTTTTCCATTCATACTTGCTTATTGTTTATGTCTTGTTATTGACTCTTTTTTGAAACCAGACATGGAGTAATCAATTAATTGGAGTGATAAGGGTTGAATTATTTATCCACAGCCTCCTTTTCTTTTTTATATCACAACTGTGACTTTTATAGAAGGCATATTAAGCTTATGTAAATTTTCATAGAAGATACATTGCCTTGAAAGCCTCAGGTTTGGAAACGCCTATTCAATGTAATAATAATCAAACTAACCAATAGTTACAAAATGCTTTTTATGGATAATTGGAATTTCATTTACCTTCCAATTAAAACCAGACAGGAATATCTCTTCATTTTCTGCCACTCAGAGTATTTCACCACAGATATGTTTTGATTTGAAATGATCAGCTAAGTTTAAATACTTCAATTATGTAGAAGTGTGAAATGACTCATAATTACTCCCTTGAATAAGGCACTAGAGAGTACTGAGGTCTGTAAGGATGTCTGAATGCTGAAACAAAATTTAAGTGGACAAACTTAAATTTTGGCATGAGTGGTTCAAGCAAACATTTAAAAAATTAATCTTTCCTCAGAACAATCCCTACCACCAGAGCTAGCACTATTCTGTTAAGCAACAGCATCCTAAAATCAATTCTTCAGTCACATAGTTTAATGTATCTGAAAGGAAATTCCTCCAAAGCTATCACTGCTTCTATTAGGCATCCATCCAAGAATTATTTTTCTCATTCAGCAATAAAACAAGAAATGTATTCCTCCCCCTCCTAGAGTGTCTAATCATGGATTTTACCATGTATAGCAAACCAGATTTCTTTTCCTGCTTAACCCTGTAATATGATACTTGGCATTAGAAAGTGATTGTCTTCTTTCTATCAATTAGAATAATAATTAAAAACTAAAAAAAAAAAAAAACAAACCACACAACACTTATCAACCTACTCTGCAAGCAGAAACACATGTGCATTGTTAATAACATAAAAATAATCAGTGTTGATCTTGAATCGGGCTTGCATTTAAGCAAAATTTCCCTCAGATTTCCAGAAGCCTTTGAAATAATATTCCTCTATATGTGACTGTACCTTATCAGTACACTTATTACCGATAAGTGACCTTATAAGCCACTACTTTTTTTACTAAAACCTGTTCATGGATCTTCACTGAAGAAAAGCATGTTGCAAATAAGTAGCAGTTAAGCAAGAAATTGTGATTTTCATTATGTTGGCCATTTTTAAAGAAGTTCCTCTTAGGTTATCTGAGTCTAAGGTTAGCATGAGCTTGCCTACATAAATTAAAAATTGTTATGAAAATACCATAATGTTTCTAGAAATATGTATGATTGGAATTTCTCAAAAATATCTGAAGGCATTTATGAAAAGACCAGTTTTCTCCAGTCTTCTTGAGCAAGTCTTTGCACAAAATTACATAGCATCCTCACATAATGTTTTGTCCATTTGTCACTTTCTTACTAATATAAGAAGCATTTATTATTTGCAGTAATGGCTAAATTTTTAATTGGTTATGTCCTAGTTTCATATTGTTTATTCATTATGTGACTAAAGATTCATCCCCACAAACACAAAGGCACACAGAGGCATGATGGCCATCTGGGGAACCCAATAACCTAATTAGGGGAACAAGTCTCAACCCTGCCCCTCCCAGGACATCCCAGGGGATGTCAGCTCCATGGGCTGGGTAAGACCCATCACAAAGCCAGCAGGAGCATTTCTTCAGGCCACCTTACAGACTGAGGAGGTCACTGCAATGGAGTATGAGGCCTGTTGTGTCATACTGAGAAAGAGTATTTTGGAACTGTACAAGACTTATTATGGGATGTTTAGCAGAGGAACCAAAGGTGGGGAAAAGAAGGGATCATGGAGGTTTGGGAAGGAACAAACATGGGAAAACAAAAGCATAAGGGGATAAAAGGAGTCAGCTGCATGTAAAAAGGGGCCAAACAGTTTGCTTGTCTGGCCACACCCTGCACTTAATCAGCACAGTATGTGTCAAATTCCATTTTTAACTATTTTCCTGGATATGGGGTATGGATCCAGGGCCAGATAGTGGATAGATTGTCTAAGGCTAACTACTGGAGGGATCTACATTTTATATATTCATATATTTCCCAGTAATGGACCTTCATTCTGAACAGCCAGACAGTGGGAAAGAATTAGGCCATTTGTGTCATCTATGTTTGTGTGAGCATTTCTCTCTGTTAATTTGTGTGGCTGGCCATGGAAATACGTGTTTATAGCATATGTGTGCACGTATGTCTACTGGGAATACATGCTCAGCCTCACTACTGGATGGGTCTGGGGACATGGAGCTGTGGCAACCTCGCCTCTGCCAGGCTTCCAGATTCATCAGCCTCTAACAGTGGAGTTTAATTAAATTCAAATCACAGTGTTATTTAATATTTGGGCTTTTCTTTGCTTATTTGATTGTTTATTTTCATGACCCTATTCTTTGTCTTCAGTGTCAGTGGCAGAACATATTCTCCCTCTGTATCCACTTTTTTGGGGTAATTCTTAAAGACATTTGAGATCATAAACCCAAGAGATAAACATTACAAATGTTGAAACAGAATTTATAGCAAGAAACATAGCACATTTTCAGTCATTAGGACAACGGAGAAAAATATTTTTTCCTTTCTGTGAATAGTTGGGGGGCGGGTTAGCCTCGGCAAACAGTCAAACTCGCAACCAGCTCCTCACTTACCCCTGCTCCTTTCCAGAACAGTAGGAGAAAATAGGATGAGAAAGCTTGTGGGTCAAGATAAAGACAGGGAGATTGGATACCATTTACTGTCGTGGGCAAATCCGACTCCACTTGGGGAAATTAATTTAATTTATTGCCATTTAAAGCAAATTGAGGTAGTGAGAAACAAAGACAAACACTAAAATAATATATTTCCTGCCCCTTCTCCCAAGCTCTCTTCACTCCTTCACTCCAGACTGCCCTACCCTTCCCCCAGCAGCACAGGGGGGATGGAGGGGTTATAGTAAGTACATAACGGCTTCTCTCTGCCACTCCTTCTCTTTCATACTTTTCCTCTGCTCTGGCATGGGCTCTCCCATGGGCTGCAGTCCTGCAGGAAACATCCATCTGCTCTGGCATGGGGTACTCCACTGCCTTCAGTGAATGTCTGCTCTGGCACCTGGAGCACTCCTTCTCCTCCTCCTTTTCTGACCTTGGTGTTCCCACTGCTGTCTCCCACTCATTTTTGTTCCTTCTTTCTCTTTGTGGTGTTTTCTGCCCTTTCTCAAATATATTTTCACAGAGATGCCACCAGCTGTGCTGGTGGGCTGAGCTCTTTTGTGAGATGGGTCTGTTGAGGAGCTGGCACAGGGCAGCCCATGGCCTTTTGTCACACAAGCCACCCCTAAACACACCCCAACCTCACCCCTAACACCAAACCCTTGGCATAGACACCTAATAAAGGTAAAGTGCTCAGACAGTTTTATTCTGTGATCTTTGCTGGTTTTAAATAATCTTTTATGCCTCTGCTACTTTATATCTGACCTAGGTGAAATAAAGAAAGAAATGATGGCTGTATGACTGGTAAATGGTAAGCTATCACAAATGAAGCAAAAAAAAAAAAAATTAACATTTCACAACTGCATTTCTACATCTATTTCATTTTCTGGCACTCATGTATGCATTTAGATGGAGGTCCATGCCTTGTCTCCAGGAATCGAACTTGTGGTGTTGAAATCATTATTTAAGCATAGCTTCAGGTTGCAATGAAATTGCTGTGAAAGGTTTAAGCTGATACATTTTACCTCACAGCTGAAGGTAAAACCATGCATATAGTTATTCAGAGGAGCTCCATGACCATGTATTTTCTCACTATCTACTATAATTGATCATGTTTAACCTAGAATATTAAGATAAATGCAGATATTTTTAAAGAAAACAAAATTATTATGTGAATTTCCAGCCTCATCCATCCACTGACTTCTACCTGTTTTCTTGTATCTATATGGATCAAAGTGAAAATCATTCACATGCCATTCAGAATAAGACAACAGAAAATATCTGTTTTACCTTATACCCATTTCACTTCCTATATAACCATTTATAATCATTTCAGAACCCAAGCATGAATCTGATGAATGCAGAGATGAACTAGAAAACAGAGGTAATTTTAGCCTCAGGAAGCTGCAGATATCTGTGGTCGCAGAACATCAACTAATTAAACTATCCTGTATATTTTAGATCAGTAGTGCATTTTAGACTAGTAATTGCATTTAAGATCTGTAGTTCTATGATATTATGGGAAGCACTGCTGATTAAATGTCATTGCACAGCTGAAGAACCAAATTATGACATTAGACATTCCATCCTGTTTTAAAAAATGGTACTGTCAGTATAGCATGACAACTACCTTTAACAAGTTATCCAAAAAGGGCTTCCTAAAATTCACAGTGCATACAAGAGCTGTGTTACTTATTCTAGGCATTCCATGACTTTATTTCACCATCTGCTATATCATGCCTGAGCTTAATAAGAAATTTTGCAGCTTGCTAAGTCCTATAATTCTAAGAAGATGCTTATATAAAGATTAATCTTTAAAATAAGCAATATGGAAAGTAAAGTGGCAGAAATCTGATGAAGTAAAGGAGAAGAAAGTGACTATGCTTTTTGTTTATCATCTGATGTCCTAGTACCAAGACACCATAAACAGAGAGGAAAATCTTAACTGGAAAGAGTTCAATAAAAATTAGGTGATTTTACTGTGAACTGTGATAGCCGATAGACGTTGTTCTTTATCTTAGGATCTCTCTAGCCTTCTGGGCAAGAGAAAAGACAATTATTTTAACCATCATAGACTATTTTTATGAAGATCTCAGTAATATCTAAAACCTGCCAGCCTACGAAATGTATGAACTATTAAATAAACGAGAGTCAGCAAGAGCAGTAGACTGGCAGTCAGCCTCAGTGCTTACTTGTTAGCTTACTCTAGTTTTCTCGGATTTCTCCACCCAGACCCCTCTGAAACAAAGCTCTAAAGAGCAAGCTAGCCCTGTTGCAGCATAGGGGTGAACTAGTTAGGGCCATTTTGTCTCAGTGCCATTCTGGTCCCTTTTTATTTAGCTGTATAAAAACATTCTAAAATGTCACTGGGAGCTGGGAGACTGAAACAGAAAAGGAAAACCTAAAAGTATATCTTAACACTGAACTGTCTTATGCTTTGAGGTCTTTTTCTATTAAATCAAACATACTTTAACCCCAGTTTAATAGAATAAAAGAATCTTTTTTATTTACAGATCTCTCTCTAATAATTAAGAAGAGTCTGTGTGACATAAGTGTATTCTCTTTGTTCTGGGAGCCCATGAAGCTACACTACTGTGAAGTGCCACTTGTGTGGGTTTAAGAGTACTCAGAGTCAGAGCAGGATTCTTCCACTAAGCAGCCATGGTTTGGTTACAGCCTGGTATACCGGGATTATGGAGAGGAGTATCCCACAGCAAAAGTAAACCAGAATTTCTTTGGCAAGAGAAGGAATAACAGGAGAAGCAAACCCCAAATCTCTACCTCCAGGCAATTCAGATTTAATGGATGTCACTATGTTAAAACAACTGCAAATTTGTTCTTTTCGATTTATCAAACCAGTAAAAGGTACCTGGTTTTCTCCTATCTTTCTTTCCCCAGAGATTTGAAATTTTAATTGTGAACCTAATAGGCTGAAGGACACAAGACTACTTTTTTTTTTTTTTTTGAGTGAGTTCTGCTAGAATTAAATCTATGATGAATACTCTAGGAAGTTCCCTTGTCAATCCTGAGAAAGTCCCATATCTGAATGTCATAATTCATTTACATTGAACTTTACACTAAGAACAAGAAAGAAGGCAAAATCATTACTGCTGTAAATCTACAGAAAGCATGTCTGTGGAGAGAGGCAATACCAAGAACAGGATGCTGACCCCATGCTCATCAGGGGGTCCACAGCTAAAAGCAAAATCAGCAGTGAATCTGAACAAGAGACTGCTTATTAAAAAGGGCAGGAGAAAATGCTGACACCCATATGTCATTACTGAAAAATTCATTCAAGAGCTTAAATGTGTCCTGCAGCTCCCAAAGCTTTTCCTGTGAGAAGTCACAGCAGCATACCAGCACACTGAGCAGAAAGGAGTGAGTGCATTACACATGGTCAGAAACAAGATAATTTAAAGTGAAAATTCAAGAGAGCACAGCAGGATGCATGCGCCAAATTGCTCAGGGACTAAACAGTTATTTTAAGCAATGCTGAATGGTTCCAACATTTGGCAGGTGGATTTGTTATGGCACATCTGCTTTTTGTTAACAAAACTGTGTTTGCAAAAGAATCCAGAGGGACTTTGTGGCCATATACCATAAAACCTTATTGTTTTATAGATCTTGATAACAGCTTCAGGAGTTAATACTTTTAAAGGCAATGGACAGAGTAGTCAGCTTATATGGGAGTTTCAAGTGAAGATAGAACTTCAATGTAAGTTTTACCATTGACAATACTTACAGCATACAAACCTCAGGAAATCAGGATTTAATAATGTAATATAATTTAAGTATACTTTGGTTCTGTGCCCGGCTGAATTGAATACTCTGTGTCCTTTCACAGAGAGATAAAATTCTCTCTACTAGAAAATCTTGGCTTATCTTCAAATACAAAAACCTAAGTGCCAGTTAAGAGCATTTTTCATTCAATAACCAGTCATTTCAAAAATTTCAGTGTCACAAAAATTGAAAAAATTGTATCCTGTTGAAGCCTCCCCCTCCTTTTTCCAAAACTGTGAGTGAGGACATAAGTCACAAGGAATAAGTCTTGAACTTGGTCATAAGAACCAATGGTTCTTAGCCTAATTTGTCCTTGAGAAAAAGACTGAAACTTAGGATTTCTTTGCCCAGGTAAAAGCTCTAACCACAAACATTATGTTCTACATAGTTCCACTTTCTTCCAAAGGCAATATGGCTGCTATTAGGCAAAGTAGAAAAGTTTCAGCAGGAGTGATTTATTATGTTCCCTACACAATTAAGAGCCTGCTGAGGCTTTGTATAGGGTGAAAGAAGGAGGCTTAAATATTTTAAGACAGAGAAGAAAACTAGACTCAGATCATTGTGTCATGCTAAATGCTATAACATACTGACCATGTCATAACTACTAGCTGAGCTTTGATTAAAAAATAAAAGCCGTTGTATCTTCATGACGTTTGAAAAAAAAAGGACTTGAGAAACAAAAACAGATGATTTCCAGGCTTGTGATTTCCAAGTGGAGCTAAACAATCTAAATATGTTTAAATCTTGGGACTGAAGACTCACTGGGTAGTTAGTGAGTTAGAATATTTACATTTATGTGTGTACAATCAGAGGTCAATAGGTATGCTGTCTAAGCCCTTATTTAGTCAGTGAAGATCAAGTCAACAGAGTTGACTGAAACACTCAGACTTAGCAAAGAGGGTATCCAGTCATACCCTCAGCACTTCTTATCAGCTAGGTTAGGTGGCTCTCCAATTAGCCCACTTGTGAATCCAGGACTGAGGCATTCAAGTTCTTCCTATGAAAGGCACAGAGACTTATAAGACCTATTGTAGGATATTGTAACACCTCATTCCTTTTGTGCATTTAATCTTAAATGGCCTTATTGAAAACATGGAGGTAATAGGGGTAAAGTACAGACTTCACAAAGTAAGAATACGTCTAGTGTCCAAACTCTCTTTTCGAAGAATTATACGATATTATACTGTATATCTAAAGTTCTTTCTGAAGCCTGAGATAATAAAAACAGAGAAGACTGATCTAGTCTTAGATATGGCATAATGACCCTTCCTCACATTTAGTTTCCTGTTTGATGATTAAATACAGAGGCAGCTAAAGTGGTTATTTGAGATCCCAGCCATGCCTACTCTGTTCTTCAGCTGTTAGCAACAAATGACATATGAACTTCCAAATGTGTAATGTCTTTTCCTCCCTTCTCCTTATGCTTCATCTAGGGTGGAGATAAGCTCAAAACTGTGATATTTAAGGAAGTAAGGTGCACAAATGCCAGCACTTTTATATTACATTATCAGGATAGGATTCATGCCCCTGCTCAGAGGGAAGTTGGTGATCAGCAGACAAGCACTACTGAATTCACAGACTAATGGATTTTAAGGCCAGAGGGGAGTCCAACTTGAGCTCTTGCATATCACAGGCCATGATGCGATATGCAATTGATGTCATATATCTTGACTTCTGTAAGGCCTTTGATATGGTCCCCCACAACAACCTTGTCATTAAATTGGAGAGATATAGATTTGATGGATGGACTATTCAATGAATAAAGATGATTGGATGGCCACATCCAAAGAGTTGCAGTCAAATGGAGATAAGTAACAAGTGGTGTCCCTCAAGGGTCCATACTGGGACCAGTACTGTTCAATATCTTTATTAATGACATAGACAGTGGGATTGAGTGCACCCTCAGTAAATATGTGGATGACACCAAGCTGAGTGGTGCGGTCAACAAGCCTGAGGGACAGGATGCCATCCAGAGGGACCTTGACAGGCTTGAGAAGTGAGCCCATGTGAACGTCATGAAGTTCAACAAGGCCAAGTACAAGATCCTGCACCTGTGTCAGGGCAACCTGCAGTACCGGGCTGGGGGATGAAGGGATTAAGATCAGCCGTGCAGAAGATTTGGACATATTGATAGATGAAAAATTAGATATGAGCTGGCAACATGCGCTTGCAGACCAGAAAGCCAATTGTATCCTAGGCTGCATAAAAAGAAGTGTGGTGAGCAGGTCCCCCTCTACTCCACTCTCATGAACCTGTTAGAGGGCATCCAGAGGAGGGCCACAAAAACTGTCAGAGTGCTGGAATACCTCTCCTCTGAAGAAAGCTGAGAGAGTTGAGGTTGTTTAGCCTGGAGAAGAGAAGGCTCCAGGGACAGCTTATCGTAACCTTTCAATATATAAAGCGGGCTTATAAGAAAGACAGAGAGAGACTTTTTACCCAGGGTCTGTAGTGATAGGACAAAGGGTAATGGTTTTAAACTAAAAGAGGTATATTTTGGTTAGATGTAGGGAAGAAATTCTTTACTATGAGAGTGGTGACACACAGGAACAGGTTTCGCAGAGAAGTTGTGGATGTCCCATCATTGGGAATGTTCAAGATCAGGTTGGATGAGGCTTTTAGCAACCTGATCTAGTGGAATGTCTGATGATCTTTAAAGGTCCCTTCCAAACCAAACCACTCTATGATTCTGTGATTCCACGATTCTGTCAAATCTACTGGTATTTGCCTACGTGTTACATGGATTTGAATAGCAAAGATGATCAGGATTTTGAAGAAAGATAAACTTGTGTGTGTATAAAGTAAAAGTTGGAACTCTAAGGCTGCCTAGAAAAGCTTTAATTTGGGGAACATTATGCTTTAATGGATTAAGGCTGTGATTACTCTTTTAGCCATTCATACCCTTTAAATAAGTGTCTATTTGAGCCCTTAGTGTAACTTTCCTTGTTTCTTTTAGGAGTGGTTATTGTCTCCATCCTGAGGAGGTTGGCTGTAGTCCTGACTAGTCATGGGCCCTGCCAACCCAGGCCCACTTATGGGCTCTGGTCCCAGCCTGGTCTCAGCCTATCCCCATCCGCAGGAAATTGCCCAATGCCCATGGCTGGGACTTTCCCTTGTGCCCCCTGGCTGCCCTGCTCCTGGCTGAGGTGGTGGGACAAGTCCTGGCTGCCAGGCCCTGCCCTCACGGACCCCCAGTGCCCAGTTCAGGGAACTGAGGCCCCTCAGAGAGCCTGGCCTCCAAGGCTCATGCAGCACCCTGATAGTTATTTTCACTTCAACAAGAAAATATAAACATTTTTCCACTCCTAATTCTTTTTTTTTTTTTAATAAACTGTTTTTAAAGTAGATGTAATCCTGGGATATTTCATTCACTTTTAATAGTCAATGAAAAAGTGGTGGAATTATCTTGGTTAAAGAAAAAATTCTTTTTGCAAATCTATTTTTCCATGTCTGAAATCTCTTTCTACAAATAAATTTTTGCAAAATAGATTTTACAGATTTACTTTGATGTAATGGGGGAGGGAGAAATTCAAAGACCAAAGTTTTTGCCATATTGAGAAGCTATTATAATATCCATGAGGCTCTTGCGACTATCATGTGTTTCCAGAAGTATCTCCTATTCCTTCAGGAAATACGTTTATTCAGTTATAGTACAAGATAGATGGTCTAACAATAGCTACTTTTTGCCTTAGAATTTTACTTCAGCTTTTGAAAAAAAAAATTTTTTTTTCCCCCCCTGAGTGTCTTTATATTTCTTTGGGTTTCTTTTTTGGGAAGTAATTGCTATTAATTCTTTGTAAAGAATAACTTCTGTATAAGGTTTACGAGATTTTGAGTTGTTTGGGTTTGGATAGTTTTCTTTTTTTTTTTTAATAGAGCTGTTAGGTCCTGCCCACCAAAATTATTTTAGATGGGTATGTATTTACTTTCAAGCATTGACATTCTGAACATTGTTCCCCTCCCTTCTCCCAGTGAATTCTTAACTAATGCTGCTTCTTTGAAATCACGATGTAGCATTACCATTACTCTTTAAAAGAAATTGTGATCTCACAATTTTCTCTGTCTCTTCTGATCTCCGCTTGCTATACTTATTCTTCCCAAGTGGTAATAAAATTATATTGTCAGGCATAATTAGAACAAATTTACTTACAAAATGTCAGATTGAATTTTATTATATCTGTTGTTTCTGAATTTTCTCTACTTCACATTTGGGAAAGCAAGTAATGTCTGTAGTTCTCCAGGAAGTTCCAGTACACAATTTAAAGGATAACTAAGCATAATGGGCTAGCTAGATTTAGGAAGGGGAAAAAAATATACCTTTTGAAAACTGTGGAGACTGAAACATAGTCTGTGTTACTAACTGAGGCAAAATTTGACATATCTATTTGTAGCAATTTTCTAAGCATTCTTCAGAATTATTTTTTAGTTGTAGACAAAGTACAACACATCTCCACATTTAATGAGGAGCAATCAAGAAAAAGTGTTTGGAAAATAGATTTTACTTCAAAATTCTAGGGAATGCAAAAAACAGTGTTCAAACTAACTTAACATTTTACTTTTAAAATAGTAAATTTTGAGGAGTAACAGTTATTCAATTTAAACTTTTCTTTATTAAATTGATACATAGTACTTTAATACTTATAGGATTCATGTCACAAGCTGGACTGCAATACATAGCAAAAACATGCTTTGCTCAGGAAAGTAGGTAGATAAACTCAAAGTCTCAGGAGGAATAGATATGTTCATTAATCAGGTGGTATATTTTAAGAGGTCATTTCTCCTGACTCTAATGAAATTTTAAAACAAGTCAAAAAAACCAGTCATCTACTAATTGTCCAGTCAGGCTTGGACTAAACTAAAGATGCAGGACAACGAAGGATTTTAGAAAGGAAGAGATAAGGATTTCAGTTAAACAACTAACCAGCCCCCTTTTTTGAGGCAACATCTGCTATCTGGCCTACAGGCTTTCTATCAATAGGCATTTCCACACTTCACAATGACACTAGACCAGTGTTCTTCATGTTTTAGGAATAACACAAAATTTGACCTTTTGGATAAATTGGATAAAGCCAGTGCCCTTCATAAGGAAGATCTTATAATAGTAAGTAAATTTTTAATTTTCTGGGACATGTTGTCCTAATTTTTCTATTAAAAACTTATGCTATGAGCTTGAATTGTAGTACCACTGCTTTATCAGATTTCCTTTATCTGATCTGTGAATCTCTTAAGAAAACAATTTATCACGAAACTGTGCACTAGTCATCCACAAGCTACATCAGTAGAGCAATAATATAAGTATTATCATTATATGTCATAAAGAGTTGGCTAGTGAATACATGAACAGACAACTATAGACTACTATGATAAATGAAAGTCACTTTGGAAAATATATAGAGAGGAGTAGTAGAATAGTTTAAGAATATCCATAAAAAGCTGTTTCCAGTTAGAAATACCTATCTGAAAAAAACCTACATGATAATTTAAATTATTATACTTTCCCTCTACATTGGCCTCTACCCCTCCTTCTATAAGAACTATGGAGATTTGCTTTCCAACGGGGACACCTCAATTAAGTGTCTAAAATTGGTCAGTAAGAGTAATTATTTGTGAATTAATTTAGAATTTATCAAAAGGGGTCTTTCAATTGAATTTATTTGACTTTACCTAGGTCCAATCAGACAACAAACTCTATTGTCATTATATATATATAAACATATAACATATTTCTCTTTATAATATAGAAACTAAAGAAATATTGACTTAAACGTTCCTTAAGCCAAAACCCCAAGTTATTATTTTCTAGATTAAATATCTACTTCTGTATAAGAAGTCACTGAACTCCTACAACTGCAAAGCTATACTGAATAAACCATATGTTCATCTTACATAATCACTGTAACACTCATATTCTATTCTTGTGAAAGGAGTTGGTTCCTACAAGGACACATATATAAGTAATACCAGCAGTGAGGCCTGCCTCTTCCCATCTTGGCACTCTTTGTGGTGATAATCAGTTAGACTCTTCGTGCAATCTTGAGTATGAGGCCATCAGACCAAAGTGGTGCCAGAAACATCATGAGCACCTCACTTTTTTTGCCATATCTCAACTTTTACAATAACTTAGATTTAAAAAATAAAATTTCCAACTCATACGCATAAAACTTGTGACCTTTTAAATAATGTGACTTCTTGTGTTTGGTTGGTTTCTTTTCATACATACCTATTGTTCATACGCAAGTGTGACTCTATAGGCATGAACAATATGCATGTATGTATAAAGATAAAATTTATTCACAGTGGTTATCACAGTAATTGGATTTCACTGAGTTTCGGAAGGTATCGAAAACATTAAAATTTGTTGATAAATGGCTTTTGGTCTAGAAGTTTTATTCTCTTAGGTGTGAAATGTATAATGCTACAGTTTGCTGTATTATTAGTCTTCATGGGCCAACCTAAAGCATATAGGAAGCAGAGTATTTTTTATTCTGTCCCATGGCCATAAATAAAATTATCTTCTTTTTCATAATTCATAAAGGTTGACTGATTCCAACTTCTGTCTCAACAATCTCAGTAATTTTTTTTTTGTGATGTCACACATTGAAAGACACAGCAGCTTATGACTATTGCTTTTAGGAGCAGTTTGATGTGTGACCATGAGCGTAGATCACTCATAGATTTATATCTGTTTCCCGTACTGACCTCATAGACAGCCTGTGTAAAGTCAGACCAAGGATTCCCAGAATTGTTGTCACATAAAAATAAAATATTAAGTAAGCTTTCTTTCTATATATGTATATACACATGTTAATATATATACTTATATTAAATGTGTATTAAATATATTAAATTTTTACTGTATTTATATATGGTAAATGGTCTTTGTGTATGTCTGTGTGTGTATAGATAAAAGAAAGCATAGCATCAAATAATGAAAGAGGACTGTAGAAAACTGAGAGAGATGTGAAAGCTCAGTATCATCTTATGGACATCTGTGGTCACTTGTGAACTTCAAGGGAAGGGGTGCTCTAATAGTTGTGGACCCACAGAGGAAATGTCAAGGAGAACTATGAAAGACACAGAATGTCTGATGCATGTGATGCCGATACATGTTTGTATTCATTGACACTGACAAATCCAGGCCACTTTAGGCTGGGAAACAGCTGAAAGTGTTGCAGGGTACTTGGATGTGTATGCCCTGAAACTTGTCTCTGACACATTACCTGTAGACCTGTATAATGATCATTTAATGGGATGAAAAGATACTGCAGAACCTCTTGCACTGCTGTCCTTTAGTGTCCCAGTTCTTTATTACTGCTCTCTAACATCTCTTATGGAAGTGTCCTGGGAAAGTAAATAGCTTCAGAAAATATTTTTAGCCATTAGTTTTGATCTGAGCAATGCAAAATCCCAAGAATGACTTTTCAAAGTTAAGAAAAGGAATTTGGAAACAGGAATTTCATTATTGTGACCTATGTGTCCATTTATGTCTGTAAACATATCTGAGAAAAACTTCAGTACACTACAGAATACCACCAAAAAAAAAGCAAGTTTTCTTGGTGAAAATTAGCCAATAATATTTCAAATGTCTAGTTATCTGAGGTAAAATGAGAGATAGTTCTGAAGTGTTGTGGGTTTTTTTGTTTTATTTTGCTTTGTTCTCCCCCCTTCCCCCCAGGAATGAGTATGTTTTAACTTTTAAGGAAGAAAAGCAAAATCTCATGGCACTTTATCCAATAATTTCTTTGTGACAGAAATTTGATTTAATGAGCAAGTGTCTGTGTGCACTTCTGTCTTGATTAAAGANGAGCGAGCAGCTGTGTGGTATTTGGCTGCCTGCCAGGTTAAACCACGACAATGTCAAATAACTCAAACCATTAGAAGTATGTAATTTATAAAATATGACTGGAAAATGTTGCAAATTATTTACACATACCATTTTGTTCTTTGAATTTACTATTCCAATGAGCAAGCTGTGAATTCTAAAAATATAATCTGCTTTGTGTAAAACATATAGCTGGTTTTCTTGGAGATTTCTGATTAGAGGTAGCTTCTACAGATTTGAAGACTGCCAAATATTTGAGGGTCAAGAACCTGTGATGATGATAAAGCATAAATTAAGTGGACAAAATTCAAGTATAAAATGTTAACCTTAGAATGAATGTAACATCGAAGGGGGTCACAATTTCCTCTGAATGGGACTGAAAAAGCATGAGGATGTAGTCTCAGAGGAGTTAGAAAATCTTTCAGAGAAGGGAGACCAGAGCGTGGAATGAAAAAAAGATGTAGGTAATAAAAGTTGAGAAAGTAAAATGGTAGGAGAAGGTTATATATTTTCTTNAAAAAAAAAGCAAGTTTTCTTGGTGAAAATTAGCCAATAATATTTCAAATGTCTAGTTATCTGAGGTAAAATGAGAGATAGTTCTGAAGTGTTGTGGGGTTTTTTGTTTTATTTTGCTTTGTTCTCCCCCCTTCCCCCCAGGAATGAGTATGTTTTAACTTTTAAGGAAGAAAAGCAAAATCTCATGGCACTTTATCCAATAATTTCTTTGTGACAGAAATTTGATTTAATGAGCAAGTGTCTGTGTGCACTTCTGTCTTGATTAAAGACACTGAACTGTTTTCTACGTAAGACACCTGAAATTCCCATAAANAACCTGTGATGATGATAAAGCATAAATTAAGTGGACAAAATTCAAGTATAAAATGTTAACCTTAGAATGAATGTAACATCGAAGGGGGTCACAATTTCCTCTGAATGGGACTGAAAAAGCATGAGGATGTAGTCTCAGAGGAGTTAGAAAATCTTTCAGAGAAGGGAGACCAGAGCGTGGAATGAAAAAAAGATGTAGGTAATAAAAGTTGAGAAAGTAAAATGGTAGGAGAAGGTTATATATTTTCTTAAAAGGTTAAACCATAGAAACAAAACAGGTTTAGGAACTGGAGAATGGGGGCAGTCAAGTAGGTGGAAAGGAGCAAACAAAACCCCATAGGCATTTTGTAAGAGCAGCTGTAAACTCCAGATATTTTCAAGATTATACCCAAGAGAATATCAAATCCTGATTTTTCAGGACTGAATAGCACATTGTATCAGATCTGGCCAGATTCCCATTGACATTTTGAAAGAGCAATAGCAAGTTTTATGAGTGGGAAAGTTTTCATACTCTTGGGTCCCTGAATAACTGATGTCTCATCTAGAAATAGCACAGAGTAAAAGCCAGTTGCTCAGGCAGCCATCTCATGAGGTGTTAAGGGGAAATAGAGAAATACTTGGTACCAAAACTGAAAAAAAAACAGCTGAGAAACATTTAGAAAGCTTTATTCATTTTTTGATGTATGAAGTAGGACTTATTAACTGCCATTGTATTCTATTTCTAGGTGAGATTTTTATTTTTTGGGGTTTTCCAGTTAGCTGATTGAATAAAAGATCAAATGACTAAACCTTTTCTCCTTGAATTTGAATCACCTCCCTAGGAATGTTTGCACATGAATTCATAGCTTTCCCCTACCATTTCAGTGTTGGAATCCAAACATGCAAAAATGCATAAAATTGTGGTTTGGAAAAACTGTGGTTTTGAAGTTGTTGTCTAAAAACTGACTCCATTTACATGTGAGTACTAGGAATCATTTTTATTTCCCTTTATGATACTTTACAAATATTTTTTTCTTCACAAATATGGAGAAACAAATTCTGGGTGCGTTATTGGGAAAAATAGAAGTTCAACAAGTTTTTATTGTTTAACAAAAACACTTGTATCATATGTTTAAACTTTGCAACAATAGAGAATCATGAGCCTGTGTGTTTATACAAGTTCTACAGGTCCTTCTCAAATAAGAAGTGTGTGTACACATATAAGTATGCGCATATGGATGCACATGGATGAATTTATCTATTTATTTATTCATATATATTATGTTGGGGTTTTTTTTAGTTCTTCATAGTATTTAAGTTCCTAAACAGTTGAACTTGGACATGATTGTGAACAACATATCTATTATTCTATAGGTAAACTATATATGATAATAAGTGTAATCAGCAAATAAGATGCTGTGAATGATAAACATTTTTCTTGTTCCCTTCTCACAGCACATTCATTTAGCATACCCATTGCCATCCATCTGTTGTTTTGATCTTTATTTTGGTTCTTCCACAACAGCTTCCTTAATATTTCAGCTACTGATCATCACAAATGTCATTCTGCTCTGCAAGTGACTCTCACTGAATTCAGTTATTAAATAAAGTTTCTGTTTAAATGATGCTATTTTATTTTGAGCAAGATATTATGCTCACAAAACTTTTCCAAAAAAAAGAAACCCTTCTGTTATATGTTCTTTCTTTAAAATTAGTAATCTTTCACAGACCTTTTTATGAAGTTAATGTTTGACTATACATATTAAGCATATCATTCATTGTTTCAAAACAAGCACTATTAATTCTAATAATTATAGGACAAACAAAACTGGAACTAAAAGATGAAATCTTCTGCACAAGCAGATCTCTGGCACAGCATCAATAACTACGTTTTGTCTTTCTTTTTGCCTGCACATACACTGTACAGGCAGACATCTTGATGCATTTTTATGAAAGTCAATTTGGTACTGAAATTACAGTTTTCTACACCTAGTACTACACTGGCCACTTGAGAGGCATGCAATGCTTCTTAGTAGATGCCATTACTTTCATTTATGTCATGTCCTTTTCACTTTCATAGTTTCTCAGTACAAATTTGTCCTGCTTAAGAATGCTGTGCATGTGCAAGTGTTAAAAAATGAGTATAAGGGTGATGGAGGACAACTGGTTTCTTTTGTAACTGACTGGCTTTCAATGCAGACCTTCAGTTGTTATGGCAACCTTCAATTAATGAAAGTGTCATCAAAGCCATATTTCTCCACTACTTTATACAGTTATGCCATTAAACATGACTAAATGTCTCTTTCTCAACCAGTGACACAGTTGCAGTTATAAACTATATTAATAGTATTAAATTAAAAATATTGTTACAGTGTCTGATAAGAAAACCCCTCTTAAAGCCTCATTATAAATTAACGCTTTTTAAAAGTTCTTTCTGAAAGCAAGTGGTTGATAATTTACTAATAATCTACATTGATTAATAAATTAGACTACAACAACGAAGGTGGTTTTTACCTGTGAAATTGGAACGAATATTATCATTATGTTGTATCGAAAAAATGTGTATTAGTTTGTGCAATCAATTAATTATGACAGATAATATTTAAATAATTATCTGTATATAAGGTGTAGATTTCTACAGGATATCTAATCTTTTTTTCTCCACTGGAACTTTCTTCTCACACTTAAAACATAGAAATTTATTTTCTCACATTCATTCATTAATTAGGAGAAGATAGAAAATGTATGATTACAGTATCAGTTGGTGTGAAAATGAAAGGCAGAACTACGAATCTATAATGCATGTGTCTCCGGGTCTTGAGGTTGAGACCTTACACAAACATAATACCTTTTAGAAGTCTACGAAATAGCTCATTACTGACCAGTGGCACCTGTGTTAACTACTTCCTGGGACAGAAAGAATGAATGTGCATAAATTTATTAACCTATGTGATGACTACCTTACAGCTTTAATACCTCCTTCGTTGGATCTCAGCTTTTACATGAATCATGTAAAAAGTAGTACATTCAGAAAAGAAAGGAAGTGGTGTCTCATTCTCTAGTATCGCTCGATACATCTTTCTTTCGAATGTGAACTTTGGTACAGAGGTTAAAGATTATAGAATCTTCACAGAATAATAAGCTTCAACCTAACTGGTATGCTAATGGTGTAATCTTTAAAAGAAGATTTTGAAGGAACTGAATCATGTGAATATGTAATCTCATAAAGTATATTACAAGACTTTTGGTTGTATTTTTTTCATGACAAATTGGCAAAGATAAACAGAAACCAATGCAGTTAAAATAAGTAAGTCCCACAATACTTTTATAAATATAGTTTTCTTTCACTCAGTAGTGTTTTCAAACTACTACAGGGTGAATACATGCTTTGGAAGATTTCTAGAAGAAGTCATATCTCCTGGATTACATTGACTGAAAATCTAAGTATATGGAATATGTTCAAGACATAATTTTATCTCGCATTTTTCATTTCATTAGGTTTGTTTTAAACATTATGAACATTTCTCCACTAAAAGACAGAACTAATAACATTAAGAGCTGAAATCAAATGAGAAAACAAGAAAATTAGGACTTTGCAATACCAAAGCTTTGAGCAAATCTAGTTCCTAAGTTCCTCCATTACACCCAATAGGTGGATGATCCTTTGGAATAAGATCAAACTTTAAAAAATGCGATCTATGCTAATGGCAGGGAGCCAAAGTTTCTATGTCATAAGAATATTGCTATATCTGTGGGTCCTTTCTCCAGAAAGAATAATAATTTAAAAAAAAAAAAGAAAAAACAACACATAAATAAACAAACACAAAACCTCAGACTAGAAATATTTGCAAGTCGATTATCCCCAAAGGTTTCCAATCATATCACGGTATCAAAAATTTTACTTCAATCACCTCTATTTCAGTTTTTTTAGTTGATTTGGAACAGATTGCCCAGAGAGGTTGTGTAGTCTCCGTGCTTGAAAGCTTTTAAGACCTGACTGGATAAAGCCCTGAGCAAACCTGATCTGATCTCAGAGCTGACCCTGCTTTGAGTTGGAGGTTGGATTAGAGACTTCCTGAGATCTTTTCCAACTTGAATTATCCTGTGGTTTTATGATCCTTTCCTATGAAGTTCTAAACATAAATTCATTTCAAACAAGAAATTGTGTTTTTTCATATTGGATATCATAATAATGAGATCTTCCAATGCTTCAATAATGCTTTCATCAAAGTCCTAAATTAAATTTCTCAAAAAAAAAAAATTACTATAAATCTTTATTTACAGGAAAATAAACAAATAGATTTCACTAGACTACCCTAAGTGATATTAAACCCTGACCACCTTTCATTTTGACTACTTGCATTTTGCCCGAAGTGGTTTGTAAAATCCTGGCTGTTTAGGATTAAAATTCAAGTAGTTTCTGTTCTATACAGTTACTCTTTTGACTCAAATAGACCCCCAAAACTTCACAAAGGTTGTCAGCCTCAGGGATCAGCAAATAAGAAGCATACAGTGTTATTTCTTTTTGTTTTTTTCTTACTCACTAGCTCAAGAGCTCTTTCGGGCTTTATGATTGGAACAGATTATTTCTTGATTATTAAATTCACCTGTCAAATATTTTTTCCTCTGGACTCATTGCTCATTTTCCAATAAACGAATAAATTTTAACCATTCTTCTTGATATACACTCTTGAAGTAGACACAAAACAAAAGTTCAACTTTCAGAATTAATAAAACACAGGAAAAATTGCAGTCTAGAAAAATAAAGAAGTAGAAGCGTCTGAGAGCTATGGAGTTGCAATACTAAATATAATAAAATTAATCAGTATTTGATATTAGATCTGGGTTAGGTCTGTCAGACCAAAAGCAGCCATCAGCTCAGTAACAGTGTTGCAACCAAATACTCACAGTAAAAGCTCTTTGCATATATTTTCACCATTTGGGCAACACTGTTTTTGAAAGGCATTTTCTCCCTGCAACAATGTTTTGTCTCCCACCTTTGGAAAAGTTTTCCCAAACCCCAGTTTCTGGGCATTTCTGGAAGGTTAGGACATTTTCAGAAAACTTGTGGTTTCCCAATGTCTCCAGCATTCTGATTTTGCACTCTTCATCCAAATACTCTATGTACTCTAAGTATAATTGAAGGGGTAGAGATAACAAAAGAGAGAAAATAATTGAAAACATACAATTTATACAGAGGGTTTTTTTAAATAAAGTTGACCTATAACGATTGCATAATGACTTACTCAATATTATTCCTTGGACACAAATTTTGGATTTGTAGATCATTGTATGATGAATCTGCACAGAATACTATTGTAGTGACAGGTCAGCAGTTCTTTCCTACCTAAAAGGAGATATTTTCATAAACAGAATCTTTTCTACATATTGGACCTTTTAACGTGGACTAGAACCTAATATTGTTGCACGCAAGATATTCTTTATTACAACATCTGTCTGGCTGACCATCATACTTGCAGAAATAATTTACATGTGCAGTCATATATGTTTCCTTTGTTCTGCAATGACCCCTGTATAGTACAATGACAATATAATCCTTTCTCATTCTATATTACACTATACATCAGCATCTGCCTTCTTTGACAAGATGTGAGGAAGAAAAATTTGACCCCAAGTCTGTTCCCACAAGGTAATTTCATTGATTATAGAAATAATTGAGTTTGTTCCATATTAATTAGTTACAATTTTAAGTTATGGATAAGGTGAGGAACACTATGGTCTAATGCCTTCATGACTTGCATTAAGGGGTTTTTGTAGTTAAGATGCTGCACATCTTTGAATAGATCACCCAGGACTTAAATACAGTTTTTTCCATCTGAAAACCAAAACCCATGTTCCATTCCCAAGGAAAATGCAAGAATTAATGTTTGTAGTGAGATTCTTGTATATCAGATCTTATTTTACTAAGAAATGGCAAGTGTACCATTTGATTTTTTTTAAAGTATTTTGTGTTTCTTTTCACAGATTTATTTTTATTGCAGATCAAAGAAAAATGAAAATCTCTGGGGTACTGTAGATGTAAGATATATGGAATTTAAACATGTGCAGTGAAACCATCAGAAAATGGAATCTTCCCTCCCAAAAATTCTGTATTATTTTAATACACATTTCAGATCATAACTGGTTGAGGCTCTGGTAATACACTTTGGAAGTATTTTCAGATTGTAAGTAATACAGGGCTGATAGTATCAGATTCTAATAAATAAACCAATGACATTTTTAGTGCATGTTCCAGTGGTACAAAGAGCTACTATTACGTAATAAATACCTCTGGTTTTATTGTAAAGCTGGGAGCTATTTCATCATTGCAACATGTACTAAACAGAACTTTTATTTCTATTATGCCAAATAAATTAAGTGAAGCTACAAGGAAGTGTTTTAAATGAAGTGTATTATAGGGACAAAGTATACAGAAGATAAATGAGAAGACAAATCAGAATGATACTTTCATGTGAAGTCAATTCATTCAGAAAAAAGTAGAAACTTGAGAGACACTGACTGTATAAAACTCGAGTATTTTCTGTGCCCTAGGATGTGATCTCTCCCCTTCCTTCCCAAAGAAAACAAACAAACAAAACCCTCTGTTAAGATACTGTATTAATATAACATTTGAATTGACTAGAGTACCCTAAATAATCCAATGCCACTCACAACAAAGCAGTTGATGCAGTCGTGTCTGTCACAACTGCCATTAACTTTGACAGGGTTTCTATACACAGATTGCTCACATGGGTTGAGGCTCTAATGTTGGTAAACTACAACTTGTTGGGTTTAATGAGCTATTTTTCTAATTATATTCTATTTTTCTTTTTTTTTCTATGTTTCTCAATCCTGTTTCTCCATTTTCTTTTGCAATACTAGTTTCTATGGAAACTGCAATGACAAGTACATGAATGGAGTTTAATGATGTCAGCTAGCGCCGCCTGAAATCTATTTATATAATAGATTAAAAGGTATGTTATTATATGTACAATATTTTTCTTTCTTAAATAATATCAGTGCCTGGATCTTTGGGTTAACATAAATGATGCTCTGTAAATATAGCTTATAAAAATCCATATATTATATGACCATAAACTACAGCTTTCTGTTACTGTAGAATGAAAACCCATGTGCTGGCAAATGCCTTAATACTACATTGTGCTGGAGCTGCTGCAGAAACAGCTTTGCAGCACTTTCTCCCTTCTGAAATATTTCCTTCTTGCAGCTTAATTTTTCTCGTATTGAGCTTTTAAGTTATTAAAAAAGTAGGTATCTCTCTGAAATGTTTAATGCTCCTTCAGTTATTAGGAAGATACAAGTCCTCCATCCTGAACAATTGTAGATGTATTTTGACTGATGAACAGAATAAGTTTCTGTATTTCTTTCTATTTTTGATGGAAGTAGAACAATTTTATTCAGGTATTCTAATGAGGAATTTGAATTTTTCATTCTTCATTGCATCCCTCACTGCAATGGACATCAGAATAAAAATACCTCAAGATCCCCACCTAAAAACCTAGGAGTTTGATGTTCTGGATCAAATGTTAAGCCATACATCAGTTAACAAATGTTGACAAACCGTTTGCTATCATTTTCCTTTAGAATCAACATACTATTTGAATGACAGACACTTCTGAGAATGCTTCTGCTCTGAAGGTCTGCAAACCAGGTCCTCACACACATGAGCATGTCATCTGGCCCTTGCTGCTGGCTGGCCTGTGCTAGGTTGTTGTACACTTCAGCTGAATGTTTGGTAGCATAGCCAACTGCAAAAGTGAGGTAATTTAATTGTTTGGGTACTTGGTTAATGACTGCTTGGAAGATAGGACAAAGCTTCATTGCTCATACTGCCAGTAGAAGATTTCTCTGTCATTGGCAGCATTCAAGTCTACAAAGAGGGCACCGTGACAGCACGCTCCTGCCTGCTGAGTTCTCCCTTGCCACATTGCAGCTCCACATCTATATCTCACCTACAGTAGTTACTTTTTCCTTTCTTGTGCTTCCCATTCTGAAAATGTGTCCTCCCTTCTTGTACAGATGTGCATATTAAACATTTTGCCTGCTGGATCAAGACTACAAAGCAGTCAGGATTCCTCCGACATCATCTGCATTTATTGTGAAACAATCCACAAATTTTGCAAGTTACATTTTCATATTCACTGCAGCTCACTGGTGAAAATGTTGAATAGTATCTCTGTCAAACCTACCAAGGAAAACATTCATTCCACAATTATTCCTGTTGGCTCTGGCCTTCTTAAGAGTTCCAAATTCCTGTGTTCTTAATCCATTAAATATATATTTACGTATTCCATTTAATATGTATATAATTGTATGGTGTACTAGGTTAAAGACCTTGCAGCAGTCTGAGTAAATTCACATATGGACAGCTACCTTGGCCAGTCAAGTTTCTACTCCTGAAATATAATCATATGAAATTTGTGTTCCAAGACTTCTTTTACATCAGGTCAAATTGATAGACATAGATGCCAATCCTTTTTTTTTTTTTTTTTAATTAATTTCATTGGCCATTAATTTGTCTAAAAATGATTTGAATCTCACCAACCTTGATTACCCAAGTCATTTTGATCTTCTAGAAGACTTTAACATCTATTTTTTTACAAAAATTGCAAAGCTTATTAAAAATTACTATCAACAAGCTTGAAATTCCAGATCTTTTATGTTGGATACAAGTGAGCCAAACCCACTTCTGTTTTAGTAGATGTTGTCTTTCCTCCTCCTCATTTCCTAATGAAATGGAAAGATTTTGTCAGTGTTATATTTTACAAACACGTACTCAGTTCTTTTGTAATACAGACTTTAAATGCTGGTTCATACTTCTGTCTTTACTGCTCCATAAACTGTTAACACCTGTTCCTAATAGTGTGTCAGTGCTATTATAAACACAATTTGAAAATAATAACCCAGGAGAGTATTAGATAGTAACTAAGAGTAATTTTAATTCCTGGATCTGCCAGGGCTCCAATTCAGACATCAGTTCACCTCAAGCTTAATGGTAAAGAGCTCTCTTTTTAAGGACTTTATCTGTACAGACTCATTTAGAGGTGCAGGGCTGAGAGAGATCAGGCTTTCTGAATCATGATCTGAGGTTAAAGAAAATGGTGTCTGCTAAAGAAATTCAAGTTGCACTATTTTAGGGTCATAAATTACTATCTTGTTTTGTGCAGCTTAGCCACAGAGTTTTGTTCTACCTTTTAGCTTTGGCATGTTGAGGGTAGAATAATGCTGAAGATTTGGATTAACGAAAGTAGGGAACTGAGAAAACAATTCACCCACACAGACATTTTGTTGTTCTGTTAAACAGCTGAAAATGAGGAGGAGGTGGGTATTTCCAAGTGTTTTTAAATTTCATTCTTTGTTTCTTGAGTTAGTCAGGATACTGAGGAGTGACAGAGATCTTAACCCATCACTATCTAAGATAAATACAAATCACAGCTTCTTCCAGAAAGTTCATTTTTTATCTAGATATGTGTGAAGAATTGTGCAAAATATGTACAAAAAATACTAAAGCCAATGAAAAGTTAAATAAAACTAAAATTAAAAGCTAAATAAAATTAAAATCTAGATAACTAAGGGCAGTGATAAATAAGAAGGGGAAACTTTGGGGGGTTATTTATTTATTTTATGGTGCACTACAGATGTAGTGAACATATTACAAAGAAATTGTTAAAGTACTATTCAGAATTTGGTATTAGTTGAGATATTTTGGGATTTGTTTCTTGAGGATTTCCAGCCTCCTGGATATTATAGATCTGTTTTCTGTCTGTTTTTAAATGGCAATAGTCCAGTTTCACATTTGTTATCAAAAATATTTTCTCATAAACCATCAAATCCTTAGTGACTTTTTAACTTTGAAAAAATACACTGGGGCAGAGTGTGTGTGTGTGTGTGTGTGTGTGTGTGAGAATGAGCTAGAATAGATTCTTTAATAATCTGAAAAGACTGACTTTGCATTTGCTTGATTTGAATTAATAATGTTTTTCCGGAACTGTACACAGAATTCCAGAGTGGCTTTACCAATACCTTGTATACTTTTGTGTGTAACTAAATGTATCTTGGCCATGAATATAAGTTCTTTCTTCAAAGCTGAATCATGTTTTTCCCTTTTTTCTTTGTTTTCTGTCCCATAATCAATAAAGTCCACATTTTTTTCCTTGCTGTCCTTTCCGGTTAAGAAAGGACAATTCAATATTGTGATATTCCTGTGTAATAATTGATCTTCTTTTATGCCCTTGATACCTCCAGACATTATAAAAGATATTTTCTAGGAGTTCAATAATGATGGTGGAGATTTCCTCCTCTTCATCTTTGGGGTCCACTTGGGGTCATTTTTTGTTTCCTTTGCACAATTTGCTTTCTTTTCATTTCTTCCTAGATAACCTCAAGTAACACAATGGGTTATATTTTGTTACACAATGACTATCTAGGTTTGTTAGACTTTTATCATATATTTTGCCTTTACCATAATGCTCACAGAACTTAAACTAAAGCAGGTTTGACAATAACCACTTGACCCCCAGACAAGTGTTATCACAGCTGAAACAAACTAAACTCAGGCCAGGGTAAGACAAGTGGAGAGATCCTGAATGGGACATGTTTACTGTGCAATTTACATTCATGGGCAATACATGTGAAACCTAGCATAATACATTCTGATAAGGAGGGAAAGTTAAATTTTGTTTCAAAATTTCCAAAAGTATGTTGCTAGGTTTCTTTTATTTATTTATTTATTTATTTATTTTCACCCAGATTAGCTTATTATGAGTCTTTCTTAAAATTATTTCTTAATACTGTACTTGATTTGCCCTTAAGGTTGTGAATTCTCCAGCACAGAGACACTTCGTAAAAATAGTTGAGATGTCTATTGAGACTTAGTTCATCTTTTATTAGGATAAATGGATCATCCACTCTCTCAATATGTACATACCTATGTACCTACCTATGTTGCTACTTAATGCCTGTTCTTTTGTCTATTAACCTGTATCTCCACTATTTCTTGGAGTTCTTTATTCTTAGGTTAATAAAGATGCAAATTTAAATATATATTCGTTGTTATAATGAAAACTAAATATATACACATATATAACTAATGTATTCCATAGTTCAGTATTCCCAGAGTGATGTAACTGAGAATATGTCCTTTTCCCAAGGATGTCTTTATCTTGTTTCTTTGAGTAATTCTATATGCTAAGTTATATACAGAGAAAGAAACAATTCTGAGAGGTAAATATACAAATATATTTATATTTACCTCTCAAAACTCTATCTTACTCTCATATTTGCTTTTATATTAAAGACTCTTAATCAACGTTCATTATGGCAAAAGTTCACAACCTTCTTTTCTCCTTAAAAATTTTCTTTGATTCCTTTTCATTTGGGAAGTGATCCCATGTGATCACTCAATCACTGTGAAATGATAGTTTTTTTAAAGACAAATGTTTTACAGAAATAATACAAAATAAAATTGTTCTTCACATAAATTTTCTAATTATAAGACAGGAAATAAATTATAAAATTATTTGCTACTTGATTGATTAATTAGCTATGAAACAATTTCAAGAATAACAAGAAAAACTTACATTTACATGTACATTTTTCCTTATTATATCAATTCTTTAGAATTATGTATGTAGAATGAGGCAAAGATATCTGATAGGATTCAAACAGAATGATTGTACAAGATCAGTACAGAGTAAAGTTAAATTTGTCTAATAAATGTTGTCTATCAAAATCAAAATGTGGAGGGGTTGTCAAACAATAATTATCTCCCCTTATCTTGTGGACAAGTGAAATAACATCTAAATCTACAAAAGGATCTGATTAAAAGAGATGGTGACTAAACACAGTCCTCCCTGATGAAAACAGTGTAAGAAGAAACTTTGAATATTCTAGCACCTTATTAGGGGAATCAACTCAAATTTCTTTCCATTTTGGATGATTTCTTAGACAAGCTTTCAAAATAATCTTACAAGAGACTTTTGTACTTGAACTACTGTTTTGGTCATCTTCTTATGAAGAGAAAAAGAAGATCAACAAGTATATGACAGCAATGCAGCAATAAGATACAAAATAAGACTGAAATAACTTTTGAAATGTTAAAATTGACTTGTTCAAAGTTAGTGTGATCTTCAGTGTCACTGAGAAAGAACTAGGGGATAGATTGCTAAGGCTTTGCAAAGCACAATGTGTGGTTTTGTATACCTCATGAGCAACAAGAAAAAAGTTCTATGTACCCTTAGACAAAATCACCATAACATGGCAAGTGAAAGTTCAGTTTCAGATGCATCTCAAAGAAAAAAAAAAATCATCTTCTGGAATAATACATCACAAATGCAGAACAATTTATTGCTTTTCCTTTGTGTATAACATAACTAATTTATCCAGGAGAAAAGCCCAGAGATCTTTGGATGAACATAAATGAGTACAATCTTATCTTCTAGTACTGTATACTGTATTCCAACATAAGAGGAAAATCAGAATGCACAGCTCATTGCCACAAGAAATGTCTCTTACATTTAAAGAATGCATCCTACATATCAGAACAAACAACTACAAGAGACATCCTCAGTCAACAAGTCCATAACTTGCAAGAGTGGGCATCCATGTAATGGATGTTTAATTCTGAATGGCCTACAGTCCATATTCCACTGCTTGTAGGGCACAACACATTTCACAATATGCCACAGGAGGAAACTTGGAGAAACTGGGAACATCATGGGTCAAAATGACTTTGTCATTAGCTGGCATTTTCAAAGGCTCCAGGTGCAGGTTTCTTACAAAGATGAGGGGGGTTATGGTTTCCTATTAACACCACTGTAGTGTGTGCTCTCTGTCACAGTGTTTACAGGAGGCAGCTGTGTCACTGGTAGAATTCTTTCTGTCTCAGAAACATACCAAAAGAGAATCATAGAATCACAGAATACTTTGGGTTGGAAGAGACCTTTAAAAGTCACCTAGTCCAACCCCCCTGCCATGGGCAGGGACATCTTCAACTAGATCAGGTTGCTCAGAGCCCCGTCCAACCTGACCTTGAATGCTTCCAGGGATGGGGCAGCTACCACCTCTGGGCAACCTGTTCCAGTGTTTCACCATCCTCATTGTAAAACATTTCTTCCTTATACCCAGTTTAAATCTACCCTCTTTCAGTTTAAAACCATTCCCCCTTGTCCTGTCACAACAGGCCCTGCTAAAAAGTCTGTCACCATCTTTCTTATAAGCCCCCTTTAAGTACTGAAAGGCTACAATAAGGTCTCCCTGAAGCTGCCTCTTCTGCAGACTGAATAACCCCAACTCTCTCAGCCTTTCTTCATAACAGACGCGTTCCATCCCCCTGATTATTTTTGTGGCCCTCCTCTGGACCTGCTCCAACAGGTCTTTCCTGTGCTGAGGATTCCAGAGCTGGACACAGTACTCTGAGTGGGGTCTCACTAGAGCAGGGTAGAGGGGCAGAATCACCTCCCTCGACCTGCTGGCCACGCTTCTTTTGATGCAGCCCAGGATACGGTTGGCCTTCTGGGCTGCGAGTGCACAGCTGGCTCATGTCCAGCTTTTCATCCACCAGTAGCCCCAGGTCCTTCTCGGCAGGGCTGCTCTCAATCCTTTCGTCCTCCAGCCTGTATTGATACCAGGGGTTGCCCCGACCCAGGTGCAGGACCCTGCACTTGGCCTTGTTGAACCTCATGAAGTTCACACGGGCCCACTTCTTGAACTTGTCCAGGTCCCTCTGGATGGCATGCTGTCCCTCAGGCTTGTCGACCGCACCACTCAGCTTGGTGTCATCTGCAAACTTGCACTCAATCCCACTGTCTGTGTCATTGATAGTCTGCGAAGTTTGAGACAAAAATCTGAATAGCATTTCCATATCCACAAGAAAAACTCAGAGGTAGAGGAAAACAAACAAGCAAACAAACAAACGAAACCCAACTGTAACAGTCATCTTGTTCCTACTTTGTGAAAGAAGAGCATGTGATAGTTCTTCACCCTACAAGGGTGATTACCTGGCATTTAAACCTAACTTAGGAAATGGAACAGACTCCCTAAATCATTGCGCTCTGCAATAACTTAACTAGGAGGATAAAAGAGTTTCAGGGGAAATGTTTCATATCACTATTAATATATCAACTACCTCTGATATATATGAATGCCCCATATAGCTCTGATGTGTCTTTTTACAGTGGCAGATGGATTCAGGGTTGAATTTCTATAGCTAGGAAAGGAAGTGTTCATTGCTGCTTTCTGTGGGTTAATTTCCTGCAGCTGAAAAGAGGGACAGAGGGAATTGGGATTTGACTGGATCCCACAGATTTTAGCAGGACTGTGTTAAGACAGTTTGCTCTATCTTCCCCACCAGATATTCAGGGCTGACAAGCTTGTAAAACACATTTTACTGTTCTAAATTTGAAAAACAGACATTGGCAAGTCAGATTAGATGAGGAATCATCTGAACTGTACACTTCAGTACACCCTGGGACAGATATATGTTTTCCTATCTGCCTTTTGAAATAAGTGAAGACTTCAAACTCGTGATGCATTTAAAAAAAAAAAAAATCAGTGAAACATTTGGAGATATTGAGGGTGTCCATATAATAGTCAATGACATGTTAATACCAATCTCACCTTAGGCAGAATACCATGAGATACTAAGAAAGCTTATTATGTCAAGAGCCTAAGAGGAAAATATCACTTTCAATTCTATTGATCCAGTTTATAGTAAAGAAAATATATATAAAAAGAAGGCACCCACATGAAATAAAAACAGCCTACAGAAATGTTTGAACTACCAGCCGATGGATACCATAGGCATCACACACACAGAGAGGATACTGAGACTGTTGGACTCACAGATTAATTATGAAGTACCTCAGCTATATGAAAATTTCTATATGAGAATATAATTACACAAAGATTAAATGAACATGACAAGGTTCTAAATCAGTAGAGTCCTCTGTGACTCTCCATTACTCTGCTTCTATCATTCCAACAAGCCAGTCACAATTCAAGTAGCTGTGCTGTGTTTCCAGATGTTTATCAATATAACAGACACAAATATTAGTTCTGCTTTATAAACATCATAAGTTCTGATATAAAAAGATAAAAATGTTCCTCAAATTATGAAGAAACCACTGATCACTGGTCTTATTATAGGAAATGTTTTTATTAGTTAATTCTAAGCAGATTTGGATCCCAAGTTGCTCAGACACATTTTCTCTCAAACTCTCAAAAGTTGTTTCCAAAATATGATTCAGATATCAACCAGGTATATTTATTGTGGACAAATAAAAAAATACACTACAAGATACTATGGAATCAAATGATAAAAAACAGCAGATGTGTATTCACTCTACACTTAGTAAAATTTTTAAAACAAACTGAAGGACACATGGAAGGATCGTGTAATGTAGAACTGTATCGGTGATCTCATAGCAGGGAAGAAAACATGGATAACTATGCAAACTATAGCAACAGTATAACAGCTTGGATTTTGAAAGATATAATTTCATTACAATGTGACAAGATTATTTCTAACAGAAATAGGTACACAATGTTATATAATTTTCATGGGACATATCATAGTACTTACAGAATGAAAGCTCCAGCCAGGAAAATAGTATAATGGGTAGGTATGATTTCACATACAGCAGAGCTTAGATGTTCATACTCTATATCAGGAACAGGGGGCAAATTTGAATGTGTATTTCAAAACATACATGAGAATTGATTTCCATGGCATGAGGATGTTATCTCAGGATGAATCAGAAACGACTATGCCACCTTAAAGCAACAGAGTCACGTTAGGATCCAATAAAGGTTTGTGATTCTTGCTGGCTTGGGAGGTTTAGAGACAGAGGACAGGACATAAATTTAGATATAAAAGAATCATGGAATCGTTTGGGTTGGAAGGGACCTTAAAGATCATCTAGTTCCAACCCACCTGCCATGGGCAGGGACACCTTCAACTAGACCAGGTTGCTCAAAGCCCCATCCGACCTGGCCTTGAACACTTCCAGGGACAGGGCATCTACAACTTCTCTGGGCAGCCTGTTCCAGTGCCTCATCACTCTCATAGTGAAGAATTTCTGCCTCATATCTAATCTAAATCTACCCTCTTTCAGTTTAAAGCCATTACCCCTTGTCGTAGGGGTCCTATGCTTTCTCGTAGGTCCCCTTTAGGTACTGGAAGGCTGCTATAAGGTCTCCCTGGAGCCTTCTCTTCTCCACACTGAACAACCCCAACTCTCTCATCCTGTCTTCATAGGAAAGGTGCTCCAGCCCTCTAATCACTCGCTCCAACAGGTACCATGTCCTTCTTATGTTGGGGGCCTCAGAGTGGAACGCAGTACTCCAGGTGGGGTCTCACGGGAGTGGAGGGGGAGAATCACCTGCCTCAACCTGCTGGCCATGCTTCTTTTGATGCAGCCCAGGATACGGTTGGCCTTCTGGGCTGCGAGCACACATTGCCAGGTAGCGTTGAGTTTCTCATCAACCAACATCCCCAAGCCCTTCTCCTCAGGGTTGCTCTCAATTCATTCTCTGCACAGCCTGTGTTTGTGCTTGGGATTGCCCCAACTGATGTGCAGGACCTTGCATTTGGCCTTGTTGAACTTCATGAGGTTTGCACAGGCCCACTTCTGAAGCCTGTCAAGGTCCCTCTAGATGGTATCCCTTCCCTCCAGCGTGTTGACCGCACCACACAGCTTGGTGCCATCAGCAAACTTGCTGAGGGTGCACTCAATCCCATTGTCCATGTCACTGACAAAGATGTTAAACAGCACCGGTCCCAATAGCAATCCCTGAGGAGTGCTTCTCGTCACTGGTCTCTACTTGGACATTGAGCCATTGACCGCCACTTTGCATGCGACCATCCAACCAATTCCTTATCCGCTGAGTGGTCAAAGAAGAATGATTGTAGCCAGTTATGATGACTTCTAAAGGATAAGCACTTCTAAGAACACAGCAGCTCTTCTCATTTTTATGCCACCATGATATCTAAATGCCTTCTAGTGTTAGAGTTACCAGTCTGAGCAGCACCTGTGATTCTCTCTCCTTTTTCTGAACTCCAGAGTAAAAAATGCACAGGGATTTATTTATTTATTTTTAATAAATATTACATTTTTATTTATTCCAGCTGTGCTCCCTGTTTGAATTTGTGTATAGCAGCTGGATATACACATGGTTCTAATTCTTGGCTTGTGTGCAGAAACTGTTTTCCTAGTGCTCCTTTGGGTGTGAAGATTCATAGCAAAAGCATGATGATTGAACCATCCAGCAGACTGTGGCATACCGTACAGATCTGAAGATTCGTACTACAGGAGAGATTAATATTGTTCAACTTGCTTCTGAAAGCAGAAACTGACACAGTTTACAGCGGTCTGATATTACCTCCAATGCAAAACAGTCCTTACAAGGTCTCTCACATAAACAGCTGATATAAGACAACAGCTTATGATATATAGAAAATCAGCAGGTAAACACTTTAAAACAATGAATAATTATATAAATTATGTCATTTGCTCAAGATTAGGAATATGTCAACATTATCTTTTAAGTTCAGCCTTTTAAGTTCAGTCTAAATGGAGACAGTTTTTCAGGATAACAGACTTCACAAGCTAAAGGCTGGCACACTTTCCCATCTCATTCATCTGTTTCTTTCCTAAGGGGTTTCTTGGCATAGATGGTGCTGCTTCTCCTCACTGTCTCCTCTGTACATAGTGCAAGATAACTGTAGCAGTTCCTCTGAATATTATAGATTTACTGGTTGCTGGCAAGTATTTTTATTCTGGTCCACCTCTGTTTTAAAATTTATATTCTACCACAGAATTAGGTTGCATTTTCAGTTGATGCTATTGCAAATCCCTAATGATGTTCACTACATAAAACTGTTTTATCATATTTCAACTCCATAAAGAAAAAGATTATTGATTTAAAAAAAAAAATGCAGATATATTTCTGTGTTAACATTTTTTAACAATCAAACTTTGAAGATATAGATGAAGTGTGGGATCTATTCATAAGTCAAAGAGTCAAATTAGTACAAAGAAGTAGCTTGCAATGAAACAATAACTAGATGGATTTGACAGTAGTTGAGATTAACAGCAAGAAATGTAACAAAGTTTAAGAATTACACTTTTTTCAAATTAGAATATTCACAGATTACATAGTATTATACTTTATTATTGTCATAAGTGTAATAATAAAACAGTGTTAGAAAAAACAAATTATTACTTTAGATTACTAGTAAGAGGGAGAGTGTTTTTTCCTACTGTTTCTTTTTCTAAGTAAAATTTTAAAAGAATGAAAAAAATACTACATTTAATGTTTAGTTATCTTTCTAAGAAATGTAATAGATTAAAAGTTACTTTGAAAAGCTAGTTAGTGATAAAAAAGAATCTAAGTCTGCATATTCTTGTGGCAACACACTGAAGGGAATTAAATGATGCTGTGGTAAATGCAGTACTTAGGTAAATGAACAAATATAGATGAATTTAATTAACTGCCTAATGTATATTCTCAAAATTCTTAAGTAAACATATTTTTAATTCATTTTAAATATCTCACATTGTATTCTTTTCTGATTTTCACACCCCATTACAGCAGGGAAATTGATATGAAAACTTAGGCTGAGGCACAATAATCATTTTGACCTATGGCATTTCTGAAGAGCACAGATACACAATGTTGTGGTGGGTTACCTTTGGCTGGCTGCCAGATGCCCATCAAAGCATTCTCTCTCTTCCCCTTCTCATCAGGACAGAGGGAGAAAATAACATGAAAAGACTCATAGATAAAGCTAGGGCCAAGCACAGGCCAAGACTCCTGCCAGTAGCCTGCTGCAGCATGGGCTCTTCATGGGCTGCAGCCTCCTTCAAGGCATATCCACCTGTTCCGATGTGGGGTCCTCCATGGGCTGCAGAGTAGATATGTGCTCTGATGTGGACCTCCATGAGCTGCAGGGAAATGTTTGCTTTGGCACCTGGAGCACCACCTCTCCCTCCTCCTTCACTGACCTTGGTGTCTGCAGGGCCGTCTCTCTCACATTTTCTTGCTTCTCTCTCACAGCTGCTGCACAGTATTTTTTATTTTTTCCTAAATGTGTTATCACAGAGGCACCACCAGTGTTGCTGATGGGCCCAGCTATGGCCAACAGTGGTTCTGTTTTAGAGCCTGCTGGAACTGGCTCTGTCTGACATGTGTGCACCTCCTGGTGTCTTCTTACAGAATCCACCCCTGCATCCCTCCCCGCTACCAAAACCTTGTCACGTAAACCCAATACAAATGTTTTTAATGATTATCTGAATCACTAAATATGTGGTTAAATTACCTTACAATTATATACAGGACTGTTCTGTTGTATATCACTGTTGGGACATTGGGATAGGGGGATAGTTAGCAACAAGACCAACTTCTGAATCATACCTCCTGTAAACAACTCACATGGGAAAAAAACAAACAAACAAACAAAAAAAAAAACCCAACTCGCCACTTTCCTGTGTAATACATCTCTTGGGCTCCTCCTGCATGATACTAGAGGCAGTATCTTTTCAAAAGATGGGAAATCACAGCATAACTTACGTCTTGTGAGATCTCTGAAATATAAAACAATTTTTTTTCCTACATGACCATTACTGGAAGCCTCTCCTGTTTAAGTATTAGGCCACTAAATTAAGCTGGAGAATTCATAGGTATAAGGTTGGTTGATCTTTGTTCTAGGAAATTAAAGAAGATGTATTTTCCATATATCCTAATTTCCCTTCAAACTAAATATGCTCCTACATACAGTAGCATACTGTGAAAGGGAAATGAATTAAAAGAAAATAATGTTCAAGAGTACCAGGCATCCTCTCCATTGGCACAACAGATTACTCTCCAAGAGACCCAGAGGCATTTGTAAAGTTGGCAACACAATTGTCAGTGAAGCCTGCCAAAGAAGAAGCTACTGATAGAGACGTAGTTTCCTTAGCATGTCATTTTGGGCACTCTGAATCTAATGCAGGAGGAAAGAAAGAGAGAAGCAGTCTAGCATAGTCAAGAGAATATTAGCATGTACCTTTTAACAAGACTATTACAACAAAGTGTGACTGGGTTTTGATTAATATAGGCTCTTTTCAAAAGATATGTTAAATATACCTATTCACCTGGTGTATATATATATATGCATAAATTTATCATATAAAGACAGAACAATTTAAAAAAGATGGAAAGGCTATTTGAGAATATGTGTGTTTGTGCCTGGCATTGTATGATTCCAGGCAAGTCAGTTGTTGTGCTTCATATGACTAGGGCCTGCTCACAGGCAACAGGCAGTAGCATCAGGATTATAGTGGTAACTAGAATACAATGTCTGTTGCCTATAGCTGAGAATGCTCACTATCACACTTCTGAATATCTCAAATCATCTTTGTATTTATCACACCATTACAAGAAAATGTTATAAAGCACATTTTACAGAGAACTTGAGGTGCAGACTTACTGCATCACATAGGACCTCTGTGCCATACCTGCAATAGTACTTCAAGCTGAGCAGAGTACTCCAATTAGGGATTAATTTATTAACCTAGTGAATACATTACAGAACCATATCTCTATGGCTGAACTAACATGTTGTTCCAGAAAGGCAAGGAAGAAAAGACTTTCCCTTCCTCCAAGATACATATCTTTAGATACTTTTTTTTCTTTGTAAAACCATTATTAATCTTACTGAAACAGCGAAGAAATTCTTGCAGAGATACTGGACTGCTTAATTTAGGTATACAATCATTGACTTTAAGATCTCTTATATGCCCTGAAAAGCAATAAACTTAATGATAAACTGCAGATATTGAAGAATATGATTGTACTCATAATTTACACTATAAGTACACCTACAGTATGGGAAAGTTTTCACTTTGTGTTAAAGTATCTGATATAGTAGTGGTCTTAGTTTTCTGAACCAATTCTGAAAATTGAAATGAAAAATAATTCAGAAAACAAAAATTAAAGAGGCTTTCAGAAAAAAAAGGAGGTGTTGGAAAAATCTATAAATACTTTAAAAGGGAATTAGAGTAAATATATCAGTATGCAAGAGAAAGGCAAGGCAATGAAATGATGTATAACTGTGCTTTTCCTAGATGACAGGCTTGAGTTTTCTCTGAAAGAAACTGGAAGACAGACAGGATTTTGCTACTTTTATCTGAATACTAAGATATCTCCATATTTTCTTCTTTGTCTGCTTTTCAATTTGTTTGGTTCTTCTCTTAGTTTACATTTTCATTTTTTCATATAAGTTTCTAAAACTGAATGAGAATCAAATCACCAGATATTCTTCTTTTTGGGGGTAAGACAGCTGAATGCTTGAGTTAGCAAATGTAGAAAAAAATCCTCTTTTTTCACACTCCATGATTAAATACAATTTATATAATCATAAATAAGCGGTTTCAACTGAAAAGAATAAATTCATTGAGAAACCAACAGTTGTTGTGGGCTTTATTACCTCAGTAATCTTTTTCTCCAAAACATAAATCACATGAAGATATGTTAGAATCAAAGCCAATCTATCAAGCTGTTAAAATAAATAAGGAAAGGAAACCTTAGACATAATTCACTATTGTGCTATTCTAGTTTTATACTAATGGAACTCCACAGGCTTTTTTGCTTTTGGTCATTATGAAACAAGCTTAATTTATTAGCTATTCCAGTAGACAAAGCATTATAAAGTGCAATCACCAGCAGTTTCCCAGAATATCCATTCCCTGGAATACATAGAAACATAATGTGGTATAAGGCTTTAATAGCAACTTGCTCAGCTTCTGTGTCAAAAAGGCAATGCATAGCCTTTTTGAAAGTTGCTCTGTTCAAAAGTGGTTCCCTGTGTATTACTTTTATCAACATTAAACCAAATGTGAAATGGAAATCTGACTTACTGATCTTTTTTATTATTATTTTTATTATTCAGAAAAAATCCTAGTCTTTGTAACAAAGTTTAGGACACATCAGAATTATTGTTAGGGGTATTGCTTGTATGTGAAAGGATCAAACCATTGTATCTACCAAGATACTTTGCATTCAATCCTAGGTTTGATTCTTTCCTCACATACACAGGTGTTGCACCACCAGCTAACTTCAGCAGAATTCTTGATTTACTTCAGTTTAACCAAAAGAGAATGGTACTGTGTTGCTGGAAGATGTAAACTCCAGTACTTAATCCCCAGGACATGCAACTAATGAAACTGCATATTTTACAAAGGTTCTGAAATGCATGTATATATTAAGAGTTTTAGTTGTGATGTGCTCATTCTCAGCTGTCATTAGTGTCAGCCTTCAGCCAGGTAGACTGCAAGTATCTATGAATGAAACTAGTGAAACTCTCCTTGATCTGCTAGAAGAAACCTGTACTCTTATTTGCCATTCTTTATTTAAGTTAACCATAAATTTTATTCATACTCATTTCCACTATTTTTCATCAAGGAATGAATTGAGGGTATTGCTATAAAAAATTACTCGGTGGGCAAATTCACTGTAAATTAACTAAAGTGATGTATTGATTCTGTCAAAAGTATTAATTAGACTTGATATAGTTTGGTTTAAAGATGTGAAAATATGAAACATCTCAGTCTTACTGGAGCTGCAAAACTGATTCCATATGCAAACACAAATTTAAGCCACACATTTAAGTTTATTCTAATACTTATCTTACTACATTTTATGGATACAAGAACCTCATAGTTCAGAAGTTGTAATGAGCATAATAGTAATAGAGATAGTTTCTTCACTCTTAACTCTTCCTTTTTTTCCTTTTTTTCTTTTTTTTTTCCCTTTCACTTTGGAGATGACATATCATGGATAAGTTCCAAAACCAAGAACATTTTAACACAGCCTTGCCTGTGTTATTTGGAAAGATTTTGCCTTCAATGTTTCAGATCTCAAATGTACTTCTGCATATGTTTGACATTTAAAATTAATTCTATGGTTTGCATAATTGTTAACTCCTTTTTGAAAGATAAATTTATTTAGGATCCTTTTTCTAGACCCTCTGTTGTGCCTTTCACAAGATATGAAGCTATCTTGTAAACAGCTATTTGGATTGCATGACCTTCAGCTAGCTAGTGCATTTTTGACCTCTGACTTGAATAGCTCTTTGGAGTTTCCCTGGTGGAAATGAATCTTTGCCATACACTCTCTGATGTAAGAATATGTGGTGGGTTGACTTTGGCCACTGGATGCACACCAAGCTGCTCTATCACTTCCCCTTCTCAACAGGACGGGGGAGAGAATATGATGAAAAAGTTCATGAGTCGAGATGAGAACAGGGACATCACTTACCAATTACCATCACGGGCAAAACAGACTCAGCTTGGGGAAATTAATTTAATTTACTACCAATTAAAAAGAGTAGGATAGTGAGAAATAAGAACAAATCTAACCTTTCCCCTAACCCTCCCTTCTTCCCAGAGTCAATGTCACTCCCGAATTCTGTTACCTCCTCCCCTCCAAACAGCACAAGGGCGTGGGGAATGGAGGTTGAGATCTATGCATAACACTTTGCCTCTGCTGCTCCTTCGTCCTCATGCTCTTCCTCTGCTTCACTGTGGGGTCCCTCCCATGACATACAATCCTTCTTGACCTTCTCCAGTGTGGGTCTCCCATGGGTTCACAGGTCCTGCCAGAAAACCTGCTCCTTCGTGGGCTTTCCATGAGGTCACATCTTCCTTCAGGGCACTTTTACCTGCTCCAGCGTGGGATTCTCCATAGGCCACAGGATGGATATCTGTTCCACCCTGGACCTCCATGGGACAACCTGCATCACCATGGTCTTCATGATGAGTTGCAGGGGAAACTCTGTACCAGTGCCTGGAGCATCTCTTCCCTTTGCTTTTTCACTGACCTTGGTGTCTGCATAGTTGTTTCTTACAGATATTTTCACTCCACTCTCCCAGGTGCTGTGAAATGTTTTTTTACCCCTTCTTAAATATGTTAGCACAGAAGCACTACCAATGTTGCTGATGGACTCAGCTTTGGCCAGCAGCGAGTCCACCTTGGAGCCTGCTGGAACAGGCTCTGTCTGACATGGGAGCAATTTCTGGGGTCTTCTCACAGAAGCCACCCCTGCAGCCCCCCCAATACCAAAACCTTGCCACATAAACCCAATACAGAATATTATTCTGTAGGTAGTCTTGTACTGAAATGCAAACACATAGGATCATTCTGGATTTAACTATTTCTGAAGGACACATATCATGACACTCAAAGACATTCAACAACTGTGTCTTTCCCTTAAATTCTTTTCAACTTTGTAACATATTTATTCAATAATAAAACTGACACACACACCTCCCACTAACCACCCTGACTGTTCACAGCACAACAAATTTTACACCAGGGAGGGGAAAAAAACTGCAATAGAGATATTCAATAAGCTATTTTAGTCATTGAGGAGGAATCCAAATCTTTCTGGGAGAAAAACTTCATACAATTTCAAATTTGAACTTCAGCATTTCTTTTGGAAGAAAACAAATAAATCTTTCCTCGGGTAGCAGATTATCAGCTGTAACATCACTCATTTATGAAGTTATGATTCAGAGAATGACTTTTGTAGTTCCTCCATACCTCAAATTGCTGTGGGGTAATTTGACAAGTGATTTCCAAACTGTCAAAACTTTTAACAGGAGTACTGTGGGAGCAGATGCAGTCATAATGCTTTGTAGGAAATTTAAGTATTTTAAGCAAGTGAGTATCTGTAGGCAGGTGTTTTACAAGGATTCCATTCAGTTAAGTGAGCATTGAAAATGCCAAAATTCTACCAATTAGACATTGAATAATAAGAGCATTTTGATTCCAAAAATACATACCCTACTTTGAGTTAATGGATTTTCTTTAAATTTCATATAAGATTTTGCTTTTATTTACTTTATTTTGCTATAGGCTTATGCAATCATACAATTTATATTCAATGGCTTTCTAGTTTAGCTGTTCTATTTAGATAACAAAAAAACCCTTTCTTTTCATTTGAAATATAAAAAGTGTAAAAACCACAGTGGAGCTTCAATTTTGGACTTAGATGGAGACTGAACTATGGAGGACAATTCAAACATGACATGAGGAAATGTAACTGTATTCATAGGGAAAGAGAATGGTTGAATTCTTGGAGGAAAGAGACAAATAAGAGAAGAATGAATAAGAAAGGAATTAAATCAAATAGTTTTTGCTTTGGAAAGAGTTTTTTCTCTCTTTTTTCCCTCCCCTGTAAACCATAAATTCTTTTCTTTATGCTATATCTGATTTCTGTGGGATTTTCTATTCCAATGCCTTAGGAAAATCAAAAGGAAAGAATACTGTTCATATACAAGGACAGCCCTTAATTTGGAGATAGTGGAACCAATTCCATCCAGAACTTTATAATTCTGTACAATCTTTGTGTATCTTTTTTCCCGCTATGTTAACTACGGACCACACATTTACTAGGCCTAGACATACCAGGCAGTGTACTGTGCCTGTGCAATGACGAGTCCTCCCTGGGGATTCTCACAAACTCAAAGGTGTTGGAGCCTCCAGACATATTTCATGAATGGTGCTGAAATCTCAGGCCTCATTTGGAGAGTATGAGACTTGAACTGAGGCAATTCTTTAACTGTAAATCCATAATTTTTTCTTTGAAATTTGTTGATCTTAAACTCCTTCAAAAATTATCTGAATTATTAAAATTTGGGGAGGGGAGATTATTACTGCTATTATTACCAGCAAGTAAGTAATAGTGGTATTTTGCCCTTTATAATCTAGCTAGTACAATTTGTTTTCATTTATAAAAGCATATGTACAGTCTCTCTTACAAAAGAAAGTTGAAAACATTAGTCAAAGAAAACAGAAAAGATGCCATTCCCATGACTTTTGCAATATTTCCCAGAGAATATGATGATTGTATCACAGACTTAATGTACATCTTGCTGGAAATTTACTTCATCGTATATGTATCAGGAGATATGTGTGAGTGTTGGAAAGAGAGTCCACTTGTGCAGTACCAAGGAGTACATAAATATGACTGGCAGTCCATTGAATCACTCATTTTCACCTCTTTGTTCTCATGCAATTTCATTAATTGCTTTATTTTTCTTCTTCTCTGAATAAATAATAGGTAAACTGGTTGCTTTTTAAATGGATGCTAATTATTACCCCTGTTTAATTGCTAGCAGGTAAAGTGACTGTAATTGTTTACAAGTATCTGCTTCATTGACTCCCTACTTATTTGTCTTTCAATTATGGGAAGTAAATTAGAAACTTCAGATATCTTCACCTAATAAAGCTAACATAATCCCAACCCAAAAAGAAAAGTGCCTTCCAATGTTGCAATTGTTTGTAAAATCTAATAATCTTTTCCTTTATGACATGCCTACATGGTCATTGTAGGTTAAAAGCTAAAACATCTTTGATGTAATCTCAGAGACCAACTTCTGGAAATAAAGTACCTCACTGATCTGCAAACTTGGAACTAATGGCGAATTTTAAAAGAAACGTTTTACTTTTAATGGTGCTGACCTTAGCATTTTATTACTATGGAAAGTTACAATTTTCAATTTATTATTTAAAATTAAGTTAAAAATTACAATCCAGTGTAACAAATATGCTAATTTTGTAATGAAACATTGTATTTACCTAAAACATATATTAGCATTTCTGTTTGAAATAACAAATTTCTTATCCTCTTCAAGTCAGACACATGGAATCAACTGGTGTACTGTGTCCAGATCTGGGCTCCCCAGTAGAAGAAAGATGTAGACTCATGGAGTGAGTCCAGCACTGGGTCACAAACATGACTAAGGAATTGGACCATCTTTCATATGAAGAAAGGCTGAGAGAGCTGGGACTCTTCAGCGTGGAGAAAAGAAGGCTCAGGGAGAATCTTATTACAATTTATAAACACTTGATGGGTGGGAACGACAATGAAAGAGCCAGGCTGTTCTCTGCACTGACAGTACCAGGGGCAATGGACACAAATTCTGGAAGTAAGAAAACATTTTACTGTGAGAGTGGTCAAACACTGGCACAGGTAGCCAAAGAGGTTGTGGAATCTGCATCCCCAAAGATACTCAAAATCTGACTCAACATGGTCCTGGGCAACCTGTTCTAGGTGACCCTGCTTGAGACAGGGAATTGGATATGATCTCAAACTGTTCCTTCCAAATGAAATGATTCTGTGATTCTGTGAATCAAAGATTCACTAACTGAAGTCAGTTACCTTCTGGATCACATCAATCAGTTTTANTCTATGATTCTATGATTCTTTACAGTCTGAAAGATATACTGTCCCCATATGATGGGGATGATTTTTCTTTAAACAGAAATAAAAATATTTTTATAATAGCTTTTTGGTTTTATTTATTATATTTGGGTTTATTTATTTATATTTATTTGAACATTCAATGTTCATATTGACTACAAACTCCAGAACCATAAAGTCACAAATCTCATGTTCTCAAAAATGTATACACAAAAGATATAAATTTATGTTAATAAAATACAAAAAGCTTCAGCATTGATAACATGATAAAACCAAGAAAATTGATCACTGAACTTGGTGATTTCAGTCAAAGAGGTTTTTTTGCTCAGAGAAGTCTTTGACATGGTCATAGCTTTTTATTTTGAAGTTGTGCTGAGGAAAGAAACTGGAAACCTGAGGGGAAAAAAGCAAAATTGGTTTTATTCTGCTTAAAGGTTTCATGAAAACTCATCTGTATGTAGAATAATTTCTTTTTAAATAGTTAGTTCCATTCTTCATGGAGACATTTTCAAAATTTAATCTTTGGCAGCATCTCAATCACAACACCAGAAAATGATGATGCTAGGGACAATCCAATTCTGAAAACACCTGTTTCCAAATTTAAAAAGCTTTTCCTTATCATCAAGCAGGTATTGTCCCCACATTTTTTCCATTTGTGTATAACCATACCTACACTAACATCCTCCCTTAAAAAAAAAATGAAGCCTTAGCATTTTGGCAGTAATCAGTCTTGTTTCTTTTGAATGCAAGCTCCAACATGGAAGTCATGATGGTTAAGACATGAAACAGTCTTTTGAACTACATTTGCATGCTAATCCAACTCTTTGTGTACATGCAGATCCAAGAGCAATTTAGTGTCAGATGAGGTAAGAGGGAGGCACCATTGAAAGGGTATAATTTTCACCTCTGTTTGCAACTTTTTTTTATTCCAATCTCCCGTAGCAGCTGCTTATTTGAAGAATGAGTAGCAGACAAAGAAATTAAGGAGATCAGAAATAAGTAATTAATAAGGGTATCTTAATATAATTTTCTATGAAGTAGGAGAAAATTGCTTTCAGGTTTTATTTTGTGGATAGGGAGACTTCATTGAATATTACACTATCTTGGCTTCAAAACTTCATGCTCAGAAACAGATTGTTCTATCCAGAGAAAGTCAGTTCTAGCTGATTCTTGAAATCAGAAATAAATACTGTTGGAAAAAAATTTTTAAAAAGAAATTAATAATCTTTACATCATAGCAAAACAAAATAAAAAGGATGCAAATAGGGTGTATTTAACAATTGTCCATTCTTTATCTGCAGACCAGAAAACTGTGAAATTGTAATAGCAGAAAGCAAAGCAGAGCAAAGAAAAGAAAGTAAAGCAGAGAAAAGCAATACAGAGCAAAGCAGAGTGACAAAGAAAAAAGCAAAGTAATTAAAGTGAAGTGAAAGCCGAGGCGAGGCGAGGCGAGGCAAGGAAAGGCAAGGCAAGGCAAGGTAAGGCAAGGCAAGGCAAGGAAAGGAGTAGTAGTATTAAAAATGCAAATCTACCACTTGTCTCACCCCTAGCTTTTCACAAATAGACAATTCTAGTTTAAAATAACAGAATTAAATAGCAAAATAAAATAATACTTTTACCTTTCAAGGACATCAAGAGCATGAAAAAGCACATATCTGCCTCTTAGGATAAGGAGAAATCCCTGAGGGTATGAGGATTTGCAAACTATCTGATAATGTTTTTCTAAGCCTCTGAAATGTTTATGAATATTAAGGTAACTTCTGGACAGTTTGAAATGGATATTTACACAATTTAACCACCACACAGATCAAAAAGGTAGTGACAATTACACCAATTCTAGTGGATATGTTAGGGAAAAGGACCACACAGTATGTTGTACACAAGATAGGACTCAGGGCATTGTTTGGGACAGAAACATGTATGAAGAGTGAACAGTTTCAGGGTTAGAATGTCAATGTATTTTATGTGCAATCTTAGTATGATTCTGTGCTATAGTGTTCTAATTGTATGAGGATTAACCTATTGAGACAAATCCAGAACCAATAAATTGCTAATGAAATTCTGAGCACTTATTAGTATAATATATGTTAAGCTGGTGATGATTGACAAATAGAGAAAGAAAGGTTTGCTGTAATGATGATTCCAAGGACAGAAAAATTCTAAGATAAATACCCTTTTTAAGACAAGTGCAGAAATTAAAAAACAAAACAAAACAAAACAAAAAACAAACACACACACACAAACTTACACACACACACCCCCACACACCCCAGTTCTTAGTTATGGCATTCATTAAAACCATAAAAGAAATCAGAACTTTCTTCATGAGTGAAGATTGTTTGGAAAAAATCTATTTAAGATAATATGTTAACATTGCCTTTATTTCAAAGGGCAGTAGTCAGTAAATAATAAAAATAGTGAATATTATTGATACCATTGTAAAGATCAAGAAAAACTGAGGACAAAAGTTTTGAAAGGCTCCTTAATACTCCTGTATCAGGTGAAGCAGTTTGTTTGGTTTTTTTTTACCTGGAAAACAGGGTGCTAGCTAGAATTTAAATAATTCCTGGGAGGGACCACTCTCTTCTGTCACTATATTACAGAAATGAAGAGACTCCCTTGTGGCATCAAACTTCTGCATCATGTTCATTATTGAAATAAAACAAAAAGATTTTTAAATGAAGAGGCAGATCTCAGAATAAAGTTTATTTCCAAGAAGTTGAAATACAGGGCTCTGTACTGAAAGAGCGGAGAAGCACTTGGAGACCTTCACATAAATGCCAAATACCTTTACGATACATCACTTAATTTGCAATACTGTCGCTTACGTATGTACTACATGAAAGGGGCAGGCAAGTAAGTAGATGACTTCTGTAGAGCAGACTTACAGCATCAAAACAGAATGATTGAACTAAAATATGTGATCTTCAATCTGATAGAAATATAGAAAGCAGAGAGACACATAAGAAAACCTTAATAAAATTAATTGTCTCTCATTAGAAGGCAGTAGCTGGATAGAACTTCTAAACAAACTATGCAAGCTAAATTTTATAAGTGCTCATGCCCACCACTCTGATAGAAGCCCAAAGGGGAGCAGATCCATTTGAATAACAAGAAATGTTTAACTCTGAGATAGGATAAGAACTCAAGACAGAATAATAGATAAGGAAAGTAATAATGACAATACAATCATTATGTGAACAATGTCAGTGAAGTCAAACACTAATTCTAAGATAACTGACAACAGATGTTATCTCAAAATACCTTGGAGATATCCTGGAGCTGAAGCATATGAAAGCCAGGAAAGAAAGGGTTTGGTTAAATGCAACCTCAGATATTACTGATCTAGTGAGTATTTGATCTCCAAATTTTACCAGTGCTTTGGAAGCAAAAGGAATAGCCACCTACACACACATAAATCTTCATTTAAATAATTTTATTATCCTGCTTTCCCAGTGAAAATTATCCAAACAAAAAATTACTTGTCTTATACTTTAGGGGGTGGGGGTTGAGGGTGTGTCAGCTTTTCTTAGTACTGTTGTACTTAGTACTATTGTATTGCCGATCCATCTTTGCCATTTGACTGGCTTTTGTTGTGATGAGTTTATGATAAGAATCAATATCTATTTCTGGCAAGCTGTGTAATTTCATGGAAGGTGGCTTTGGTACTCCTGGATCTATTTTTTGAATTCTGTGCAGCTGAGCTGTCATTTTTCTTACTTGGGAGGAAGAAATGGAGCAACACTTTTAATACGTGATTCTTGATTATAATTGAAATTTGTATCCAGGAAAGGAGGAAACCAAAACTTTACACTGAAGCTTTTTTTTACAGAAGGAGATAGACAATCGTCTACCAGGAATGGCATAAACATAGCTGATTCTGATCCTGTGGCAATGGGATGCTATCTGGAGGTCTCTTCCAATCCTGTTTTCTCTGATTCTGCAAAGATCTCCAGAATAAATAGATCAACTGTTGCTTCGGAAAATATCTGAGGAGTAAGCACAGGGTCTGCTACAATTTGAAGAATGGATTACTCAGCAAGGAAAGTTATGTTTCAGAGGTCAGAGAATGTACTTATAATGTGAGAAATGGCAGAATTGAAGCTGAGTTTGAAAATCTGTCTTAACACACTATATCTGTAAACAGAGAACAACAAATGTACATGTGGGCTTGTTATCCAGAAAGTCTGAGATGAAATATTCAGAAAAGAAATTACTTTTTTGGTTCTCAAAAAAAAAAAAAAAAAAGAAAGGGCAGAATATGAGGCAGGACATGGGAAAAAGGGAAAAGCCAATAAGAGCTAATTTAACAGTGGAAATATTTTTATCCAATGTGGAGGAAGAAAAAAAGGCATGTGCCTAAAACAGACAGATCACATAATCTCTATGCCAGATCTGTTTCCAGATATTACTTCTGTATCTTCATCTCTCTGTTGGATGTTGTACATACTGATATGGCTAATACTTTGATTCTTAGTATCCTTAGTGGTAAGAAAATACAAAATAACAGTTTATTGGTTTACTGATTCAACTAATTGCACTGTAATAACTGACATTAAGTTTATGCCAAGATTGTAAACTGTGGTAGCAAAAATTATGTCTTAATAGAGGATACAAGACAATGGGCAGCCTTTGATCAGAACTAAAGGAAATTATCTTTCCCTAGGACTACTGATAATAACAGGAAGTATTAGCTTTCCCAAGCATTGCTCTGAGGAAGAAGCCAGAGCTTCTTGTCATCTTTAGCGTAGTTTTTCCAAAAAGAAAAGTGGAATGGAATCTCTCAGTAGGATTTTATTTTCCCCTTGTCCCCACTCCCAATGTTTTAAGGTTTTTTAAAAAACATATTCCTTCTAAACTGCTAATTATATAGCTTCAGAACCAATAATATCACTTTCTTTTGGCAACCACATCTGTCATTTGTAGTTGATAAAATTTCACATGGATTGTTAAGTTTTAGTATACTTCTTAGCAGCTTTAGCTTCAGGAAGAATTTAATATGTGGGATGTTTCATGAGAATGTTTTACATACCAGAACAGCCGAGCTGATTCCAAGAATAGATCTAAAAATAAATTTTCAGCAGCAGTAGTAAAAATGTACAATTTATTGTATGTATTGTAGTATATATGCAATATTATTTTATCTATGCTGCATGTTTTATTATGAAGAACAGTTTAACAATGGATTTGTTCTATAAAGGCATAGTATGGTAGAATTATACCACTACAGAAATTCAAAATATTTTTTTTTTCCTAATGTTTGTTTAGCATTTAAGTACTAACTACAAGTAATCATTACTGATTAATGGCTTTAGTAATGATTCGCTTGAAAATACCCATGATTTTGTTCAGAAAAATCCAATGAGCAGAGCAGATGTTTCTGAGTTTCTTAACAGTCAATCAAATGTGATGAACTGGGACTGAGCTAGGCAGACTATTTTTTCCCATCACGTTACTGTATTATACCCCATTTTACCCCAAACCCTCATTTTAATTTTTGAATGTGTTCACAAATGCAAATTACGAGACATCTTAAAAGGATAGCAATAAAAACTATTTGCATTAGAAAGACTGAATGGATGTTTGTTTTAATACTTTGAAAAATGGAAGATGGAGGAGGTTATATTATATTTCAGCTAACTGAACAATTTATGGCAAACAATATTTTATAAATACATGAATAAAAACATCAACTTTTTGGCTGAAAAATTGTTCACCCACTGCTTCAAATTAATAATTTTGAAACAATTTCTGGTTTCCTTTATAGACTTGCATTGCAGAAACTCCTCCAAAAATTTGCCAGCTTCCATTTCTGTAACCTGACCAGATCATTAAGAAGTTTTAATTTACAAATACTCAATAATATTTTGCAATTAATTATAAACATAGATTGGCAGTTTATGTGTAAATATAACATAAGCATTAAACATTCAAACTAATAACACTAAATAGATAGCCTGAACCCATTATGTGAACACACTAAAGACATAAGCTGAAATGCAGATGAAAGAGGCAATGACATTATCTTCCACTGTTCAGTTTGTTTAAATCGCATGAAACAGTGAAACATTCAGTACATATTTGCATGAAGTAGGAAAGGGAGAGGAAGAGAGGTAATATGCAAATAAATGTCTCCCTAATCTAGTAAGAAGGGAAAATCTGGATTCCTGTCTTTTATCCAGTAAATTTACCACATACAGATTTCCTTTTGGGAATACAAAGGTTTGTGATCTTTCTTACTGTTCGGAGTCACATATAAACTCAGGGTCAGTGACACAATGGCACCGCCCCATAACGCTCCTTCCGATTTACGTAGCAGCCGTCCACAGCCCTGTTCATATATCATATATTTAACAGTCATGAGATGAATTGTTCATCTAATTACAGGCATGAGGCATGGATGCCCTGTTCATATATCATATATTTAACAGTCATGAGATGAATTGTTCATCTAATTACAGGCATGAGGCATGGATGCCAAGTCTTGCCACTCCCTAGGTGAGGACCTGGGCTGCTTTTAACCATTAGAATTAATACTTTTCTTACCTACTCTTTCTTGGTTGGATGAGCTAGCTTTTATGTATTTCATACAAAGCAGAATAGGTTCAACAGAATAGAGCAAGGAATCTCTGAACGACTTAGAACCTGGTAATTATAGAAATTGCTGGAACAGGTACATTTGGCTCCCCTCAGGCCACAATCTGCCTAATACAGCATGTCTACTAGATAGCAGTTCAAAAAAGAATATTGTCTCTTCCTAAAGTGAAGAATGGGTAAACTGAATAGCATTACTTCCTTTGACCAGACTTGCTGGACTCAATTAATCTCCCAAAAAACAGGGTTTAGGTTACATTTGAGATGTCTCAAATATATCACCTGCCTCCACCTGCTTCAGAAGGGAATCCCACCTATAAGCTTTTGCCATATGAGGTTCTTTGCCAGATGTGAATAGATACCAAAAGACAGACTTCAAAATAATTATAACAATTAATTATGATAACTTCACCTACAAAGAACAAAGGACTATGATAAAAGAAACCAAATACCTTGCATCTCTTTTTTCAACTACAGTTGTTTCTGTATTGTTCTCCATAGAGGGTTTCTAGTAGCCATCTCGTTGTAAGAGTGAATCTTCTTTGATGTGGGTTCTTTTCTCCAAGTAAGTTAAAACTAAATATATTATTGTAAAAATCAGTATACAATTGTGTCCCAATATCTCATAGTTTGGTAGACGAATTTTAAGGAGAACATAGAGAAATTTGTGAAATTTGTCAGAGATTGCTATAAGCGTTTAGGAAGCAGGGGAAGAGTTTCTGATCAAAATGAGTGCTCTGCTAAATCTTACAAAACTTAAGGAAACATGTCATTCAGGTATTTAAAATATGCAAGAACCCGTCTTAAGGCCATGAAATTAATGTTGAGAACCTTCAATTCCTAAGTAAATATCACTCTGTTTACCCAATCCTCCTCTCCAGGAATATGAAATCTAAATATGTAGGAAAATCTTTTAATAAATCATAAAAACATTTCAATATCCATGAAGTCATTATATAAAAATAAATAAAAAACCCTTTTTTATATTATTAGTTAGTGCTTAAGAAAATGTCGTTTCACACTGATAATAGGGTCTGAAATAGATGGTTGATTCTTTTGAATTTATTTTGGGGATTCTTTTTCAGCTGCCCAGTTGCTTGGTGAAAAGAATGATCTTAGAAGGGAGACTAATAGAAGTGCTGCATGGAAAGTTCTGTTGAGTGCTGCCTTCCGAAAACGAGATGCTATCAGAGAGCAGTTGCTTGTTTAATATAGTGCCATTTTATATTATTCTCTTGTAATAGCTAGAAAAGAGAAGCACACGTCTTTTAGGTCTCAGCCATTTTCAATATCAGCTGCATTAATCTTTTCATTTTCTCAGCATAGATTTCTATAACATCCTTAGCTTATGAAATAAGCTTATTGTCCTTACCTTACAGATATGAAAACTGTTTATATACAAGTAATAAAATTGTTGGGATTTTTTTTCCTCAGGTTTGGTAGACATATTGCCTTTGTTTTTGTGACAGGAAAGTCACAAAAGTATTTTTGAAAACAAATTTTTAAGATTTTTTTTTTTTTTTTTTACTTTCTGAGGTGTCCTGTTAGTTTCTATTATGTTTGACGGGCATTGAATTTCTATTTAAAGTGATTTTAAACACCTTGGTACATTTTGGACTTGAAAAAGATATTAAATAGTTACTTCAAAAGGTAATGTATCAGTGGTTTTTACAAAAAGAGATCTATCTTTCTGACCATGTCTAACAAGTTGCTTAAATCCTGCAGGGTATATAACCACTGCTATCTGCATTGTCAATGGCAGCAATCTATAATTAAACTATCTGTTTGTATTAATTGCAAAACTTCACGAGTGTATAATTCCTTGCTGAAAGGAATGGTTTCCCATAGACAAGATAATTAAGTTCCACATACAAGACAACTATGTAACTACTTTTCCGTTTCACATACCCCTTTGGCCTTTACTTCAGCTAAATAGGTTACAGGTGATTTCAAATGTGTTCAAATCATCCTAAGTTAACGGAAACATTTGTTTTGTGCTCCCAGTTGTCAAAACATAGGTTGGGTTGGGTTGGGTTGGGGGGGGTGTGTGGGGGGGTGGGTGTGTGTGTGTGTGTGTGTGTGTGTGTGTGTTAGCTGCTGAAGTGCCCTTTTTCAGAAGTGAGAATTTTACTGTGGAATGCCTTTAGATGAAGGACCCGGCCACTTCATTTATACCTCAATTGCATTTTTTTCACCATTCCCTTCATGCCTGGTATATTTGCTCTTTTAATGTACTCAGTGTCTGGTATATATCTTATGCAACCCAATGAATTTCATGGTCGTTTTTAAGCAATTTAGTGGAAGAGATTCAATTTTTTAATGTGGTGACTACATACTATCTGACACCTACAGTAGAAACACTGAATTGTCACCCTGCAGACACTCATTCTTTTTGCCAATTTAATATCATTTTTCCCCCAGAATCTCACTTAAGTGTATTTCAAAAAACTTCTTCCTTTGGATGACCAAAGTTCATTTTATCAACTTGGACTGCATCGAATCACTTCTAAATAGGCAATTTATACACTGAAGACAGCAAATAATCATTACTTGTGATGTCAGCTGGAATATGAGGTCGGGGTAGCATATTATTTCTGTTTTCTTAAGATAAATAAACACTAAGACCAAAGTTTTCACTAGTTCCTGAAAAATTGTCCAAGAAGACTGGGAGAGGAGCCTCCCTGTGGACAAAGATTTCCTGCAAATAACTAGAAATAAAATGATAGTGAGACTGTTCTTCAGAAGCCTAGAGCTAGAATCTGAGTGATGAAAACTAGAATTTACCATTCATCCAAAAATATGATAGGTACATCCCTTTATCTAAGTAACAAAAAGGAAGTTCCAGATATAAATCGAAATTAAAACAGGACTCTAATTAAAGTTGTTTGTGAGAACATGATCCTTTTCAGCTCCATTATAAAAGTAATGAATTAATTAATTGTAATGAAGAGATTAAATAGATTAATTATTTTTCTGGTTAATTGGTTATCCTAATTAATATACAAATTTTGAGGATGGACACTTTAAAGAACCTCTAAAAATCATATGATTTTTGTCAGATTTTCCCCTGATATTAATTTGATGGATATTAAGATCAGGTATGTTTGTTTGTTTGTTTGTTTTCTTTGAAAAGAGACCTGAACATATCTGTTTTATCATTTATTTTATGAAATTTTGTAACAAAATTTCAGTGTCCGTCCTTTATCTTTTTCATGTTGAGTAGATAGTATTCTTACATTTTCTAGAATCAGAACACCTTTAAGATATGAATAGTTTGTATAATGTGTGTTTTGTATAAAATTTCACCTATATAAAGTGCTAACTCATGAAAGAAACTGACGAACTTAGAAGTTTTCTCATTTTTTTGAATAAAATGGCCCTTAGGCTCATGATCTTTTCTGTGTCATCAATTTACAGATTATAAATGAAAAGAAGGAAAGCCACTGGTACAACAGCATGATGCAGGAACTAGAATTTATACGTTATTTTGCTTGCCCATTAAGAGCAAAAGGCCTATATACGTTCAGCAAAGAAATGGTCATGATACACAAAAAAGCAAAATACTTCAAACCTTGCCTCTTGATAAAATCTCAGTTTAATCTCTGCATTAATACATATTAAAGCTGTACTAACTTAAGGACAAGCAAGCAGTGAAAGCAAAAAGCAGCCACTAACGAGCACTAGACTCTAATACACAGTAAGGCAAGCAAGCCCCATGCCAATTAATAGATAAACAGCAGTAACAACTATAAATGCGATCTAGTATATTCCANACTTAGCAACAACTGAAAACGTCGATATGTTATCAACGTTCTTCTCACACTAAATCCAAAACACAGCACTAGGAAGAAATTTAACCCTATCCCAGCCGAAACCAGGACAGTCTCTCAGTTCTGTAACTAAATAATATGTATCATTAGTGTTAAATAGGTAGTCAAATCTGAATTTTGGAGATCACATACTTATTTCAGTACTCTAAATTGGATCCTCAGGGGAGGTTACATTAGAAAAAAATGTATACTGAATGTTTTTGTGGTCCTTTGCCTGAAGACTTTGTCCTTAATTGTTTAAATTAACTTGATTTCCACATAATGTTATCCAGAAGTCCTGCTTTTCCAGTTACCTATTCTTACTTTTCCTGTGGGCTATGCACACTTCTGTTGTGAGATGGTCATGTTCTGGGCCAATATTAACTTTTATTTTTCTATAAATATTTGGCAGTGTGCCCTTTAGCGGCCTTATTCAGGAATCAAGTCAGAAAGCATATTGTTGCTTACAAATATGTTAAGCTCTGGCAATATAAAATCAGTTGCCATTCTGGTTGCACTAAAGTATGGTTTTGGTCATCTTTGTCAATCTGTATATAAGAGAATCTTCTTTTTCTTCCTTCCAGAAGAAGGTGAAAACGAATTTTCAGTAAAAGCTTCAGTATATTTTGCCGTAACATCACCTTCAGCGTAACTCAAATCATCCAAGAGGCTACTCTAGTTTCTGGCAGATGGTTCAAGTCCACAAGAACTATTGTTCATTAGGGATATTGAGAATATAGTCCATTCCAGACATTTTCATTTTCTGCAGAGACTGAGGGTACAAAACCCAATTATAATTAATCTATTGTTGCTTGACAGATCCCTCATTCTGGGAGAATTCTCACCACAGGATTTATGAGAGATTTCAGTTTTTCATCCACTGCCTGAACAGTCAGAAATAAGGAGAACGTATCAGAGAATCTAACCATAAGGACTGATTGTAGCACCTTGCCCTTTTCAATTTAATAACTTCAGCAAACAGACCGGAAACGGTTAATATCACCATATTGAACAACTAGGTTAGCCTAAAGCTTAGCAAATGATTATATAGAAGTAATACATGAATTAAACTATTGTTCATTTAATTATGTAATGTAAACTATTCTTCCTTCAATGAAAGGTGTATAATCATGGATCTCTTGTCTTTAAGAAGTAGGATTAAAAATAAGTATACTCACTTTGTCACATTTGTATAATGAATTTCATGGTTACTTTCTGATTATTTTTTACTTCATATTAAAAAATACCACCCACAACAGTATATTTTAATCTTCACTGACAAAATACAATTGCATGCATATCAGTGACGTAGTTATAAAAAGAAAATAAAAAATTTCTTATAATAACTGCACATTTTTGAATGAATAGTCTAGACTAGACTAGACTCTTTCAGTTGGAAGGGACCTACAAAGATCATCTAGTCCAACTGCCTGATCAATTCAAGGCTGACCAAAAGTTAAAGCATGTTATTAAGGCGTTGTCCAAATGCCTTTTAAACGCTGACAGGCTTGGGGCATCAACCACCTCTCTAGGAAGCCTGGTAGAGTGCTTGACCACACTCTCTGTAATGAAATGCTTCTTAATGTCAAGTCTGGACCTCCTCTGATGCAGTTTTAAACCATTCCCATGTGTCCTCTGGATACCAGGGAGAAAAGGCCAGCACCTCCCTCTCCACTTCCCCTCCTCAGGAAGCTGTAGAGAGCAGTGAGGTCTCCCTCCAGCCTCCTCTTCTCCAAACTATGCAAACAATGTCATCACTATAACTAACTGTATAAGAAGGCAATTGTTCTGCAGTTACTTGACAATACACATTAAAAAAATTCAAAATTTGGGGCAGGATTAATCCCTCCTACCTTTAGCTATCTAAATGTTTTGTGTCCAGACTACAGTAATTGTTTAGACAATCTCTATAGTCAAAGGAGAAAAAAAGCACCTTGAGAAAGAGAGCTGTCTCGCAAGATAAGCAATTTTCTGAAAGTGTCTGTCTCTCTCCACTGACTACAGAGGAACTCTAAACAATGCAAGAATAACTTGAGGTATGATTCAGTTGCCCATACACAGGCAAGTAGGAACAACTTCTGTATTTCCTATCATGTCTAATACATCTACATCCAATGCTGACACACAGATTTCTGAAGCATCAGCTGGAAGCTATGAAAAGTGCCCAAAGGTGTCTGAAACATCACTAGATGACCTATTTACAGTTTCATGCCAGCCAAAACCAGGACAAATTGGACAGTAGGGAAGTATAGATCTAAATGCCTGATATGACAGCTATCCACCAGGTGCTTTCACAGGTTTGGGTGACAGGGTGATTGTACCCTGCTTGGATGAGTTGCTCAAATCTTTTTCATCTTTCAGAGGTGACACTGGATTACCTCTTAAACCAGTTAGCCTAACGCATGGTTGAAGGCAGAGGACGAGACACCAAAAAGGAAAGGAAAAGCGAGACATCAAAGACTCAACTAAGAAACCAATGAGCTCATTGACCACTATGTAGATTAATTATAGATGGTGTGGGACGTACTGTCACTATCGGCTATGGGATACCCAATGGCTGTTATTTTTTGATGTCAAAGAATGAAAAAACCCAAACACCAAAAACACCCCAGATTGTCTGGAACAAGACAAACTTCATGTTTAGCATTAATGGGCCAGATGTTCACAGGACAAATTTCACAGTACATCTCTTTAATATCATTGGAGAAACCTGACTTTTGTCAGGGCTCCAAGTGCACTAACAGGCCTTAACCACCCCGACCAGTCTCACCAAACACCCCCAACATCTACCCATGAGCCCAGGAGCTCCATTTAACTGCTGACCTGGGCTTCCAATCCTTGCCTGAGCTGTGTCAGCTGTCTGAGGGTCTCCAACCCTGTTTCCTGGATGGACGTTGGATCTATGTTCCAACCTTGTCACCTAGTCTTGTCTCTGCCGCCATCTCCTGCTGTTCCTGACTGGTTTCCTTGGATGGATCCCAGTCTTGATTGATCACATTGACTTGTGTGGGATTGTCTTGTTTGACTTGTGTTCAGATCTTTGTGATTGAGCCCTGATCAATGAGGGCACTTCTTGCACTGTGCCTCAGCTCTTAGCTTGTCCCCACTTGTGAAGCAGTCCTGTTCTTGCTTGTCCTTGACAATCAGTGAAGCCAGGAGCACTATAGCTAGATGATAAAATCAGAAAGCAACTTCTTGGAGATACCATTGTTACCAAACCCATTGTTACTTCAAAATCATTAGTAATCACTGTGACTGCATTGTCACGTCTCCTGTAAGTCTGAAAAACTCTTTTATTTTGCAGCAAAATACAGCAAGCAGTATAGGAATAAAGTCAAAGACCCAAATATAGGGCTATCTACATAGATCTCATAAACTTTTCTGCCAGACCTAGGTAAAAACTGGACAGAAGGAGTCTGCTGTCAGGCAAGTAGAGTTAATGGATCTGAATAGATAAGGGTGAGGAATGGAGTTATTTAGTCAAAGTGGATGTAGATGATGTATCTATTTGCTTCTGCATGGATAAGAAAACTGGTCATTTGCTAATTTGCATGGATTTGCATACTAATGAAAATATAAAGGAGGAATATAAGGAGGATATTTCAGGGCTTAATTGTTTTCTATTTTGAATTCTTTCAAGCAATGAATTTCAAACATTTAGAAGTAGGTTGCCAGATTTCCAGTCAAATTGGGAAATCCTTGATTTCTTGTGAGATTCAAAAGCCTTGATTGTTTTGTGCATGCAGTCTGGTAACTCAGCACTGTGCTATCTGATCTGATGAACCCAGATGGGTTGCCATAAGGGCCAGACATCATCCAGGCTGATTTGAAGAAATATACCCACAGAAACCTTTTGGCTTTATAAAAAGGAGTCCTGCAGACCTCACAACAATTTGTGTTTATCAGCTGACAGAGTCTTAGAAATAATATTCAGAGACTTCATCCTCCCACATTTGAGAAAGGAAAAACAGCATTGGCATTTTTTTCATTCTTTTTTCATGGACTGCTGGACAACCAGAAAGTTTATTGAGGAGCCTCCCAAAAGCCTCAGTCCCTGGAGTTCACCTCTGTGTTCACCACAGGGAAAAGAAAAAATAAATCTGCATTGTTCAAGGTGTGAGGTTGTCTTTCATTCTTCTCAGCAGATTAACTGCTGTCTCAAGGAAGAAAAGAGATTAGAGAGAGCAGCCAATTGGACGAAGGTTGCTCTGTATAGAAATATTTCTCATGGACTTGTGAAGCAGACATGGTGTATACAAAAAGTCTATCTGGACTCTTGTTAGATGTTAAAGTGACAAGGGTATTTGTTTGATCAGAGCAAAGCAAGATTTAGTGCAGTAAATAAGTTACAAAACATAAAGTCTGTTTTGTCCCACCTTGATTTCTGCTAGGAAAGTGTCCTGCTTTTCACTCCAAGAGAGAGAAGTAATTCACCAACCTCTGTGATCTATCAACAAAAAAGTAGGCCTCCAGCCATACTGTGTCATGTCTTTGCTAAAAATATCTGCCTGAAGTTGTTTGTGTGAAACATGAATTGTATTTCACTTCTCTGTAGGGGTTACTCAGCACAGCATCTTGCAAACAAACCTACTTTTTCCTTCTCTTGCCTTGATGAGCAATTAGCAATGCAGTGGACTGTAATGGAAAGAATGATGGATGAGGAATGGCCTTGTAACCCTATGTTACATGAAGCATAAATAAAGTTTTCACGGGTATTTTTCACATCATTCAATTCAAACGAAAATGTTTTAGTTTTCCACTTCCAGTTATCTCACTTGTCTTAGAGGAGAGGCATTCTTCAAGTTGTCTTGAGGGAGAAAGCTGGTAAAGGATTGTGTCTGTAAAATCAGCTTCTATTTTAGAAAACTATATCTATTTCTCACATCCTCCTTTCTTTGTCATCCTTCACCCTCTTCCTTTTCACTGTTCTTCTCCACATACACATTTTCCTTTTCTGTCAAGAAAATTGAATGCCTATTTTCTGGGAGTCAAACTCTATATTAGAAAAGCTTACTTACAGTATGTCTCTCATACAAGCATTCAATTAAGAATTAATAATGGAGTATCTATCTTAATTAAATATTAAATGGTTTTAAAAATACTTCTTTAGCTTAATAAAGATGATAAATTCAAATCTTTGTCTAACTAATCTGAAGCTGCAAAGGCTGTAAATTGTGCAGTAGTAAATATGTTAGAGTTTTAAGAAAATACTCATTATTTTCTCAGTTAATGTTGTATCTAGACTAATCTGAGTTTAAACCACAAAGACCTTACTTAGTTAAAGGATCTCATCAGCACAAGCAAAACTTAAGAATTGTCTGATACATCCAAAATGTCTATAAAATATGCATTTCTTAATGTCTTTGGATCACCTGTTGGAATAATACAGCTTAAGGTATTCAGCAGGATCAGGTGTGGTATTGACACTACGCATCTGAGATTTTATACCTCTAGGAAGGCGTAAAAATACCTGGTAATTTTCAAGTTGTGCGGTTCACTTTGGAAGTGTTCTGTATAGACTGACAGTTGTATTATCTACAGAAATTTAAATAGCTTTGAAAATCTTGTACTCACTTTAAGGGCGTATATATTTGAAATTCCCTTTACTTTAAAAAAAACATCCACCTTCTTATTTTAAACTGGTTTTAAATATCAAATTCTAGTTCCCTTGTGTATACGTGTTTTTATATTATGTTTAAATACATGATCGGTGGGAACAGTAATCTCAACATAGAGAACACTACATCTGTCTATGTATGCACTCAAAATTAGTTGGTATTTAACAGAGTTGACGTAGTTTTTGTGACTATAATTCAAAGTGCATTTTGAACACTTAGACTGTACAAAGAAGCACATAGGAAAATACTTATTCTGTTCTTGGAACAAAGTTTAAAATAGTGGCTAGTTAGTAAAGTATCTACTGGACAATTAGAAAAAATGTAGCTACCTGTTTACTAAGTGAGAATCATCAATATACTGATATGGTGGAAGCAAGTGCTTCTGGGGAGAAAAAATGTTGTTTTGTTTCATAAAAAAAATTGTATATGGTAATGATAAAAAAAACAACATGAAGAGGAGACACTAATAATCATAGTTTACATCTGTAATATGTAGATATTCATATGCACGTAGAATCATTTAAATCAAATTATTTAGTAGTCTATTCTTCAGATTATTAAGCAAGAAAACAGGAAAAACATTATCTCTTGCCCTGGTTTACACTGAGTTAATGTGTACACTAGAGTTCCAGTAGAATTGAATGGCAAATTCTCAATTTCAGTAGTGATCACACTCTGGAAAAGATATAAATGGTTAGTTATACTGTAGAATAAGGTTTCAAGATTGTATCACTTTCTAGGGAATATGACAAGTGATATAGTCATTCACAGAATCATAGAATCATAGAACGATAGAATCATTAAGGTTGNTTGCCTGGGGTTGTTGTGGCCGAAGTGTAGGACCTGGCACTTGACCTTGTTGAACCTCATACAATTGGCCTCAGGCCATCGATCCAGCCTGTCCAGGTCCCTCTGCAAAGCCTTCCTACCCTCCAGCAGATCAACACTCCCTCCCAACTTGGTGTCGTCTGCAAACTTACTGAGGGACCACTCGATCCCCTCATCCAGACCATTGATAAAGATATTGAACAGGACTGGCCCCAAAACTGAGCTCTGTGGAACACCGCTTTTGACCAGCCACCAACTGCATTTAACTCCATTCACCACAACTCTCTGGGCTCGGCTGTCCAGGAGTTTTTTACCCAGCGAATAGTGCACCTGTCTAAGACATGAGATAAGACAGAACTATAAAACCAAATGCATTTAGAAGAATGACAAACAACGAAAACTTTGTCACAGTAATTAGTATCACAAAGCAATGTTGCTACTCAAGCTGCAAATCAAACACATGGCTTTTCTTTCTGCTTGAACCTACATATAAACTGTATAAAAATAAGACACAAATGTCTTCTTACAGTCATAGTACAAAAGGCAGAAAAGGTCTTGTATTGACATCGTAAGGCATTCAGCATGAAAAAAATGGATAGAAAGAGGGCCCAATAGCCCTGACAATCATTAAAAACATTTCCATTACCTGTTATACATGATCTGTTCTGAGTAATTATTGTAGGAACAGAATGATTCAAAGGAAAGCACAACTATCATTATTCAAATATATATTTAGATTAATCTTAACATTTGGGTTATACTAGAATCAAATCAAGGATTGAAAACAGTTTTACACATAGGATGTTAAAAGTTAAAAGCATCTTAAATCCCTACAGAAGCCATTTGGAAATTAATGCCTTTTCCTATTTAAAGAGTGTACATTAGTCAGCATCATCTATATTTTAAGTTAGGGTATAACAGTATAAAGGATACTTCCACATGGATTTTCAATAACCTGGATTTTCTTTGAAAGAGTTACATTTATTTGTGCTTTTTGCCTCCGCATGTCACCCAAATAATTTAATATTTTGTTGTTGGTAATATTATAGGAATTAATACTTATTGGCAAATGTGTCCCTTAAACTTAACTGATGACATTTAAAATTATGCCAAGGAATAAATCATTTTGCTTCTCCATCTCACTAGAGACTATGCTTTATACACACATTTTGTAATACAAATCTTTTATCACATTGACATCAATAGAGAAGATGTAGCCCTTCCTGAATGGTTAAATAGAAACTTTGAGTATGTAATTAATTTTTTTTTTTGTCTTCCAAGTTGCAGATCTCTTTACCCTCCATTTATAAGTGTAAAGCGTCATCTTAACCTTATATAATCCTACAGAGGTTTAGATATATTCCATTTACTAATTTTTTTTAACTGACTGTTTAAAACACAGAGGATTTTTTAAGTAGGGTTCAGTAACACCATTGAAAATAAATATAATTTTTAAAATAAACATATTTAAATGATTTTGTAATGTAACTTTTAGCATATAGCATTTTTCAATCCTCTCTACCTTAAGACAATTTGACAACCTTTATCCTGTCTACCTATGTTTCCACTGAGTAAGCAAAATCTTCTGGCACGTGTCTGTGAAAACCTGGAAGATGCCTTTGTCTTCATTTAAATTTCAAATTACTGTCAGTGCCACTAATTGTAGATGAGAATGCATACGCAGAATTTCAGGCTGCAGGGGAACATGCATGCTTTCAGAATTGTTCTCTATCATAATTATTCTGAAGTGAACAATTAAATCTAACAATCTGGAAAACCATTCTACAAGAACAGGTGGGTGAGCTGTCTGATCAAAGTAAGAAATCATTGAATACAGAAAAAAAGTGTCTATTCAAGCCCATAAACTGATCCACAGATTTTTGAGACATAATTTCACAGTCTCATTTTATTTGCTGTCCCTCAATATTGTCAAAATAAAGTTTACAGAAAACAGAAGTCTTATCAAAGGCATTAATTTGGACCTGATATGTCATTTTGAAAGCAGTTCAAACTGCCTTAACAGTTTTGAAGGCAGAGGAAAAAAGAGGACAAAAAGAAATACAATTCAAAATGGGTACTGAGCAAAAGAATAAGAAATGTTTAAAACAGTAGAAACCTGACAAGAAATAGGATGCAGTATTTTAAAGTCTGGGAATTACCAGTTCATTTCATTGCAAGAGTGTAACAAGAAGATGATGCCCAGTGACAATGGTCCTGACAGATTTCCTGCTGTACCACCTTGCAGCATCACAGATGTTTGCAGTGTCACATCTTAAGACACTGCAAAAGTGTTGTTGGTGTTGTCATTTTAATTAAATCACTAATCTAACAGAGGAGCATATTAATTTATTTCTGGCCCCATGAGTCAGGCTCCAGTATGGGATAAGCACATCGAGTTGATTATCACGTAACAAGACGACTTCTGGCAATGTGAAGAAGAATGTGTCAGTATGCAGCTGTGGAGTGAGTGTTCCTGCAAGGTCCCTCTAAGTTCAGGCCCATTAACAGTAAAACACTGCCTTCTTCCTGGCCTTCCTGTGGGTGACAAGCTTGGCAACTGCATTGGGAAGACAGGCTGCAGTGCCTACCAACACATAAAATATGGAAAGCCCATGTCATGAGACATACATTTTATAGGTTAGGCCAGCAAGTTCATAGGTTTACAATCAGCCAATTCATATGGAGCCACCTGAACCACAAATAACTGAAAACAAATTGAAAAGGGGTGGTAACTGACAGGAGTAGTGCTTGGAGAAAAGAAATCTGAAAATAAAGCTGGCTGAAAATATTTTTTCCAGGTAATGTTTTCCTTGGAAAATGCAATTTATTAAAATAGAAAAGCTTCATAAAAGTGTATTGATTTTTTTTTTCTTTTTTTCATGAAAGAAGTGTCAAAACATACTGTTGTCAATTCTGTGTTTCATTTCAATGCTAAATACATTTGATTCAATGAGATAAAGAGACTTTATTTCAAGTCTATTTAGTTTATATGTATATTTCAGGTTATATTTTACATTATATAATATTACAGATACATAGGGTATCTATATGAACAATAGTGTTTCAGACTTATTGAAGAAATATTTTTTATAAGATAAAAATTATTATTAAAATGATGATTTGACATTGTCAAAACTGTACAGTTGAATATAATCAAATAAATATTTTGGATTTTCTACTTTATGGGTTTGAAATTCTAGTTTGTCGTTCTAGTTGTGAGAAAAAGAACAACCGACAAATACGAAAACATCAGAATTTACAGCAAAATAATAATTTCACTTTTTTCAAAAAGCTGTAGAAGACAAATAGGGAACAAAACAAGGGAAGGAATTTCACTTTTGCATGCTTAGAGTAACAATTCCTTCTGTATTGGGGCATATTGAACTGCCTTTGTCATCCTGGAGAAAACTTTTAGAATAAAAGGAAAGGTCACTGGGATTTATGACAGACAGGTAGAACATTGTTGTTGGGGGCACTTGATTCAGATATATGGGGACTTTCTTCATAAATTTTTGACAATCCATCTGTATAAAGATTTTTTTAAGTTAGATCTATTTGGTGGAACCTCTCTTATATCTCACTCTCCAGTCACTTTGCTGTCAAACTTAACAATGTTTATTTCAGGATCTTCTAAAGCAGAATTTCTAAAAAGGTAGGATTTAAAAAGCCATATTTTCAAAGTGATGTTTTTATACTTAGAGTGTGATGAGGACTTGTACCCCTCAACAGTTTATTGGCTTAGATTTTGAATAGAAGGTTTCATGACCAATTACAGAAAAACACTATTCACTTTACACTTGGGAACCAACTAAATGTAAGTTTTTTGAGAAAAAAGTAGAACCAGCTTTTCAGCAAGACTAGATAGGCCACATACCATGCCATTTGACCCAGGGTATATAGTCTACTATATTTAAGACTGTTTATTCAGACATAAGCTAGCTATCTCCACCTTCATTGTGACACGCAAGTACCTCTTCCTAAATTTAAAATTTTGAAAAATCAGGTCATAACAATTACAGTAGAAATTAATGAAGCATAACTTCATAGTCACCTTATCAGTAAAATAAATATTAAAGGAAAATAACTAACATTCAGTCAGTAAGATAACAGAAAAATAAGAAGCTAAATTCTTGTTGGATAACAAAAAGAATCCTCATTATCTTGGTAGCAGGAAGTGGATCTACAGAACTTCCTAGTCAAGGCATATAACTAGGCATAATGTTCAGACATACATTGTCTGTCCTGTTTCTGGGGTACTTATGTTGATGAAGACCTAAAATCTAGACTTTCCTAAGAAATATTTTAAACACTGCAGTTTCAGGAAAAAAATATGTTCATGTTTTGAGCTTAACTGAATGCTGCCAGTATATAAGTTTAGGCCAAGAAGGTCCTAACACTTGAAACAGTTTTTCAGTATTCCAAAATACAAGTATCATCGTAGTAAATCTTTTAGACGCATGCACTGGCAAAATTTAAGGTATCTATAAGAGTTTTGCAGAAGCAGTAGAAAAAGGGCTTCCCGTAACTGAGGCAATCTTCGGTAACTGAATTGCTGAGCCAGGTTTATGTTTGATCTTATTAGTACTCATTATTGGGGAATGTCTCTTTAGTTACACTCTACAAAGACAGAATGCCTCTTTTTCAGTATATCAGATATGATATACTGAATCTGTTAGAGCTTTGGGGAAAGCAGGCACAGAAACAGTGATAGTCTTGGGTGACAACAGATAAAGTCAAACGATGCCTAGATGCCTCCTCTTCTGAGGATTTAGCTACTGAAGAGGACTTAAGTAGATATGTCCAAGTCTGTATCTCATGATGGGATGCAATGCATTGATCTTCAAGCTAACACTGACTCAGGTTGTCATTTCCACGATACANCAGCCAGAACCAGGACAATCACACAGAAATTCTAGCTTAGGTATGGAAGCAGTATGGGTGGATCTGCAACATCCATACAATGCTGGAAAGCAATTCTTACTAGCTAGAATATTAATGCAACTATGCTTTTTGCTGAAGCAGTCTTTGCCAGGGACAACTTAGGTTACTTTTCACAGTACTTCTCTGTAGACACATTCTACATCATTTAGATGTCCTGGAAATAGTACCTTTAGTGTTGTAGCTTTGTTAAGGAGTGAATAATTCATGTGTGAGCTGTTTATATTTGAATGTTTCAGTGGGAACACTTCTGTGTTACAAAATAAGGTTCACTAATTCAATTATAGAGCTCTGCAAACAGTAGGACTGGCTTCTCTATTCACAGTTAGAATGCCAAGATGCCTGTGGATAGGTAGGTATGTCTGTCAGTGATCACAGCACCCACTGTGCAGAAATGTGCTTCAGAATAAACATTTCAGATTTTGAAAGTCAGCAGAGCTTAACAGCAAGACATACTATATGCTCTAGGCAACAATCTTTGGCATTGCAACACCTAAAAATCAAGCACCTAGCTCTTTCTGGGCAATATAAACCACCTTCTTTAATCACCTATCCTATCTATTTAGTCAATGGCAACACATTAGGTTCCTCTAAGAAGCAATTTCAAATAGCTGAGTTGCCTGGACTTTCAATTGACTGCACACAGAGTCTTTGACAGGAGAGCTTAAGCAGGAAGCTGCCTGCTCAGGGGAATATGCTAAGTCCCACAGCACAGTGTCCTGGAGCTAAAGAACATGAGCCAACCGGCACAGACTCTGTTTCAGATTGCTGCATCCTTGACTAGGATCAGGCAATAAATTCACTTTAATAAGGTGTACAAAGTGCTTAAGATAGTGGTCCTGTTCTGTGCAAAAGCCTGTTTGACTGTACAAAAACACAGAAGAAAAGAAAGTCAAGTTCCTCAGCAATAAACCTCATGTCCCATTTACAAGCATTTGAACATTACTGTTCAAGCAGCAGGCATGGCACAGAAGGTAGACAATGGGGTGCATACTTCTCCTCCATATTCTTCCTCCTCCTCCCACATCTTGAAGTTGATATTGTGTAATGAGGAATGCAAGTGCCATGGGCCTAGGAAAACACTAAGCAAAGGTGAAGAGAAGGTTAAAGACTGGCAGTCTGCAGTCTGAAGGCTCCATTCTGCTGAGCAAAAGCAGAACTTAGTTTTGCTCACAACACTGCTTATACATTTTGCATCAGAGTCATTGGACAAAAAGCAGAAATAATCTGAAGGAGCAGAAAGTGGTTTTGAATGGAGGTGGATATGGCCGCCATGCTTTATACATAAATCAATGCTGTCTGTGTTTGTTAGACATGCTCAAAGAACCCTTGACAGTTGAGGTTCCTCTGGGATTCAAGCTGACTTTCAATACCTCCCTTTCATAGATCTCAACCACAAAAAATCGTTGTTGTCCACGGTGTAAGTGCTTGCAGGGTAAGGCAGAGAAAGGAACACGTTTTAGGAATTGTTTTTGTAACTCCATCTTTTTCATTGCATCTAAGTTTAATTCAGATGTCTAGCAGGCAGTCTGAAGACTAAAATCTTATAATCGCTTTGTTAAAGTGTTACTCCATGCTTTTCCATAAAAGGAAGTCTAAACTGGCTACCAAGGGAAAAAAAAAAAATCACTTTGTGCAAATTGCCTGCATATATATGCATACTGGACACACATTGTCCATTGATATCAAAAGGAAGGTTGCACTTCATTGGTATAACCAAGAATTAGCTTGGTGACACTATATTAGAAACTATTAGTTTAAAAATAGAGTTGTTTCATACACAACATCAGTTGTAAATTTGTTGGTTCATCTGCGAGGCAACTGGTTATGGCAAGACACAATGCAAATTTAATCTTTATTTTGACTGACAAAACACATTCCTCAAATGTGTCATTAACCTGTTCATGGACAGTCTTTTGGAGATGCAAGTTATTTAAAAGGATCTGTCCAGTTAGGACAGATACTCAAAACCAGGAGCTTTTTTCCCCCTTTTTGTTCACTTTTACTGAAAACTGAATTTGAGTAAACACAGAGCCGTCAATTGGCTTGCAAAGAAAATGGGTGTCTTGTCATCTTCATTACAAAAAAACCCAAACCAAACCAAACCAAACCAAACCAAACCAAACCAAACCAAACCAAACCAAACCACAAAAAGGGAAATATCCATTTCTTCATATCCATTTATTTTAATATTATTCAAGAAAATAAATAATGTGAATCATAGAATCATAGAATCATAGAATCATTAAGGTTGGAAAAGACTTCTAAGGTCATCGAGTCCAACCGTCAACCCAACACCACCATGCCCACTAAGCCATGTCCCTAAGCACCTCATCTACATGTCTTTTAAATACTTCCAGGGATGGTGACTCAACCACTGCCCTGGGCAGACTGTTCCAATGTTTAACCACTCTTTCAGTAAAGAAATTTTTCCTAATATCCAGTCTAAACCTCCCTTGGCCCAACTTCAGGCTGTTTCCTCTCATCCCATCACTTGTTACTTG